>CAXIVR010000014.1:19393003-19878003 GCA_964035755.1 Teleogryllus oceanicus | reverse complement strand
AATCGGTTTTTTGTTGGAAGGAATTTATGACTGGGAAGTGGACATTTGGTTGGTCCTACTTCTAAAAGTAGAGTGCCGGAGAGGATTTAATTTTACATGTTAGAATGTTGAAGTGGTGTCTCTCACACAAGGAACTGTACTAAAAGGACTGGTAGTGCTATAGCATGTAGATTCTGGCGTTTAGTAATGGTTGTCATACTATTTATATCACAATTTCTCTCCGAATTAACACACATCAGTCGTCATTTTTCCTAAAACTTATTACAAATTGTAGAACTTTTGGTGAGGAAACTCAATATTTTGAAGCAAATATCAACACAAATTTTACAATTATAACTGCTTTTAATATAGTTAAATCATATCGCAACAATTCGAGGTAATTCACCGAAATTCACGAGTCGCACCATGAAATGACATTGTTGCCTTTCAATCTGATATTCTCTGAAGGATAGCAATTTTTATTTCATATATTTCAAATAGGTTTTAAATAATTTCAAAAGATTACTTTGTAAACGTGTAATAAAAGTTCCAATGTGAGAAACGAACAAAGAAATATGAAATAATATACAAATTCTAACTTTCATAATATCCAACTGCTTGGGATTCATTTACGTTCACGAAGCACAGAATTTTCGGAGCAGGCGACTAAGTTTGACGCCAAATTACTTAAAAAATACTCAAATTCTGAAAAATTCAACATGACCTTTGAAGATTGTATTTCATAAACACATTTAATTAAGAAAAAACAGTATCTTCACAGTTGTAGTTGTAGGAAGGCACCGAACAAATTTAAGCTTTTTTTTTCAATTTTCGAAAAATCAGACATTTCAACGAACATGAGAACTGCACCATTCTCTTAAGCGTCTATCTAAGATACAAATATAATCAAAACATTATTTGCCGTTTTTAAGAAAAAATCGTTTAAAGAAAATGAAAATTGCCTGTGTTTGACACAAAAATTCACCCAAAACATTGTTTTCGAAAAATTGAACATGACATAAGTTTTAGATGTTTTTCATGAACGCATTTCATTAAGAAAAAATGTTTGTCTTCATAACTGTAGTTGTAGGAAATCGCCGAAAAAATTTTGAAGTATTTCAATTTTCGAGGATCTCAACGAATATAGTTAATTAACCGTTCTTTATACTATCCAATAACAAAGATTTATCAAAAACGGAGCCATTTTTTGAAAATGTCTCAGGAGCTTCATGTAAAGTACTCCCTAGAATTAAAATGTCGGTTTCAAATTCAAAGGGCCGCGACATCAGCCAGATCGATTGGGAAATATTAATTTTTGAGAAAATCGGTGAACTGTTTGGCCGTTGACGTTTTTAACAGACGGACAACTTTGCCGTCAATCGATATTTTGGTATTGACGATCCAAAACACACAGATTCTGGCTACATCACATGTTCAATGAGTTTTTATAAATTTAGCAACTGAATTTATAGACTTTTTCGTTGCTAGGGCCATGCAATAGGAGTTTTTCTGCCAAAAATTCGCCTTTTTCGCGCATAACTTTTTCTTTACTGCGTTAGCGAGAAAGTAATAAAAACAACAAAGGAAACAACGTTGATGAACAAAATGCGTTTTTACGGGAATATAAGCATTTTCATTATTTTTCTTAAAAATGTCCTGTTATAATGGACTTAACGTAACCAGAGGAACGATAATCCATCCCGACGTGCGTAGAAGTGTAATTTAATAGATTTTAGCTTAAAATGGGATATGATTACACTTATTTCAAGAAATGGTATTTCTTATTTATATGATTTTTTCGTAAAAGTTGGTATTTCGGACAATATTGAATGACACACGGTCCATAACACTAATAACGTGGTTGGTTATTTCCAATGTTTCGGCATAATGGCAATAATTAAAATCATTTGGGAAAAATAGTGGAAAATATAGGAGGAATTAAAGGATATCAAAATCTTTTTATTTTGAGGGTGGAATACTCAAAATTTGAGCTTTAATAACAAATGCAAGTATAATTGGTCTCATTTATTTGCAGGGAAAGTATGAATAGAAGATATATTGTAAAGTTATTAAGAACAATAAAGAAGTCTCCCGCAGGTAAATTAGATTTTCATTACCAAGTAAAAGATTTAACTATGGAGTATTTATTTACCAATGCATTTTGTTTCAGTTGTTATGTCTCAGGTCAATTTCGAATGATCATGATATTTGCTATTGTAGTGCCATCTGAGCGTTCTTGTAGTATCCTTAGATGTTCGTTGGTGTGGCATTAAGTTTCTGCGAAGGAGTCGAGCAGCTTGTTTCGCAACTGAAACAAACGCTGGCGAAGGTGCAAGCCGCTTAACCCCGAGGAATGGGCGGGCTTGGTGGGCGTGGCGGCGGGCGAGGGCGCGGGCGGGGGCGGCCGGGCGGCGGGCGAGGGCGGGGGCGGCGCTGGGGAGACCGCTTCACTCGCTCTTCGGCCACCGTCTCCGCCCACTCCACGGCGCGGCGGTCGCGCTCCTGTGCGACAGACAGACACACGCTGACACGTTTTCCATTCCTCCTCACCCAAATCACTTAAAACATTTTACAACTAAAACATATAACGTAACAATTATGTTATAGTTTTTAGTTACAAAATCTTAGTATATCTGTCTTAATGATTAAGACAGTCTACATTCTACTTTGGTACTATTTAATGTTCTACTATACTACATAATAATTTATAGTTTTTAGTTATAAATCTTATTATATCTGTCTTAATTTAAGACAGTCTACATTCTACTTTGGTACTATTTAATGTTCTACTATTCTACATAATAATTATCATAGTTTTTAGTTATAAAATCTTATTATATCTGTCTTAATTATTAAGACAGTCTACATTCTACTTTGGTACTATTTAATGTTCTACTATTCTACATAATAATTGTTATAGTTTTTATTATACAATCTTAATAATTAAGACAGTCTACATTCTACTTTGGTACAATTTAATGTTCTACTATACTACATAATAATTATTATAGTTTTTAGTTATAAAATCTTATTAATTCTGTCTTAATAATTAAGACAGTCTACATTCTACTTTGGTACTATTTAATGTTCTACTTTGATTCAAAATGGCTACATAATAGTATGTTAATTTCATGGCTTTAAATAAATTGCTATCATAGTGCTCTAAATTTGAATGTCGATAAGACATGTGTAAAAGGGAAAATTAAACAATACAGCAGATTCTCGGAGAATTTTCACTACAATGGAAAGGGAGATGGGAGTTGGCGAAAAAAAATCGTCACATTTTGTAATAATTATTTGATTTTAAAGTATAAATGAACATTCAAATTAATGAAAAAAACATATATCATGTTTAAATTAAAAGTGTACATTCAAATACACACAACATATTTAATTTTTAAATTGTACTTCTATTTAATTCAGAAAATTTTCGAATCGAAATAAAATGTTTGTCTGGAGAGGGGAGTTGTTGCACAGTGCGCCAGGAAAGTGTCTCCGCAGGTGACCCGAACCTCCTATTAAAAACTGCACCTGTGTTAGTAGCTTGCAGACCATTGGTAAACAAGTGAAGGGGACAACACCTCTAACATCTATTATGATTGAAGTGAGTACACAATTTATGTTTTCAAGCCGCAGCTCGTACTACAACATAATGCCTGTTGCACATAGGAAGGTTACACTGCGGAGACATTCCTGGGGCACGGTACATGGAGAAATGTGGTTGGTTACTAGTCAATGAATCTTTGAATTGAAGACTAGAAAATATCATATTGCTAATGAACAGAGAGGGCTCCATTTATATTGATTTTTCCTTGTTTCCGGGCGCGCCAACGGCTTTGGTCATTGGTCCCGTAAGTGTAGTGCATGTTTTCCCACGGGAGATGGCGGTGATCTTCCCCCGCCGGATGGCGCGATTCGGCGCCGACCTACCGTCGGCTAGTGGGGTTCACCCTAACCAGAACTCTCCCACCAGCGGGGCACCGCCCCAGCCGGACAAGCTCTAAGCTCCCGAAATATGTGGTAGTGTTGTGCATGTAAGTAGAACTGACTGTAAGAGGTGTGGATAGGACGAGGAAGAGGAAGGAAAGATCGCGCGCGGTGCGTGGTCCGTTTGCTAGGGTACTGGTCCGGCATTCGCCTGCTGTTGATCGGAAAAATCACGGAAAACTACCGATCAGAGCAGCCGACCGCCAGAATTCTCCTCCAGACAGCGACTGAATTCGACCTAGCTAGTGTCGAAAACCCTGCCGCCGCGCCGTCAGGACTCGAACCTAGGACCTCTAGGTCAGAGGCGCGTCAGTGACATCAGTTGATGCACTGAGCTACCACTCCAGGTACCATATATAATAATAATAATAATAATAATAATAATAATAATAATAATAATAATAATGTCTATTTCTGGCGAGGCGATTCAGAGGGTAACTTTAATACGGCAGTTAGTGTGTGGGCAGTGATTTTGAGCAAATGCAGCAATACCTCCGGGGAGAGCTCCTGGCCTTCCACCGGGAAGGGGCTGAGCGGGTCATCGGCCGCCTGCAGGTGGACGGAGCCTTCTTCAGGGCGAGCGGAGGCCGACACGAGAGCGGCCGCCAGCAGCAGCGGCAGCAGCAGCAGCACCGCCACCCGCATCCTGCCACACAACGACCTCTCGCTCAATCGCAGAGCAGCCCGCGCCTGTGTATGGGTGTTTATTTTAACGCAGGGAAGGTCTAGAAACTGCAATTTCTCGTACGTTAAATTGTATAAATTTATCGGTTCACGCGAGTCCGTTATGGGGTTGCGAACGTTACGTAAACACACTGCAAAAGGACGCAAGAGGGGGATACGCTTGGTTCAGGGTCGGGGGGTGGATGCAACGTAGATTAAAGGACTCGAATGGTAATGGCATCTGTGTGCTTTGCGGTGATAGGGAAGACTGGATCCATATCCTTTTAATTTGCAGTGCGACCGAAACTTGAGAGGAAAATGGATGGGAATGGAAATTACTACTTCAACATAGGAACGTAACGCTCGCCCAAAACATTCTAGGGGATAAAAGAGCTAACTTCATGAAAGAATTAGGAAAATTTCTCGGAAAGGTTCGGACCACTAGAGAAACGGAAATTAAGGAGTGGGAAAACAGCAGTGGTTAGTACGAGCAGAGCCTAGACTGGAGAGAAATATGTAATAAATCAATAAACTAACAATAATTAAGTTAGTCAGTAAGTTATGTTAGGTTAGTAAACAGTACAAAAAAAAAATAAAAAAAAAAAAATAAAATAAAAGTTATAAATTGTAGTCAATTGTTAAGTATAAGTAGATAAATAAGTCAATAAATATATATATATATATATATATATATATATATATATATTAACTTAAAATAATTAAAATAAGATAAAATTAAATTAATTTAAAACAAGTTAAATAAATTAAAAAAAAAAACACATTAGGGGCGAAGGGAAGTGGGAATCGGAAATGTTAGGGCAGAGGCGTTGGTGCGGACGATTTTCTGTGGTGCTGTTTGTTTTCAGGTGCGGTGGAGGCCAAACACTGGAAGGAGAATGCCTGACGCCCGCGCCAAATAAATAAATAGTCTAAAAACCGGATAGAGTAGCATGTACTCGGCTTCTGACGGCAGGTTTTTCCCCCTTCAGGGGTTTTTCCCTCAGCCGTACCTTATGGTCTCGTTCCCGGGGCTTTGATGCGATGGAGAGACCGTTGGGGTGAATACCAGAAGGCGAAAGGTTAGAACTCGGTAGAATGTAGGTATTGTAATGGCTTAAAGGCCTTCGGCCTAGCCACATTGGATCAAGTTTCTAATTTGTCTGTAATAATTACCTATTAAATAAAAAATAAAAAATAAAATAAATTTATCGGAATTCGGAATGTCCGTCTTAAGACAAAAACAGTGCGAATAGTTTTGAGCCGTCAACGGGCGTGATGTGCTGCAAGAATGCAGACCACATTACTCATCTCCAAGACCCAGGCGGAACTACTATCTTCACGAAAGATAAATCATATATCCATTTGGACTCATTTTCCACGTAGACATTCATGGATTTTGAGCCGATTTTTTAAAAAATATTTATATAATTACGAAAGTGTTTTCTCTATTATCTCTTTGTTAATAGCATGCGTGCAATTAAAACGACATTCCTACCAATCATAATTCAGAAACGGAGCCAAATAGTGTAATTAAGAAAATATAACCAAGGTATTTGCAGTCGGCCATGAAACATGAACAAAAATCTTCATCACATATTACGTACTTACAACAATCACATATACACAAGGAATGAATAAAACTAAATTGGGGAAGTAAACGTTAAGCTAGCTGACTTATGGAATAACATAAAATATGTTACGTTAATAAATTAAAGGTTTTATGTGTCAAACATTTGGTAGTTATGGTAGGATTACGAATGTAAACAATGTAAACGTCAGTTGTGTTTACCAGTTCTGAAAAGAACGCTGTAGCAAAATTGGGTCAGAGGTGATTAGTTTTTTCCCAATATTTATACATGTATTCACACTCATACCTGTCTTTACTTTTCGTGAGAAGTAATGTTTTCTTCCCTTGGTCAGCTTGTAATATTTTAACCACAATATGTTTAGTACCTTCCATTTTAAAATATTTCGTAGAAACAAAAACAATGCAATGCCCACTAAAATAGATCTTTTTTAGATGCAATACCGCGTCATGAAATGAATACTTCAGGTAGAAAAGATGTGCTTGAATTTCTTAAAATTTTATTTATTCGTAAATTGAAACGAAAAAATATTGAATCTAACATGTGTATAACGGGGTATAATTGCACTGATGGTATAAAAAATTCGCTCCTATCGTCGCTTTTCTTGCAATTCTTCTTGCATTTTCTTGCTCTTCATACCATTCATGCAATTATACATCTCTTTATACACTCGTTTCGTTAATTATTTAACAGTGGCCGTGTTACAAATGGCGAAAAATTCAAATAGTTTCCCTTATTTCCTGATTTTTATGGGCAAATCTAAAAAGCATCAAACTATATTTTAATATCAAAGAGTCTTCCCTTAATAAAAATTTTCTCAATAAATGCTACCGAATTCTAAATTTTAATTTTTATAATGCTATAGTATTGTTTCCAAAACGCGATTTTTAAACGTTTAAAATGCTATATTCTACCAGCAGTATCAGTCATCCATTAGAATGTACGCGTAGGCTTCCGCGGCTCGAGTCGATGACTTCTTCGCTGTCCGGGTGACGCCGCGTAGTGGGCTGAGAGACCGACGTTTCGCCTGACATGTCGCAGGCTTCATCAGGGTATTCACATCGCGATGTTGTGCGTCGGCAACGGCGCACCCACCCCACCCGGCCGCCCAGGCCGGACAATATTTAATACCCGACGCACAACATCGCGATGTCAATACCCTGATGAAGCCTGCGACATGTCAGGCGAAACGTCGGCCTCTCAGCCCACTACGCGGCGTCACCCGGACAGCGAAGAAGAAGTCATCCATTAGAATGCCCGCAACTAATTGAGACCTGCAGAGCACTCACAATGAGTGTTGCACCAACATGTCTGTTTGATTTCCAGACAGTGTTTATAAAAATAGCCTTTCACACGATCGAAACCACGAGTTTGTGTTATAAGTAATTTGCAAAATAACGCAACATTACATAAAGTTAGAAATTATATTTGTACTGCCATAAGAGAGGCGCCTAGACGAACAATAGTTAACATCGAAGTGTGCTGCCGATCAAAATAATCATTATGCTTGCAAAGCTACAGTCAGAAATTACATTAAATTTAAGGTAGATTTAATGTACGATTGTACATGAATGTTAATGTATCTTGTACATTAAAGGGAGATTAATGTTCCTGTGCGTTAAATTTAATGCGTAAATTAAAATCAATGTAGATTTCACGTACGACTTGTGACTTAAACTTCCGCATTAAATTTAATTGTTCCGTACATTAAATTTAATGTGCATGTGCATTAAAGTACGTGTACATTAAATTTAATTTAGCACATGATTATTACTTTCATGTACTTTATATTAAAAGTAATGCAGAAATTTCTGAGTATGTACCACTATGTAGGAATTGAGTAAATAACTGAAGTCTAGACTGATATTACAAACTTCAATAATATAGTTTGAAGAATGCAAACTATATTCGGAAATTTGTAAACTTATCAAGATTTGAACATGCTCGTAATTGCAACATGCTGTAATATTGAGTAGTTTTTAATAAATAATGAACAATATAATATACATTACTTAAATATACAAAGTACCTATCTTTTGTTCATAGATATGGAATAACTAATAACTGACTGCTGAACAAGCTCCGCAGAAAACACTATATAAAAGAGCGTCTATCGGCCTGTCGATTTGTGTAGGTTTATAATATTACGTTTCCCAGTTTTCATTGCGAACCCGGGGTCATATAAAAGGCATGAAATCTCGAAAACGCGGATTTTCACAGCACAACAGAAACCTGCCATTTGTCAAGAAATTCAAGGAAGGGCCTTTTTTTCCCAATTATTTTGAATCATCTGTATATGTTATTTGAACGGAAATAGGCAATAACTCAGTTAATAAATATAAACTTAAATAAAATATTCAATGTTCAATTTCAAAATAATAATCTGAGAAGCTAAAACAATATGTATAATGCTATAATATGTTAACGGTTCCCTCTGTCATTTATTGAACAAATAAAGGTTATTTATATAATAACTGTTGTTCTATTAAATTGATACATGACTTAATTAACTCATGAAAATTTACTACTTCATATTTCATTAGAAACACTGTTAGTTTTTTGATGATTTGAAGCAACAAATCGTGTTGCAGCTGATTATTATAACTGATAACAGCATGAGACAAAAAAAATTACAGACTAAAACTAACTGGTTTGGTTCTCTGACAATACATTGGCGGATCAATTCTGACTGTCGGATGTGTGGTAAACCGCCATAATGAATCATAAATATTAACCACTTATATCATCTATTTATCTAGTAAAAACTAAAAAAAAAAAATTGCAATTTGAAATGCGAATTATGCTTTTAACAGCATCTAACTATTTTAGTAGTTATAAGGTATCTTACCTGGAAGAAATCGTTCGTAGCTCAATTGACAGACTTTGTACAGATGCTTTCAACGACAGAATCAATCCTGAAGTTCGTCTTCCCGGCGAAGACTGCTATCTGCTGCTTGCAGCTGCGTTGAGCCTTAAATACGCCCCCACACACCACACCACGGGTTAGTAGGGATTCACCACGGGGAACTCTCATCCTGTTGTTGAGGTTATTTGCTTGGAAGTCGTGTCTTCCTGCGAACATTCTTCATATCGGATAAATATAAATTACTCCATGCCCTCAGGCAGTCTCTTCCTGCATGTTTGCGCAACGTTTTCAGCGAAGGTGATTTACTGGAAACCGCAATATCTTGTTTGCTAACATCTACTGCAATTTGAGAATTCATTGTGCCGTGAATCGCAAATATATTTCTTCGTAATAAGTAGTATTCTACTAAACAAAATACTAATAAAATAATACAAACAATTAATGTTCGTAAATTAAATTGTTCCCTCTGCTGAACTAAAGGCAAACTTTATGAAACTAATACTGTCATAATAAAGAGTTCTAGGAACCCAAACTTATTAAAAACTATAGTCAGTCTTGTAATAAAAAAGAAAGTGTTCATCTACGTTTTCTAATAATCCATGGTCTTGTATCGACGTTAATCTATCATCTTTTGCAGGATGAAAATATAAATTTGAACGGAAATTTTTCTACTTTGAAAATTCAACAAAATGGAATTAACGTACGTTATTTGTAACGCAACATTTAATTGTAAAATTCGTTTGATTATAAAACTGAGCCCAGGGTTGCCAGATTGAGGAATTTTGTCCCCAAAATGGGGAGTTTTTTCGTTGTGGAGAAAGAATAGGGGAACACGAATGGATGGGGAAATGTTTGGGGGTTTTTTGAGGAAATTATTTTCATCCAGAATCGAGATAGAAATATTATTCTGTATGAACCGATTTACGTTAACTAATCAATATATCAACATGAAATTTAAATACAATATACAGGATGAGTCACGTAACTTTAGCACCTCCTATAACTTTTGAACGGTTGAAGATCTTGAAATGTAGTTTTCACGGAAGTGCATGAGAAAATAGGGCTAACTAATACGTGTATTTATTTCTATTTTATCACTTTTATTTTACGAGATATTTGAGGTAACTTTGTTTTTTCAAATGGAACTATACATATTTTTTCAGTCTATCATAAAGAGCGTAAAAAGACGAATCAAATGATATACATAATGTCATATGTTAAATAAGGATTTTTTTGAGAAATTTTTATTCTTTTGCGACCAGTTCTTAACGGATATTTTGAATGTAACCGACCCCCAGAAGGTTAACAATAATACAATATTTTAACGCCACAGAAGGTCACGCAGCGCTCCACCAGCCAGCGCGCGCTCGGGGAAGGGAAGGGATCTTAGTATTTCAAGACACAAAACATATTCCAAATATTCACTAAACTTGCCATTTTTTCCCTGAACTCTGCTTTCATTCTTCCCCATTTTCAAATATTTTTTTACTTAAGGATTGAAAATATGGATTTGTCATATGTAGTATGTATTGAAATAAGATTGTTATTTAAATGTAATTTAAAGGGATATCATACCACAGGATATTAATGGGATCTTGGAAACTAAACACAGTAAGAATAAATTATTATGACTTTACAAAGAATATTGCATATTTTCAGCAAATAGTTTTATTGTTAATGATAATATAACAATACCTTGTGAAAACAAATACAGAAAGATAATGATAATGACAAAAATAAAAATAGAATTCAAAAATACTAAATAAAAATACATTACTATTCAAATTACTTTAGAATGAGTTCAATATGACCACCATTCACAGACAAACACATCTGCAGGCGCTTTTGAAAAGATTTCTTAACTGCGACCAATGTTTCTTTTTTAACTTCAGAACATGCAGCTACAATGCGTCTACGCATATCTTGTGATGTAGATGGAGCCTCTTGGTAGACGTGGTTTTTAAGAAAACCCCAAAGAAAAAAATCTAGTAGCGTCAAGTCTGGGGAACGCGCGGGCCAACACACAGTACCACCCATTAATATCCTGTAATATAAAACCCCATTAACTGGAGTAGATGTAATAAACAATTTTATTACAATACATACTTACAATAAACCCTTATTTTTAACCCTTCCATTTCTTAAAAATAAGCTGAAAATGGGGAAGGATGGAACGCAGAGTTCAGGGAAAAAACTACAACAGTTTTGTGAATATTTGGAATATGTTTTGTATCTTGATATACTAAGATCCCTTCCCTTCCTCGAGAGCGCGCTTGCTGGTGGAGCGCTGCGTGACCTTATGTGGCGGTCGGTTACATTCAAAATATCCGTTAAGAACTGGTCGCAAAAGAATCAAAATTTCTCAAAAAAATCCTTATTTAACATATGACATTATGTATATCATTGGATTCGTCTGTTTACGCTCTTTATGATAGACTGAACAAATATGTATAGTTCTATTTGAGAAAACAAAGTTACCTCAAATATCTCGTAAAATACAAGTGATAAAATAGAAATAAATACACGTATCAGTTAGACCTATTTTCTCATGCACTTCCGTGAAAACTGCATTTAAATATCTTCAACCGTTCAAAAGTTATAGGAGGTGCTAAAGTTACGTGACTCACCCTGTATATACTACCCATGGGACCGACATATATTTGCGGCGGCGTTGGTGTAACGGTTAGCATATCGGGCGGTTATACCCAAGTTCCCGGATTCAAATCCGATCGAAGCCGTGGATTAAAGGGCGAAAAAATTCCTTCGTACGCCTTCCTTCGGAGGGGAAGTAAAGCCGGCTGTCCCATGTTAGTAGATTTTCTGCATGTAGATCCTCAAGCTTAAATGAAGCCTCTGAGCTAAATTCAAATTGCCTGTTTTGTCGCCCAAGTAATACCTTCTTTTTCCCCTAGTAAGTGAAAGGAGTGTAACGAAATTTGCGTGGTTAGACGGAAGAGAAGGCCTCATGGCCTGAGTCTCGCCACGTGAAGTAAGGCATTCATTCATTCATTCATTCCATCATTCATTCATTCATTCCATCATTCATTCATTCCATCATTCATTCATTCCATCATTCATTCATTCATTCATTCATTTATCCTTAACGGATGACCGGGAGAGGTGGCTCACGGTATCAACATGCCATTGTAATACCACTGACCAGGAGGTGCTTGGTTCGATTCATGTCAATGGCAGTATTTTCGACACTAACCGGATAACTAGATCGAGTCCTAATGCTGTGTGGAAAATAATTCTACCTGCCAGCTTTTTTAGTCAGTAGCTTTCCGTGGTTTCTCTGATCAACACCAGGCGAATGCAGGTGATGTTCCCTACCAAAGGGACCGAGTGCTATCTTTTCTTCTCATTCTTTGTCCCATCTATCCTTTACGTACACACACTTACATACGCCACACCAACACAACATGCCGGGAGACCGGTCGGGAGCTTACAACTTGTCCCGGCTAGGAGGATACCCTTTGATGGCAGGCACTTTGTTGGGGAAAATCGCCACTACGGAGAAAAAAAATACTTGAAGGAAAAATCTCTATCGTCAATGTTGTAGTTGTAGAAAGACTCCGAAACAATTCAAACTTTGGAAATTTTCGAAAATTTAGAGTTAACAATGGAAAACGGACCTAGCCAGAACGGAGTCGAGCCAGAACGACCGGGAATATTCATTTGGGAAAAAATTCTAAGTATAGTTAGGCTCTAGGAGTGTGCACAGACGGACGGACGGACGGACAAACGTTAAAACAAAAAACACTTTTTCGGTATCAGGGAACCCAAAAACGTGTATTTCCGTTGAAATCTTTGAACCGATTTCCCGCAACTTTACATAACTCTACACTACATACATTACTCCACATATACATACGGATACGAAAAAGTAAAATGCTTTATTAATTAGACTGTTGATGATGTAGATACCTTATTAATTCAAAGTAAATAAACAGAGGTTGTCTGGTATCAAATCTATATTTCTTCTTAAGATCTTTCCGATCGCGTAGCGATCATCGTCAGAGCTTGCAGCTGCTGGGCGGAAAACGAAGTTCTGCAGGCACTTCGCAGCAGAACTTCGTTTTCCGCCCAACAGCTGCAAGCTCTGACGATGATCGCTACGCGATCGGAAAGATCTTAAGAAGAAATATAGATTTGATACCAGACAACCTCTGTTTATTTACTTTGGAGTAAAATGCTTGTAAGCACCTCTACTTTTTTTGCAACCAATGAAAAAGAACGATGTTCTTTATATTAAAGTATAATATACTGGTTACACCTCAATTTGTTTTTCTTCCTGGAGCTTTTTCCAGCTTGAGGGGATGTCGATTTTACTATCCGCACTGGGTACCTGCTATGTCCCTTATGGGGACATATTAATGTTTAAACATACTTGCGGGCTTCTCGGTCGGTAGTCAGCAGACTCACAAGGCCTTCTGCGACAACACACATTCATGAAAGGCAAGGAACTAATAACGAGGCTACCGGGGGCGGTACTCCGCTGGTGGGAGAGTTCTGGTTAGGATGAACACCACTAGCCGACGGTAGGTCGGCGCCGGATCTCGCCATCCAGCGGGAAAAGATCACCGCCATCTCCCGAGAAAAGCATGCACTACACTAACGGGACTAATGACCGAAGCAGTTGACGCGCCCGGAAACACGAAAAATCAATCAATTAATCGAAGGAAATACCGGGACATTAGCATCATCTCGGACGAGGTGGAGTCTGCTCGACGAAGGCAATACACATAGCGAGCGTTCGTTTCGTTCAAAGATATAAACGCAACACAGGAAAAACTAACATTGAAAACCTTCAGATTGCACAGAAAATTATTTTATAAAAATGTGCAAAGACTTTTTGGTTCACATTGAATCGACATATCCAAAGAGAACTTTAAATAGAGCCCATAATCAAACATATAAGAAAGAACTGTGATATTTTTTTTACACTTCTTCCTTCCTCTCCTTGTAGTATAAAATTTACAATGGGATAAACATTAAACAATCCCAAGAGAATACGTTCACGGTTTTCGAAAGATATGTAAAAACCTTTATTAAAATAGATATTAATTATACTAATGTATGTTTACGTTTGTAAAGGGTACCCCCAGTTAAGATGGTAAAAGTTCCTCTAAACCAAACGACATTTTAGTAGTTACATATGTACATGAGTGGTTACATTAAAACAATAATGGTTGTAAATTTTTTTGCTGATTTTTTCGACAACTGGGCTGCAGTTAAAATAATAAAAACCATTCCCCCCTTTAAATCACCTTGACTTTAAATATACTTTGAAAAATACTGCAACAGTTCTGTGCATTTATTTTAGTGTTTATTATACATTTGAATACATTGTTGAAGCTCCCAGTAATATTTTGATTTTGAAATTTATTTACAAATTATCATTTTTCAATCTTTCTATTCCTTTGCACAAGTATATTATACGCTAAGGAAAGACGATGCTTTTTGGCAATTTATGAGAAAATTCGGTCACAAATGAAGGATAAGTGGGGGGCATGAGTGCAAGGGGAACTGTAGAACCTGGATTTGCCAGACCTGTTTTCCTGATTCTTAGAACACCGACCCAGGCACGAAAAAATCATAAATCATCATCTCAGAACACTTGTCAATTTTTTTCACATTCTTTTAATTGCTGGACCATAGTTAATAACTAAAGGTGCTAGAGAGTGGCACAGACTTTCTCGTAGTATAGTTTTCTAATTTCCTTGGTGTGGTCGGGCATTAAGGTTTTGCTCCATTCTCTGGCCAGCTGCCATCTATTGTCACCTAAAGTACATTTTTTTGACATTATGTCAACTTTTTACTTTCCTAGTAATAGAACCGAATTATTACTTCAAAAATGTTAAAGAAAAGTAAAAACTCGTCCTAAATAGAAATTTTCACTAAAAAATGTGAAGCGGTTTTTAAGAAAATGGCGATTAAGCATTACTGTCCCTTTTTCACATGAACTATTAATTTTCGAAAAAGTTCATTTGAAATAATTAAAAAAACCTTAATTTTTTAAAAAAATTCATTTGTGTAATTTTTGAAAAAACAAATTAATATACCAAAATGAACTTTACGTCATATTAAACAGCGCACATAGCAATATCTATTAGAAAAAAATATGAACCATTTTTGAGAAAATGGCGTTTGAACGTTTCTGAAAATGTGGAAATTTGAGCTCACTTGTACAGAAAACGGTTGAGTTTTCGAAACTTTATTTGACATTATTTAAAGCACATGTACTCATAAATATAATAATGCGAAGAAGTTGCCTTTAATGTAAATATTACCAACGTGTGAGATAAGTAAAAAAACTTCATATTTAAAATTTTTGAAAAAAAAGAAAATAGTGCAATATGGCGTTTATGTCATTGTATAGGGTTTGTTTGGCACTAAGAATATAAAAAATTTAAAGAAAAAATTTGAAGCCGTTTTTAAGAAAATCTCGTTTTTGTAATTTTTTAAAATAGCAAATATTGCATGCACTATTGCATGAAAACTACTAACATTTCCGAAACTGTACCAAATCTTATTGAAAGAACTATTTATGAAAACAAATTTCATTTGAAGGAATGTCTTAATTTTGTAGTTGTAGGAAAACGCCGAAAAAATTCAAACTTTTGCAATTTTGGAATATTCAGAGTTAACGGTAAAATCCAGACCTATACCACCTTAATAAATGTGTTTTACTCTATTCTTACAAGAAATTTAAAGAAAAAATTTGGAGCCGTTTTTGAGAAAATTTTGAAAATGTCTGGGGGGGTATAAAGTACCCCAATTTTTAAAGAATGTTTCTCCAAATTTCAAAGCTTCAACTAGAGCCTGATCGATATAGGTTTCTTCACTAACGGGGCGCTAGTAGTGTTCACAGACAGAGATTTTGTAATTTTTTAAAATTTGCAAGTATTACAAGCGACATTACCCGAAAACAACTAAAATTTTCAAAACAAACAAACAAAAAACAAACAAACCTTCATGGCCTTAATAAAATAACTAATGAAAACAAACGGTACCCCCGGATAAGATGGTAAAATGTTCCATAAACCAAAAAACTTATGAGTTGTTACAATTCTAACATAAAAATTATGTTTTTGAAAGAATTCTTATCCCCCGCCCCACCAGCCACACCCATCTAAGCCAAAAACGTGTTTGTATTTTAATTTTTTTAGGCATCTTAATACTATTTTATCTGACTGAAAATATATGATAAATAAGAAAACAATTTGTACTTGGGTTGAAGATCGGATTTTCTAGGCGCAAGTCTCTCGTCAATTGGGGTTTGAGTCGTTTTTCCGGGAGCAAGAATCTCGGCACTTGAGGTTTGGATCGATATGGGAAGGGCCCTCTTCGGGTTTTTAAAACCGGGCCTGGATCATTTTTCAGGCAGCAAGAATCCCGTCACTTAAGGTTTGTATTCAATATAAAATAAAGTTGAAACGAGTCTAGAGTCTCGTTAAAAGGGGTTTTCGGGTAGAGGATCGTTATTTCTAGGAGCAAGACTCTCGAAATTTGGGGACTGGATCGTTTTTTAAGGGAGAATGAATCTCTTTACCTATGATTAGGATCGATATAAAGTTTTTGAATTTGAATTTTGTGCCTGAAGACCCTTAGTGAGATCGGCAGCAATTCTCGAAAAGTATTGGTTAAAGAGATTAGCCACTGTTGTCGGATCGTTCACATTTATATCGTTATATTTTAAAACAACATTCTCTACGGGTTTTCTAGTTGATTTGGTAGTATTTTTTATTATATTCCACATTGCTTTTGTTTCATTATTTGAGTTCAAAATATCCTGATCGTTGTTCATGATTTTAGCCTGCCTTATGACTTTTCGTAACAATGTTTTGTATTTTTTAAAGTAGATAAGGAAATCTTGAGATACGTCATGACGTTTAGAAATAAAGTAGAAGTACGTTTATTTTTACACGATGTTCTAATTCCTTTTGTGATCCAAGTATTACTTTTTCGTGAAATGTTTAATTTTCTCTTTTTAATAGGAAAGCATGCGCTAAAGAGAAATGAAAGCTTTGAGAAAAATAATTTATATTTTTCATTTGTGTCAATAGCGTTATAAACTGCCTCCCATGATTCTTTCAGCAAGTAGTCCGTAAATAACTTTATGTTAACTGTAGTAAATGCTCTGCATATGCGTGTTTTATTTATTGTGTCAGTATTCGTGTTATTAGTAATTGTAAGAATTTGTGCGTGGTCACTGTAACCTAGATTATTCGTTATTATTTCATATCTAGTTGTGGTTTTATTAATTATAATTTGATCTATTGCTGTTTGTGATTTAAGAGTATTCCGTGTAGGTACGTTCACTGTAATATCTAATTTAAAAGAATGAATTAAATTGAGAAACTGCTCTTTCTCGTGGGATTCGCTCAGAAAATCAATATTGAATCTCCACATACAACAATGGATTTAAAAGCGTTTAAGTTAAGTAGCGTTTAAGCGAGTATTTATGAAGCAAAATGTCGTTACGAGGGTGCCCGGATTGAAGATCGGGTTTTCTAGGAGAAATTCTCTCGTCAATTGGGGTCTGAGTCATTTTTCTGGGAGCAAAAATCTCGTCACTCAATATAATAATGTAGAGTTGAAACGAGTCTCTTAGAAATTAGAGTCGATTTAAAAGGGTTTCCGGTTCGAGCATCGTAAATTTGAAAGAAACACTCTCGTCACTATGGGTCTGGATCGTTTGTCAGAGAGAAAGAATGTCTTCATTTAAGGTTTGGATAGATATAGTATAGAGTTCAAGCGAGCAATGAAACTAGTCTCGTTAAAAAAGGTTTGCGGGTCGATGTTCGTTATTTCTAGGAGCAAGACTCTTTTCACTTGGGGTCTGGATCGTTTTCAGGAAGCAAGTACCTCGTTACTTAAGGTTTTGATCGATATAGTGTAGAGTTAAAGCGAGAAAGTATGACGCTAGAGTTTCGTTCTTGAGGGTCCCCGAAGTCATGGCTCTTGTTGTCTAGGAGCAATACTCTTCTCTCTTAGGAACCAATGTTAATTGTCTTTCTTTGTACAGCCCTGAATTTTGGGATATAAATGCGGGAGTAATTTTTTCCTAGAGCCCATAAGTATTTTTAAATTTTGGGTAGAGTTTCAGATTTTTGAATTGAATTTTAGATGGATTTTCTGAGTGGGCGCTGCTAGCTTAAGTCTAAAGCTAGCAGCGCCCACGATTTTGAGAAATCCAAAAGAGTCCAAAATTCGGGAATAGAGCCCTTATTAGCCCATAATTAGCCTATAATTAAGCAAATAGTTTGGTTGAGATTGGTTTCTGGGCGCTGCTAACTTTAGATGGCTTAAATCATTACACATACGAAACATTACTATTAAATAATAAGATACACTTAGGCTAAACGCAAACACATAGTCAATTTATAAAAACCACTGTCGATCCATGGTCGTACGTCGAATTAGTGACCATAGCCACCATATCCTAGACTTAACTCTAGGAGGTGGTGCCATAGCCATACCAAAAGCCAACATACGTTGTAATTGTAAAGAACCATTCATAACACAACAATATAAAAACAACTAACGACCTAACACACTCGTCACTTAGAGGTTTACAAATTCAAAAAAAATACCAAAAAGTTACACTAAGCCAGGTTACATGCAAATGGTCGTTGCCAAGAGGGCTGGATGCCCTTTTATGGATTCTGAATACAAATATTCAATCTCCAGAACTATTTCTCTTCGGCGCTCTCTGTAAGACGGGAGAAAATCGTAATACTTGGTTACCAAAAGCGCTCCTGGTGGCAGCGTGCGGAAGGTAGCGTGCGGAATAGTTTAGGAGATATGAGCATTTAAAATTTTCGTGTGAAAATTGCAAAATTTAATCGACCCCCCCCTGTTGAATTTTTCCAATTTCGACCGGACATCGAATCTTTCGAAAACTAGCGACCTAACTCAAAATTTAATGGCGATTACAATGGTAAAGACCATTTTTCTTTCTGAGGCTTTGTTTTCCCGGAATAAGAGAAAACGTTCATAAAATACGTCATTTTTGGCCAAAATGCAATCTATATTAGTCGCCGTTTATTTAGGATTCCGGTGCTCAAATTACCAGTCTTACCAGAAAAGCAAAGAAAAGAGTAGTTTTCATTTGCCGAGCAGAGTTCAGCGTCGTTTGGCGAATAATTTATGATATACAGCCAGGCAAAGATGACTGTATTTCACAAAAGTTGAAAATTTTGTGAAATGGGAAAAAGCGTCTCCAGGCTGTAGTTTTCGTCCCATTGAGACAAATTAGGTATGTTTCAGAAAGTGCAGAATGTGCGGAAGACGCCAGTGCAAGCATAATTGAACAATTCGCAACAGTTTAGGAGATATGAGCATTTAAAATCTCGAATTTTTCCAATTTCGACCGGACATCGAATCTTCCGGAAACTAGCGTCCTAACTCGAAATTTAATGGCGATTACAATGGTAAAGACCATTTTCCTTTCTGAAGCTTTGTTTTCCCGGAATAAGGGAAAACGTTCATAAAATACGGCATTTTAGGTCAAAATGCAATCTATAAAGTCCATCGTTGTCAATCTTTACATTCTATAGAACTCGAATATGAGGATAACGACCCCAATGGGAAATACGAGTATCTTGATAACAAAATCGGTTGATGCTTATACGGTTCTGCATCCTTTTGGACTACTTGAACAACATTGACTGCGTTTTACATTTATCGATTATCAATTGGTCCTTATCGATTCTTGTTGGGAACGTTAGTATAACACAAATACGTTCTCTGTGCATGTTCGGGTTGGTATGCACAGACATCGTTGATCCAATCTCAATATAACCGATCAGTTGTCGATGTATATCACCTGTCGCATCCCACTCTATATTTTGATCAATATATTACGCCTTTAAAATCCAATTGAGCCCTAATTGATCGGTACCGACTCCGTTCAGAGTAGATCAATACAAAAATAAGTTGTCGATACGTATTTTTACGTATTTCTTAAATTAAAAACGCCATAGACTGTAAATGGATCGTTATTGACCCCGTTGAAGTTTTTGTAACTAGATCTGTTGGGGCATGTACGTCAGTCCTCTCCAATTCAAAAACCTATTGACCGGGAGCGGTAGTTCAGTGTATCAACTGATGTCACTGCAGCGCCTCTGACCGGGAGGTTCTAGGTTCGAGTCCTGACGGCGGCAGGATTTTCGACACTAGATTTTCAGCTAGGTCGAATTCAGTCGCTGTCTGGAGGAGAATTCTAGCGGCCGGCTGCTCTGATCGGTAGTTTTCCGTGGTTTCTCCGATCAACACCAGGCGAATGTCGGAGCAGTACCCTATCAAACGAGCCACGGACCGCGCGCGATCTGTCCTTCCCATTCCTTGTCCTGTCCTCTCCCCTTACACACACTTACAGTAACATGCACTACACTACCACATATCCCGGGAGACCGGTCAGGAGCTTAGAGCTTGTCCCGGCTGGGGCGGTGCCCCGCTGGTGGGAGAGTCCTGGTTAGAGAGAAACCCCACTAGCCGACGGTAGGTCGGCGTCGGATCTCGCCATCCAGCGGGGGAAGATCACCGCCATCTCCCGAGAAAAGACCATGCACTACACTAACGGGACTAATGACCAGAGCAGTTGACGCGCCCGGAAACATGAAAAAATCAATCAATCAAAAACCTATTGTCTTGAACTTTTGTGGTGGCTCGCTTCATGCACTTGGGGTAGAAAGTTTCCAATTGCTCATGTTAAAGTGCCTTTGCGGCAATATACACGTGCTTCCCCACGAACATGCATCAATTTCTCTTCGACAGCTCTCTGATAAACGGGTTGACAAGGTTAAAATTGCAATGCAATCGGCTAAACCGGTACATCGTTCCACATTTCTTATCGTGATTTTTCTGTTCTTTTATGCCACTAATGTCATTTGAATAGATATCTACGACAGTAGGTAATGTGTAAAATATTATCTTAGCGAATCTAACTAGAGGTGCTACAGAATGGCACAGACCTCCTAGCAAATTTTTCTAAGTTTTTTGGTGTGGTCTGGCTTTAAGGTCTTGCTCCATTCTCTGGTCAGCTGCCATCTATCGTCACCCTAAGTTACATTTTTTTGGAGATTTTCTCCACTTTTTGTATTCCTAAAGTATAACCGAAACATTAATTAAAATATTAAAGAAGAGTAAAACCTCGTCATAAATAAAAATTTCCATTAAAAAATTTGAAGCCGCTTTTAAGTTTTTTTAAATGGCGATTAAGCATTACTGTAAATGTGACATTTGAAGCACATTTTCACAGGAATCTATTGCGTTTTCCTAAAACTTCATTTGAAGTCATTTGAAGTACTTCTACTCACAAATGTAATAATGTATACAAATGAATAGAAGTGTGCATATCAACAGCATGAGAGATATTTTAAAGAAATACATTTGTGTATTTTTTTAAAAAACAACAAAATAATACAGCAATATGAATTTTGCGTCATATTAAAGAGTGCAAATTAGTACTACTACCCCCTTACACACATTTATACGCACTATACTGACACATATGTCAGGAAACAAGTTAGGATCTTAGAGCTTGTCCCATCTGGAGCGGTGCCATTCTGGTAGGAGATACCTGGTCGTGGGAAAAAACCCAAGCCGAAGTGCAGATCGGCACTGGATCTCGACATCCAGCGGGGTAAGATTACTGCCACCCTCACATACAAAAAACTGCACCACACTTACGGTACTAATGACCTTGGCAGTTGTCGCGCCCGGTATCACCAATCACCATGAATCAACCCGTCGCACTATGTCCGCAAACACGTCATTCCAGGATATCGAACGTCCCATCACATGATATCGAACTGATCCATCAGCTGTTCCATGAAGCGGCTCAGATCACTGTCTCTCCTTGTCCCTGTCAAACGCACTATCAGTGGAACCTTTCTGACCCATTTGCAAGAAGCGATAGGAGGGGAAAAAGGGTAAGACATCACTAGTTATATCACGAAACCTTTTTCCGCCTCGTGCCCTAGTTGACTTTGTTTGTGAGCCGTGTAGCGGAGCTCTCCATGCCTAGGTTCGCAGGCATGACGGTGTGCAAGACCATCCTGGGCCTTGGCCTCCTGGCATCTGCCTTCGCCTCCTACAACATTGACGAAGACGTCCAACTCGACCCGGTATGGTATGGCAAATGTGTGCGATATTATTGCTCCTTTAGAATGGAGGTTATTTACATCAAATGATAATAAACATAATTATTAAAAAATCACTGGTTTAAATAACAAAACTTTCAACCTAATATTATTGTAGTTTGCAGAAAAAATCAAATTTTCTATAAGAAAATCTCTTATTACCGAGCCTTGTTAACAAATTAGTGTATAAATCTTGTTTCTATACGTAGAAAATTACTTCCTCTAAGACGTTGGGTAGTCACAATTCACATTTGGTGGGTCTTTGTTACCAAAAATTCAATTGACCAATCGTCTGTATGCGAACAACGCTAGCGGCTAAACTGTAAGCGGGATTTATAATAGAGGGCGCACTAATTACCATATATGGCGACACTTATAGAATCATGCATATTTCAAACATACGATAGTACATAGAATGAAACATTCAACAACAGAATAAATACATCCCTTATCCGTTGCTAGGTTACCATTGCCAACGTATTTCACTACTACATCACATCAGAATATTTCGAGAAACTTAACACTTTCTCTCGATGGGTAGTGAAATGAATTTAATCTATTTTCATTCCTAGAAAATTAATACATTTTTCATGATTTTCTCGTGATATAGATTTAGTACAATATCTGCAGTCATTTCTTCTGTAGACGTGTAAGCATCTCGTATGAAGTGATGTCTAATATCAATGTGTTTGGTACGAACATAAAATAAGGGAATCGTAATTAATTTTCTGAGTAGTCATATTATCGTTTTTAAAAACACTACTTTTCATAGCAAAGACAAAATCCTTGAGAAATGTCCTCGTGAATATAGCTTCTTTAGTTGGAGAATTTTTAGGATATGAAATAAGATTTTGGATACACGAAAAACAATGTTCCACGAAATTCCACCTCCTAGAAATATAAGAGAATTAAGATGAGTATTAGGAATATATTATTACTTTGTTTTTGTAAAAATTATTTAATTATAATTCAACCATTGTGTTTTATGAAGAAAAAGAGTGAAATGGAGATTGCCAACACGTTTTTGGGATGTCTAAGGAAATGTTTCAACAAACGCACAATTTTATAAAAATGAGGGTCCTTACTTTATAAATAAGATTATGGAATAAATATAAAAAATCCATATGAGAAAGTTATTGATTTACATAATTTGATAATATTAAAAACTTTATAGAATTTAAAAAATTTAAAAAATATTTGTGAAATTGATTTGCACATTTTGTAGTCGTAGTTTGTAATGGGGGAAATGTAATATATCATATGGCATGTTTATTTACTTTGAGTATTATTTACGTGCAAACTCGTTGCACATTGGTCGGCGTGGAGATACAAATTGACAGATATAAGGGGTTTTGCAAGGAGAAGAAAGAAGTTCGTGAGAGGACATTTTTCTGTATGTTATACAGACTTAACCTTTTTAAAAAAAGTATTATTTCAAGAAAAAAGAATGTATGGAATCTGGAAATAACTGTGACAAGTTAAATTGGACCATTAAAGTAGTGGTGATGTGATATGTGAACAGGAAACACACGCGAAGAAGCGAATATAATAAGTCATGCAAGCAAAGATAATAAGCTGATAATTAAAATAGTGTTATTAGTTAAAGACAGATAAACGGCCTTTAACGGGGTGGGTATATTTAATGTAAATAATAAACTGGTAAATCCCGAGTTTAGGGTGGCACGGTTCCTTTGATTCACTGATTCGGTTCATTAGAAGAGAATCGACTCCATGAACTGAATCCTTGTTTATACGTAGTAGTCGCATGTAGTTAAGTTCATGATGTTACAGCAATAAATATAATTATTTAAAATAAAGGTAGATTGGGAGAATAGCTACCCCCCTGCTCCAAAACCCCCTGTACGTATAAATCTCCGTAGCAACGTACTCTCATTAAGTGAACTGATTATTCGTATTTTTCACGCTACAAATTTAATTTTATAACCTACACAATTCTTTAACCAACGCATTTTTTCACCAAGTGGTCCGCGACGTGCTACCGCACGTCTACCGCTGGATCCAACGTGCTACGTTCGCGAGGTCTTCCGGCCCTCGTTCTCGAGACCTGGTTCGCGCCTCCGCTGTCGCTCCGGCGCTCACGTTGTCTTATATACTCCCTCACTTTTAAGAGAATTTATTTTAAAGGGAACACTCACTTTTAAGAAAATGCATACCTTCCATCTGAGTAGACACACAAACCTATTTGAAGAAGACTTGAAATGCGAAAATACACACAATTCCACGCCAACAAATTATCAGGTGACTTGTTCTCATTTAACATTGAACATAAATAATTCAGTTGTTATAGTGAACCGCGCAACTATAAACATAGGAATCGCGAGAAATAATGAATCATAAAAGGAACCAAAGGAACCGTGCCACCCTAAACCCGGGATCAATCTAATAAACTTAATTGTTCTGTGCTTCAATTCTTACTGTTCATGTGCATGATTAATTAATATAATCTGATTTGTTGAATATAGAACTCAGTGATGTTTTTACTTCGTCGTATACGTACTATATACGGAGTAATAAACGTAGTTTAGAGAAAGTTATGAAATGCTGCGCGAAAAAATGGCGGATTTTCGACGAAAAAAATTCATTGCCGGGACATGGTGGCGAAAAACTGCATAAAACCAGTTGCCAAATTAAGAGAAAAAATCCTCTAACATGTGGTGGAGCCAGAATCCCTGTTTTGTGGGTTCTTGATGCCGAAAAGCCATTTGGAAGCATAACGTCCGTCCGTCTGTGAACACTATTTAGGCCTAAACCACAAGTATGATCTTTTCCAAATTGAAGAACCCTCTGTCGATGTGGCTCGAGTTGAAGCTTTGATATTTTGAAAAACTTCTTTAACATTTGGGGGTACTTTACATGACGTCCTCCGGATATTTTCAAAATTTTCTCAAAAACAAAGGCTCCAAATTTTTTATTTTAATTTCTTGCAAGATAAGAGCAAAATACACTTATAAAGGCGGCATTTGTCAGAATTTCACTCTGAATTTTCGAAAAATGCAAAAGTTTGAATTTTTCCGGCGTCTTCCTACAACTACAAAATTGAAGTCGGATTTTTCCTTCAAATGAAATTTATTGTGCATAATTAGTTCTTTCAATAAGGACTTTTAGATTGTTTTGGAAATTTTCGTAGTTTTCGTGCAACAGTGCGTGCAATATTTGCAATTTTAAAAAATTATAAAAGCAAGATTTTCTCAAAAATGGCTCCAAATTTTTTGTTTAAATTTTTGGTAAGGTTAGTGCTAAACAAATCCTATGTTGTGACATAAACGCCATATTGCTGTATTCTCTAGTTTTTTCAAAAATGAAATTTTTTTGACTTGTCTCTCACGTCTGTAAAATTTACGTTAAATGCGATTTCGTCACATTACTATATTTATGATCACATGTGCTTTAAATAATGTCAAATAAAGTTTCTCGAAAACTAAACAGTTTTCTGTAGAAATGAGCACAAAATTCCTCATTTTCAGTAACGCTGAAACGTCATTTTCTCAAAAACGACTCCAAAATGTTTCTTCAAATTTTTCTAATAGTTAGTGCTAATTGCTGTAATTATTATAATGTAAAGTTCATTTTGGTGTATTCATTTGCTTTTTCAAAAATTACACAAATATGATTTTCTTGAAATACCACTCACGCCGTTATTATGTACATTTCCATTTATTTGTATGCATTATTACATATTCGAGTAAAAGCGCTGCAAATTACTTCAAATTTTTTAAAAGGATTCCTGTGAAAAAGAGCTTAAATATAGTAAAGTTAATTGATATTTTATGGACAAGAAAGCAGCTGGCCAGAGAATGGAGCACAATCTTGAAGTCAGACCACACCAAGGAAATTAGAAAAAATTGGTACAAGAAAGTCTGTGCCATGCTGTAACACCTCTAGATGAATAGTAATTTCTTTCAACTATCAATTCTTTCACATCATAGTCCAAAGTCATCTGTATGGAGACATTCTAAAATACAAAATCATGTCCTGAGACTTGATGAATAATAAAATATTTTGGTGGTGTATCGAGATAAAGTTGGGCATATGTATAAGATATTTATTTCGGTGCGTCACACTTCATTCTTCACATATTATTTTCTTCTACAAAGTACGAAACATTTAAGAAAATGTCCAATTAAATAGTAATCTAAAATATTTTTCCACATACGCCGCAATCTTGTTTTTATGCACAGTTCTCTACACTAATCGATAATAAACTAGAGATGCTACAAAATCACCTACTTTCTCGCAATATTATCGAGATAAAGTCGGGCGTATCCATAAGATATTTATTTAGGTGCGTAATATTATGTCGCAGTTACTGCCTTTCTTACTCTCGAATATCACTTCATCTCTTATATAAACGAAGTGTGACAAACAGTTTTTTTATTCAAAACTAATTGAAAATATATTGCTGACATTGAATTCAGTGTATTAGGTATTCGGTGTATTCACAAACATATACGATGCATATTATAAGCCTTACAATATTCTGCGTAAGCAGTATGCGAGAAAGTAAAATAATTGAAAGTTAATCATGAATACGATCCACCGGAGGCGAAGGGGGCGGCAGCGGCTTACGCTACTCCGCAGTAACACTGACATTCTTGACTAACAAATGAAAATAGATCGAAAAAATTTAATATAATTATTAAATACTACAATATTTTAATATTCTCCAAGTATGATCAGTTTAACGCGAATTTCGTGTTACTCCTTGCCTGAACATGTAATGCTAAATGCTTTCCGTATGTTTTCACATCTAAGAATATTTCTCCAAATTATCATTACTAATTGAAGAACAAACGCTCGATTTCATCTTTATTCCTAATTCAACATACATGTGGGTTAGGGTAGGGATACCAGCGCGGTGCCTTCATGGGCGAGGCTCTTACTCTTGTTTTGCAAAAGGAAGTACGGGTACCCGACGCGGCCGGGCGGACCCCCTTTTTGGGGGGGAAGCCAAGGAAACACGGGTACACCGTGAGGCGCCTTCGTGCGCGGGGTTCTGACTCTTGTTTGGCTCATAGGTAAATCCGCGTGTGTTGGCTTGTGGAAGCTAAGGAAATACGGATTACCTGGCGCGGTATCTTCATGGCCGGGGCTACTAAGCTTGTTTCACACGTAGGTAAATCCGGGTCTGTTGGTATGTGGGGCCGCGAAGGAAATACGGCTACCTGACGCGGTGTCTCCATGAGCGGGACTCCTCCGCTTGTTTGATCGTAGGTAAATCCAGGTCTGCTAGAAGGTGGAAGCTAAGGAAATACGGATTACCTGGCGCGGTATCTTCATGGCCGGGGCTACTAAGCTTGTTTCACACGTAGGTAAATCCGGGTCTGTTGGTATGTGGGGCCGCGAAGGAAATACGGCTACCCGGCGCGGTATCTTCATGGCCGGGGCTACTAAGCTTGTTTCACATGTAGGTAAGTCCGGGTCTGTTGGCAGGTGGGACTGCGAAGGAAATACGGCTACCTGACGCGGTGTCTCCATGGGCGGGACTCCTCTGCTTGTTTTGCTCGTAGGTAAATCCGAGTGTGTTGGCAGGTGGGGCTGCTAAGAAAATACGGCAAGGGTACAGGGTACGGTGTCTCCGTGGGCGGTTCCCCTACGCTTGTTTTGCTTGTAGGTATGTCTGGATCTGATGGCAGGTGGGGCTGCTAAGGAAATACGGCAACCCCGCGTGATGTGTCCATGGGCGGGGCACCAACGCTTGTTTTGCTCGTAGGTAAATCCGGTTGTGTTGGCAGGTGGGGCTGCTAAGGAAATACGGGTACCCGGCGGAGGCGCACGAGGTGACTACAGAGGACGGCTACATCCTGACTCTGCATCGCGTGCCCCACTCGCCTTCGTCGTCTCGGGCAGGCGGAGACCGGTGGTGTTCCTGCAGCACGGCATCGTGTGCTCCTCCGCCGACTGGATCGTCATGGGCCCGGGCGTTGCGCCAGGTGCGTTCCAAAGCGATTCAGGAGGCTTCCTCGGTTGGTAAGGCCGCATGTCTTGATTGATTGTTAGTGTTTCCGGTCGCGAAAACTACTTTAGTCATTAGTCCCATACGTGTAGTGCGTGTTTTGGCTCGATAGGTGGCAATTGTCTTCCCCCGTTGTAAGGCGAGATTCGGCGCCGACCTACCGTCGACTAGCGGGTTTTCCCTAACCAGGTATCTCCCACCAGTGAGGCACTGCCACAGCCAGGACAAGCTCTAAGCTCCAAACCGGTCTCCCGATAAGTGTGGTAGTGTACTGCATGTTAGTGTGTGTGTAAGGGGAGAGGATAGGACAAGGAAGAGGAAGGAAAGATCGCGCGCGATCCTTGGCCAGTTTGTTTGGGCACTGCTCCAGCATTCGCCTGGTGTTGATCGGAGATACCACGGAAAACTACCGATCAGAGCAGCCGGCCGCTAGAATTCTCCTCCAGACAGCGACTGAATTCGACCTACCTGAGAAGTTAGTGTCGAAAATCTTGCCAAAGTCGGGACTCGAACCTAGAATGTCCCGGAAAGAGACACTGCAGAGACCTTAAATCTTGGCAACGTAGTGTGGTTCCTTAACGTTTTTGGTCCATGGCTCTCTTGAATACCAATGAGAATGATATCGTTGATACTCTGACAATTGTGAATAAGGTATATCCCTTCGAGTGTTTTGTATTTTCTGGTTTATTATAACTATGTGTACCGTACTAATAGTTTGGACTTGAGTCCGTGATGAAATGGAGCAAAATTATATTTCTTGTATAGATATATAAACTGCTACAATTTTTATGGTTATACATTCTACAAGATTCACAACATTTCGTACTCAATATCTTGTTGCATTGCACCCAAGTCAGAATAAAACTGCATTACCTAAAAGCAACAGCCACGCTGATTTTCCTTGAAGGTTGTAATTCCAGGGAAACAGTGATAAGTTCCATTGAAATTACACACATTGAAATTACGAAAGTAGTAAAATTAAGACATGGTTGATTATGAGTCTATATTTTAAGTTTTGAAGAAGAGTTGTTGATTTTAAATGGGATAATTATAACATTTTCTCGTTGGTATGGAATGTTTAGAAAACTGGCACAACGGGGCACTAGCAGGAACTGTTCATTGTGTGTTCCCCACATGTGGAGAATAATGGTATTTCATGACGACTCCATAGATGCCTCAATTTATTCTATATAGTTACTGAGACGTAACGTATTTCGTGGTATACTAACACACAGTCAGCTTTGTTATCATGGTCGAATTCTGAGAAAATCAGTAATGGACATGAGAAACAATAATAAGAGCAACAATTGCTGCCTAAATACGAATACGACTAGGTTCCAACAATTCAGAATTCGACTAGGTTATAATACTCGCTCGATGAAGGAGTCAGATGATGATGCAATTTATTAAATATCATACCCGAACAGTACTATTACAATATATGTCAATAATTTTTTCCTGCTTTGTGTCGTGTTTCTGAATTGTATTGTTATAAAACAATACAATCTATTTCTAAAACGTATTAAAATAAATAATCATTTCAACAATACTAAAACCTTTCGAACAAGGATCGATTGGAAACACGTTACATCTTTTCTGTTCGCAGCGTACATCCTGGCCGATGCCGGATATGATGTGTGGATGGGAAACGTTCGAGGGAACAAATACAGCCGACGTCACAAGACTCTCAGCCCCGATGGATTGTTTAACTCGAAATTCTGGAATTTCGATTGGCATGAAATGGGCATCTACGACATGCCCGCGTCTATCGACTACGTGCTAGAGGCGACAGGAGAGGAAAAGTTATTCTACATAGGACATTCCATGGGCACAACACTTTTCTGGGTGATGAACTCCGTGCGACCAGAGTACAACACCAAATTCCGCGCCATGTTTGCTTTGGCGCCTCAAATTTACATGGGCCACATTCCTCAACCACTGTTGCGCGCAGCAGCTTACGTTAACAAACCAATTGAGGTGAGATCTACTTATTCCACACTTGCAGCATGTTTTCTTAGCTTTCATGACATTCCATCGAGTTTTTGTTCTTAGCTGGTTTCTCCATTTCTTTTGTTTCCATTCTTATTTTTAATACTTCATCTAATACCCTCAATAAAAATCAAACACAAAATCAAAATAAACAACCGACGTCGTTAGCCGAATTTATAAAGTACGTTCCATTAAGGCACGGAAGTTAAGCAATTCGAGATTTCACGGATTCCTGGATGGGTGATCGAGCGAGAACCTCGATTAATAACGGTGCCGAGTCCCTGGTCGAAGGAATAAAACGCATCGATTGACTGCGACGATATGAGACACGACAAATAACTTAACAGAGAATTTCTCCAATGAATATATTCAATATTCAAATCGAAATAAAGAGACCAGTTGAGTTAAAAAACGCAACGAATTTTAATAAAATCAATTTCGCAATCAATTTCGTCTATTTGTGGGGAACTGATAATTCGACCCCCGGATCCTTCTAAAGTATTCTCAGATAATTATAGAAAAATCCTCATTTCGGTGTGTTTTATGCATCAAAAAGTATTGGGAGTTTTAAGGCACCTAGCGAGGTGCATAATTGCACTTGACCACAAAAATCTATTGACTCTATTTGTAGTCTGATCGTTTTCGAATATTCTGGAAGAATTCTAGAAGAATATCGCGTATTTTGAGCATGAGATGGCACTTATAGTTGTGAAACGTCCTGTATCTGTCTGCTGCGTTTCCAACATAATGTGAATTCTTAGAACACGATAAATAAGATTGACGATAGGAAAACGAAATACTGGAATGTGACACAAAAGTATTCAAGTGGTACAACAACAGAACTCACTTTCTCGAACTATTTCTAATTCTTGCAATTTTAGACGTTTCAGCCAATTTAACGAAAATGAGAACTCTGCCATTTTCAAGTGCCCTTTGCTCGATCCGAAAAGAATTAAAGAAAATATTTTGAGCATTTTTTTAGAAAAACTTAGTGGTGCTTCAACAGAACATACTTTCTCGCATTATTTGTAACGGCTAGGCAGTATTAAAATACATGAACCTGCAAAAGTAAAAGTACAGTATAACAGAATTAACACGCCAGTCACGTTACGGTTATATGCATCAACCTTGCTGTTGATGCATTTAAATCTTTGCTCCTCCAGAACGCCATTAAAGAATGCCGACTGGACGTCGAACTGTTGCAGATCAAGTCCCTCCACGGTGGCGATGATCAGCACGGTGGGAACAGTGTCGAAACAGGCAACCGTTGCGAAGATTTCAGTGTAATCCACATCCTTGCGTTCACTGTAACGTCGAACAACTAGGCGAGCTTTATACCGCGCGATATTTCCATTGACGTCTCGTTTGACGCAACAGTTCTGTTGGTTCGCTCTGCACAGACTTTTTGCTGCGAAGTATAAGAGTTCGTGACGACGTCTGGTGCCGTTCGAACTCAGGAGTTTTTTTCACTGATGCGTTATCGAATTCCAGCCCACCATCACACTGAAGTGATTTCACAGATAGTCTGAAGCTCGTTTTAATGACCTATACCTGATCTTCTCTGCTGGCTCGGATTTCTCCTTCAAGAAATAGACGAACCGCATCCTGGAGTGATCCCTCGTGAAGCCAACGAAGTACTTGTGTCGTAGCGAAGTCGCCTCCCTCGGGACGCACAGATCAGTAAATATGACCTTCGCACAAACTGTTGCTCGTAGGTGTCGTGAGTGGAAATTCGCCCCATGCTGCTTGCCTTCGACTTATGCTCCGCAAACCTCGTTGCTCTTTCTGACCTCGATCCCATTAAGCTGCATAATCTTCAGAATATGACGCTTATTCTGGTGCACTTGGCTTCGTTGTCCTGTGCCTCCGCAGGTACCTGCACTCGTATTGCCATCCTGAACAATTTCCCATACCTGATGCCTAGTGCCTTGACGACACCGTCTTTGGAAATCTCGTAGTAGGTCTTTGATGAGTTGAACGACAAGCCTTTGTCCAGAGCTGAAATAACACAACAAATTCCTCCAAGCATTTCTACATACATAATGTTTTCCATGTGACTTGGCAAACACTCATTATTGATCTCTGCTTTAAAATGTATTGTTCTGCATCCTTCATCAGGCATGATTGACTTGTCCCCGATGTGGATCTTCTCCGGCACTCTGTGAACTTTCCGTACGACGAATACCATTTACGAAACGTCAATGATTCGTGGCACCAGAGTCGACGATCCACACTTCATTGTTCAGCTCCGTATTCAGGACCTCGCTGACGAACCCTGTTGTCTGATGGTCCCTGCTGCTTTCCCTGAACACTTTCAAGCAACCCGCATCCTTGTTCAGTCTCGGTTTTCGTCAGTTTCGGCTCATGTGACCGACGATTCCACAGCTGAATCTTCGAAATGACGGCTGCTTCTCTGCACCTTTGTTAACTGGCTTCCTGGATGCTTTTTGTAAAACCTTCTCGCCCATCTTATCCCTATTCGCCACAAGCGTCACCAGCCCCTCGCGCTTGGCAACCAGCTGCTGGAGCCGCCTGTCGTCTGATGCCCAAATGCTCACCAGATTGGCCAAAGTCCTCTGATCGTTCGGTATGGTCCACCAGGCCTTCCGCAGGCTTCCGGAATTGTCCGATAGCGAGTCCAACAGCTTCACCATGTGCGGTAATTCATCAGACTTGACTCTCAGCTGCTGTAGCTGTTGCGGCGGTGTCCGCCACACCAAAAAGCGCGCCGCGGAGTCGGGATGCCGTGACGTCAGTGAGCGTGAACTGGGCAGCCGAGCAAAGAAGGAGCCGGCCAATGAGGACGAAACGGCCGGCGCGCGAAGCCTCTACGAGGAGACGAGTCTTCGACGCGCGGCAAGATATAACGGGCAGCCGCCGGGGTAGCGGCAGAGCAGAGTACCGAGTGTAATTTGAACGTTGATTGGGTTGAGTATAGTAATTGTGACCCGGCAGTGTACTAGGTAATTTCTTCTGATTAACTATAGTGAACTCAGCTTTGGACTTAGACTTCTACAGAACATCTGGTGACTCGGCTATGTTATATAGGTTTTCTCTCTTTTGGATTTTGGTGTAACTTTTTGTAAAGCCAGTGAAGCTGTAATAAAAATCTTGTTATTGTTAATTTGCTGATTTCCATACATAATAGTAATGGTAACACGAGTCCCTCTAGATTTTCAATGTGTGAAATAAGGCCGTCTGTTGGGTCCCTGCGAAAATCAGTTAGGTGTCTGTTGGGTTCGCGAAATACGAGTTGAAACTAAATGAAGATTTTTATTTCAACATGTCCAATTTGTAAATTTTCAAATCTGTAAAATTGGTTTATGTGTTATCTATTTGATTATATTTACCCTTCCTTATAGTATTATTACTAATTTAGTTTCATTGATTATACATTTTACTATGTAGTATGTATTTGTTCTTACCAGTTGTTATAAGTTATTTCAATTTAATTCCTCCTTTTTTCTTTTTCTTGGCAGCTTATTTTGAAATTGATAGGTTACAATGAGGTCTTGGCAAGCGAAACACTTAAGACAATATTTGGAAAGATATGTAGAGATAAACTACCTTCCAAGATTTTATGTGAGAATCTTATATACTTTCTTTGTGGTTACAACCCTGAAGAACTAAATTCGGTAAGTTGGAATGCTACTTGAGATTTCATTCATGCTTTACTGAAAACAGTTGCATATTAATTCATGGGTTACTAACGAGAACTACCAAATGTTATCCCTGAATATTCGTAAGAATTAGATCAAAATTCCAAAAATCTTTTAATCTAATTACTACGCAACGGTGAACGATTTAGGCAGCTTTGAAATTGATAAAGAGCAGTGGGCTTTATAGAGCGATCTTTTTTTTAAAAAAAAATCGTACATACCCCTATTTAAAGATTTAGTGTTTTAGAATAAATCTCAATAAGAAAAAAATCTTCATGTTCAATATTGAACTTTTGCCATGTTAAATTATTGCAAATTTAGAAAATACAGGGATCGACAAAAATTCAACATACGCCAATATTTTAATCAGCCATGACTCCATTCGTGGAAAAAACAAAAATTTGAAACAGTGTTTGAGAAAAAAATATAAATTGTATTAACTTCAAGCAAAAATACTCGCAAAACTGTTTATTTTTTAAAATATGTAGGTTCTGCTTTAAGGATCTAAGTACTTTTGAAAATATTTCATTACGGAAAAACCTATAACATAAATAATGAAAGTTTGCAATTTTCGAAAATACTGAGTTTGCAGGAAGTGGGACCTGCGTCCTTTTAGCGAATTTTGTCATATCGAAGGGGACAATTTAAGTAAAATGTTGGAGCTATTTTCGAGAAAATAATTGTTTAAAAACTGCATATTTTTTGCGAAGAATTACGTACATTTTATGTTCTTTTATTTTGCGGAAAAACTAATAATATTTTCGAAAAAATATACATCTCCTTATTTGAAGATTTTTTTATTGCTAATGTTGTTAAGGAAAAATATATATCTTCAAATTTGCAGTTGTAGGAAGATGCCGAACACAATGAGAAGTTTTGCAATTTTCGAAAATTACACCTGGACCATTTTTAAGCATTCTTTGGCCTTCGGGCGGCCGAACAGATTATAATGACTCTTCTTTGATTTCATGAGCCGATGTTTCACTATTTGGTAGACGATGCTGCCAGTTCTGCTGAGCCACACGCCAGCGGGCGCCAGCATCAAGACCCTTCTGCACTTTGAGCAGGAAATCTTCGCAGGTGAGCATCTAATGTGTCGCGCAAACGAAACAGAATCTACAAACCTAATTGAAAATGAGGGTTTAAAAAAATATTGTCAAGAAATATTCTATTATCCTCGCATCCTAAATGTAAAATAACTCCCCCTTTTTTTGTTTATTGTTCACAGTTGTGGCTGTCGGGTAATGACAATTGACATTTCGGGCGAATTTTGAATTATTGATTCTAAGTGGGAGCTCCTTTTTATCTCATTTTTTAAGAATGTTCCTTACACCATGTCTTTCCATTTTGCAAAATTCCAAGAATAAACAAAAAATGGCAATCAATTCATTTGGCTCATACAGATAAATTGATGTAGATGGTAGTCAGTAATTGATTTTTTTCTTCTTTTGCGACATGTCAGTTAATATTAATTACATCTGAACGCCTCAACTGTAATTTTTAAAATTGTAAATTAATTAAAGTGGTTAGGCTGAAGAGCAGGCCTTAAGGCCTGAGTCTCGCCACAAATAAAGACAATTTTATTATTATTATTATTATTATTATTATTATTATTATTATTATTATTATTATTATTATTATCCCATTCGAATAACCTCAGCAATGTGATCTCGAACATCGGTCGGAAAATCCATGTTAAAGACTTTTTAGCTGAAAATTGGCACACACGTCGGGATTAAGGTATATTAGTGCTGTGTCAAAGGTGGTTAAGCATCGTGCAGGTGGAGAAGAGATAAATGCCATTTTGTACCCGAAAATCAATTTCTATATATGGGTGAATGAATGTGTCACATATAAGTCTGTTAGATTAGAAGCTTTTCATTTGAAACTTGATAAGAAGGTTAGGAGGGTCATTCCACATTAAATCAACGATCATTTTACCTCACCATCTCAGATTCAGATGAAATTTGTCACATAGGAACTATGAATGAATAAGAAAACTGCAAATTTTGAGTAAAATATTTCTACCTACAGGCATGTAAAATATTACAAAATAAGGTTCTCCGAAAAAAAAAATTAATTGATATAGAACCTCTCCATATTAAGATAGAGAACTGTAAATGGTGTCATTTTTCAACTTTCTTTATTTATGGCCTTTTATATGATATATGACTTAACAGGGGTTATGTTTCAAAAGTTTTTTGAATTTGAATTTAAAATTTTGATTTTTAATTTGTTTCAAAATGCACCGCTCCAAAAATTTGAAAAAATATAAAACAAATGTTATATGCTTTTGAAATGATCATGAAAGTATAAATTTGGGATAATTATGGGTTCATTTAGTAATTTTTACTTAAAATGCACCATATTTACGTACGCTAGATTTACACTAATTGAAAATGCATTTCATTTGGTCACCGTTTGAGAGTATGAACGCACCTTCAATTTGGAGTGAATATCCAGTTGACGCGGCAGCGAACCTAGCCCCGTCTGCTCACACAACACGACGGGATTCTCATGTAACGGAATACCACACCAACCTGCAAATCGGACGTGTCAGCAGTTACACCAACTTGCTCCGCATTGGCCTTGGTCATGACTCGACATCGGATGTTTAGACACTAAAAAATCGTCTTTTAGGCGCCTAAAAAGGCGCTGAAAAAGTCAAGAATAAGGAGAAAAAGGCACGGTCATAAGAGTCATACACAATAAAATGGAAAAATTGTATTTTTTGTATATATTATTTTGTGAACTTAAATGCACAAAACCATTGCGTATATTTTAATGCAAAACTAGATTTACACATTTACAACTCTTCTACATTTTATTCTTAATAGTTTCCATTAACCAGTAATATTTACATATTACCAGTAATTTGTCAAGGATCACAATTTAAAATTTGCGTCGACTGGGAGACAAAATCAGTTTGAATGCGAAGAAGGATATCTGAGCCATGTGACTGGCATATATTTTAGCAATCCAACACTAACACCACTGAAACCTGGGAATGTATCTTTATTTCCACTTAAAATTTCGGTTCTCTCGGTGTATCGACCATGTTCTCAGATCATGGCTGGTATTTACGAAATAGGGAAATGGAGAAAAATCAGTTGGTATACTTTCAGGAATTCGCTCGTAATTTTAAATTTCAAGACGTGAATCGAAGATTTAATAATGAATGGTCACATTGGACCATCACCGATTTTCCGATATCTTAGCATTGTATATAAATATAATAAATAAAAGGCAAAAAAGTCCTAAAAAAGGGATTTATGCAAAAAATAGGCATTTATGCTAAAATAAGCAAAAATAAGCATTGTAAAACTTTTTATTCGGGACATTTATCAGCCTTTGAATAAGTTCTCTAGAAAAAAATAGGCATTTCCCTAAACATCCGATGTCTAGTCATGACATTTATTGCTTATCCTTGAAAATATATTTTATTACATGGGAGCATTTTTTTTTAAATTCAAGTGGTATATGACTTAGTGTGGGGATCTCAGAATTATGAAAATGTGCACAGAATTCACTTCTCCCCATAACAAGTCATATACAGTTTTAACTTTTTTTGACGTTAAATAAATAATTAAATAAACTAGGGAACGGACTTTATTGTAATAAAAACGTAAACTATGTACATGTACATGTATTTATTTTTTCTAAAATATGTAAGAAAAATAGAAAATATGTGAAATAACCATTTGTTATAATGTTTAAAATTCCATTCCTCAAGCGTTTTTCGCACACAGTACTTTACCGATCATATATTAACATGGATTCAGAGAAGCTGAAAGAAAGTTCTACATCTACAGAAGCAAATATTCACTAGTTTCACCCGAAATATATAATACTTTCGTATTATATACCATGTTGTTTACAAGGAACCTGCGCTCAAGTGAATAGTACCGAGTAGTCTGTGATAGAAAAATGGGAGTAAAGGGAGAACCCCCGACTCCAGAAAAGTGATAAGACAATGATCTGAACAATTTGTGTTTTATCGAGTCACGCATGGGGTCAATGAAACTTGGAGTGTATGAAACACATAGTTGAAGTTCCTTCTGCTTCACATACATACGCTCATTTTTGATCCCGACTATGCGGTTTCCAAGAAGCAGAAAGGGGTGGAGTGGGGGAGCAGGGGTAAGTTGGACAATTAATAGCGCAGGTCCGGCGTTAATGCTAGCACATTGCATGGCTTTGTATTTCAGTAACAAAGTTAGTTTAAAAGTAACATATATTTCGAACTCGCGTGTGAAATGTTCATTTTCAACTTACAGATACATTAAAATGTAACGAAATATGTAGCAATAGATAAAATATGTAAAAATATCTAATTATCCCCAAATATGTAAAATAAAAATGTTTCCAGTTCGTTCAGTATGTCGTATTAAGTCTAAAATATATTAGTGAATATAAAAATATGTATTTTCATGAAAATCCGTTCCTTAGTCATGACACTCAGCGAGCTCTCTTGTGCTAGAGCAAGTTACTTTTTGATTCGCCTGCGAATAAAGATAAAATAATATTAATACTAATAACACGTCGGTTTGGTCTTTTCTATTACCGTTTTATTAATTGTATACAACTTTATTAAGATGAGTTTCAGATGTGGGACTATGGACCAACAAATATTTTCCACTACGGTTCTCTGTCACCGCCCAAGTACAACATAAGCCAAGTAACTGCACCAGTAGCCATTCACTACAGTGCAGGTGACCGGATTAATGGTAAAAAGGTGAGTGAATACAACAGAAGAGTATATGAATGTGTGTTTACTAATAAATTTATTGTAATATATGTTATGTTGCAATATTTAAATTGCCTTTCCATCTCGAATTGCTTGAATGTTATCAGTGTAAACTAAAACGCCAGTAACTCAAGTGTTCTTCTTCCTTCCTGGCCCACCCCTCCACACATTTCTCAAAAGTTACTCGTTTCCAAGGCATCAATTCACTATAGCCCATGTTGGAACGAGTTGGGTGCATTGTATCCGACTTCAGCCAATGAGCTTCAGGCACCAGTTGCGTCACAATATTAACTGAAATTTTAAATGTAGCCAAATGCCAAAGTACCACTTTGTAACACGTCATTGAAAAAGATACATGAAACATTTCTTTTAAATATTGCGTCTTGTACACGTGTTGCACTGTCATCATGCAATTTTTGATTGGTCAGTTGAACATTGTCGCTTAATATAAACTGTTTAAACATTGGTGAAACAAGTTTTTTTCAATCACATTTTGGCGCGAATTAAACATTTTTAAACTGAAACAATTGGTTTTAATTGTTTTTTACTATCGTCCACATTGTTTAAAACTGAAAAAATATGTTGTAGAGTGTTATAAGAACCATTTTAGGAGGAAAAATTTAGACGTACGTTAGAGATCACGTTATCACGTCGAAAATGAATTTCAAACATTTATATATTTTTTCTATACAAATTTGGCGTCAAACTTTGTTTACAAAAGTTCCTTCAAATTGAACTATATTTCCCCGTCACCCCGTCATTTTCACAGAAAACTCTTGAATTTTCGAGAATTTTTATAAAACAATATTTAAAACCCAGGTACTCTTAAGCGTTATAATGTGAACAAATTGCCGATACTTTAAATATTAATAACATGAGAGGCTAGTCAAAAAAATTGAATTTTTGTAATTTTTGGGAAAAAAAGAATGTTTTCAATACAAAAACGTGTATTGCGGGGTCCTAATACTGAAAAAGGGATAAATCATGTTTCTTTATGTAGTAAATTACATCCTTTAATAGAAATTGTCTAATAGAAGTCTTCAGAAGTTGGCATGACTTCACACCTACATAATGCCACATTACCTTTACCAATTAGTTTTGTCGATGCCATCTATGTCGATGCACAGGGAAGCGAACTGTCAAATCAGAGTGGCAGTCAAACAGTTCCTACATCTGCATCTAAGTACTGTAGATGGCTTATTTTACCTGGCCAAGAGAGATGGAGGACGGGGATTGTTGCGGCTCGCCCAACACGTTCCTAGGGTAGCGCTGAACCTAGGATTACGACTAGAAAAATCTTCAAATTCCATTTACAGATGCCTGAGCTCCTGTCCGAATTTCTACCAATGGACATTTAAAACCGTCAAAAGTATCTGAGACTCAACTGGCCCTTTAATTAACAAGATTTAAGAGCTTATAAGAAAAACTGCGCCGATGGTAGCCCCCTAGGAGAAGCTGGAATCCCAAGGGAGATCGGTAAGGCACATATAAACGATTCGATTGGAAATGCCTTTTTGAAAGATTATAATCTCCTAAAACCTGGTCTTTTTGTCACGGCACGACAATTGAGATCAAATATCGCTGCCAAAAATACCACTCTTAGTAGAGGAAGGCCCAGAGAAGCTGTATACTGCAGGAAGTGCAATACAGCGGTAGAAACCATGAATCACATTCTCGGTCTGAGCATTTTTACGAAACCAGGAAGAATAAAGCGTCATGATGAGATAAAGAACTTTATAGAGGAGAAGATGCTCCGGAAATCAGACACTGTGGTGTCCACAGAAGCCACTTCCTCCGTTGCCGAAGGGGTTAGACTCAAACCTGACCTGGTAATAAAAAGCTGGGAAGGAGTCCACGTGGTTGACCAGGAGCGGTAGCTCAGTGCATCAACTGATGTCACTGCAGCGCCTCTGACCGGGAGGTCCTAGTGTCCCACTCCCCACGGCGGCAACACTTTCCACACTAGCTTTTCAGTTAGGTCGGATTCAGTCGCTGTCTGGAGGTGAATTCTAGAGGCCGGCTGCTCTGATCGGTAGTTTTCCGTGGTTTCTCCGATCAACACCAGGCGAATGCCGGAGCAGTGCCTTACCAAATGGGCCACGGACCGCGCGCGATCTTTCCTTCCACTTCCTTGCCCTATCCTCTCCCCTTACACACACACTTACACTAACATGCAGTACACTACCACATATTCCGGGAGACCGGTCGGGAGCTTAGAGCTTGTCCCAGCTTGGGCGGTGCCCTCCTGGTGGGAGAGTCCTGGTTAGGGAGAAACCCCACTAGCCGACGGTAGGTCGGATCTCGCCATTGAGCGGGGAAACATCACCGCCATCTCCCGAGAAAAAAACATGCACTACACTAACGGGACTAATGACCAAAGCAGTTGACGCGCCCAGAAACACGAAAAAATCAATGAATCAATCAATCCACGTAGTTGATGTGAATGTCCGCCACCAGGATGGGTCTAGCCTTCTAAAAGCAGGGGAGAAAAAAGTGGTAATGTACCAACCAGTCATTCTCCTGGCCCAACTTCTTGGAGTATCCATCGTCAGAATCCTGCCAGTGGTGGGTGGAACCTCTGGGTCTATGCCCCGATCCCTAATCAGTGCCCTCAAGACGTTGGGGATCATGTCTCGAGGCGATCTACTATCTTCATTAATTGCTCTCGGAAGCTCTATTAAGTTCTACACAGAATTTGTAAATTACGATGGAGCAATTTAGCATTGTTGGTAGTAAATGCAGAATATGAACTTCTTGGTCCCGTGGGGATGTCTAGGGAAACCAGAGGATCCTAAAGTGCCTAGGATATACCTAGTTATCATGACTAAGTGGGAAGTGTATGCTCTTTAATGTAGCCTACACAAAATTATATAGCCAGAATTAACGATTTAAGGGTCCTTGATCCAATGACAGCTCGTGCTTAGAATTCAAGGTATCTTCAGATAATTGTAAAACACTTATAATAAGTTATTTATGTATATTTTCCTTTCAAGCATTACCATGTTAATTTTGGTAACGTACTTTTGCAACCAGAGGCAAAAATGCCCATATTTTTAACTTCTTATTATGATTATAATATTGTAATTAGATATATTTATCTTAAAAGCACGAATGATTTATAATGTAATTTGAACGATTTTAATAAGTACATATTGGTACATTACAATTAAGGTAATTAAAAAAGTGTTGGATAATTTGTTGTACACTTAATTTCATTGTTCATCATCACTTCAATAACTTTTCATTTAAACCACTATCAGTCATCCTAATCCTTTTCAACAATACGTACAGGTTAAATACAACCCACAAGTACAAAGAGTACTGTGGGTACCCACAAGTACAAACAGTAAACCGACAATATAAGTTTTGTCGGTTGAAAATTACAGTTTTTCCCCGCAGCATTGCCTTGCCATACTTGCTCCAAACTGCAATGCAAAAACGATGAGCTAGCTTCTATAGTTAGGCTGCGTATACTCTAGAGCAATTTTGTATATTTTTGTTAAAATCACATTTTGGGGTGAAATTTTGAATTGTTAATAAAGCTACGTGCAATTTATTTGTAGATCAAAAGTATTCTTGAGAAACTTGGAAGTAATCACTTCACTGGTAGGTCTACTAATTTTTTTTGTGATACTCACCGTTGTAAACAGCTTCCTTTTATTTAATATATAATGTACAAAATGAAACTTGTGATAAAAATGCACTTTTTCTGTGTTTTAGGACGTGGACAGGCTGTTCAAGGACGTCAGAAACCCCATTGGCAGGTTCAAAGTTCCCATGGATTCTTTTAGTCACATTGATTATCTCTGGGGCATCCATTCTAAGGAATTAGTATATGACTTAATTATCAGTTTAATGTCACGCTTTTGAAGATGTGCTATTTTTCTGGTCTGTAAAGTAGACGAGCAGCGTCAAATTTGATGGTGAATTAAAAACATCTCTATTGATAGTGCTACGTTATGTATAAAAAGTAATGAAGAAGAAGAAGAAGAAGAAGATGATGATGACCGGGAGAGGTGGCTCAGAGCATCAATTGATATCACTGCAGTGCCTCTGCTCGGGAGGTCCTAGTTTCGAGCCCGACAGTGGCAGGATTTTCGATACTAGCTTGTCAGCTAGGTCGAATTCTAGAGGTGTCTGGAGAAGAATTCTAGCGACTGGCTGCTCTGATCGGTAGTTTTCTGTGGTTTCTCCTATCAACGCCAGGCGACTCCCGGAGCAGTTCTCCAACAAACGGGCCACGGACCGCGCGCGAAATTTCCTTCATCTTCCTTGCCCTATCATAATCCCTTACTTGCATACACACTAACAAGCACTACACAAGCCGGGAGACCGGTCGGGAACATAGAGCTTTTCCTGACTGGGGCAGTGCCCCGCTGGTGGGAGATGCCAGGTTAGGGGAAAACCCCGCTAACGGTAGGTCTGCGCCGGATCTCGCCACCCGGGGGGGAACCACACTACCTAGCAAAACATGCACTACACTTACGGAACTAATCTTAGCCGTTGTCGCGTCCGGAATCACGAACAATCAATCATGAAGATGGTTATGATGAAGCAGAAGAATTGATTTCCACAATTCTCCTCTCGGAGACTTTAATCACTTTTAAGACCTTAATCACTTCCATACATCTTATGAATGCTCATCAAGTATTATTCACAAACATATTCACAGTCCTTTATTACTTGCTTTTCTAACTTAATCTAGTGTTCATCACTTTCCTAACTACTACTTCGTGTGTTTAATACCCTGTAATTATTATTCACATTCTTTTATCCACTTTACTTTCAGTATGCATGTTTTTTACACCTTTGAAAATATGTTCCATTAACCTTTGTGCATAGGTGCAAGAGCAGATTCTTATTTCCCTCAAGTTATCCTTGGATCCCCTTTTCTTGTTTCCTGAATTTCTATAATCTCTTTCCACTCCCCCATCATTGTTAGACATGCTTTACTCTCTACATTACACTACATCTCTCCCTCCAACCCTTAGGCAGACCTTCAAATTCGATAATTGAGAGAACTAACAAGTACCATAAAATAAAATCAAGAATATAATTTAATAGACATTTGGTTCTAATTTATTACTCTAAACAGAAATGTATTACTTTTGCCCTTTATGAAATAAATATTGTTATAAACTGCACAGTTATGCAACCACGTACGATATCCGAGTATTGAATTATATAGATGAGTTGGCACAAACAACTAGTGTATCAGAGTTGTAAAACAACTAGTGTATCATTGTTGCACACCATTCACTAAAATACATTCAACACACTACGTTACGTAAAATCTTTAAAACATTTTTTCTCATCTTAGGGAAAGAATAATCTCTTTGCAATATTTTCTCTGTCTTGTCAACACTAAAGTGACCGTGTTGATGAAATTTCCTAATTAGTTCACTTCGCATTTGTTTTGGCACAACTATCAATGATTCATTATCCTTCACTTCGTATAGCAAGCTTCTAGTAATTACATGTTTTGCATTTTCATACTCCCCAATATTTTTCTTGTTATTTTTCAACTCAGAATCCTCTTCTTGGGCATGATGTAATTTAGCAATAACAGTTGCATCGGATTCTATCAATGTCATCACATCAGATCTGTGTTTTTGTTTAAAATTTGTTGCGTCGTTGTTGACGCAACGCGTCTCTAAACCCTTGTTGGGCGTTAAGCACTTTTGTTGGACTTGTTTATTGTGTTCAACTTGAAAAGAAAATTCTTTTAATAATAACGCCCATCTAGCAACTCTAACTCATAAGCCTTTTTTTATTCAATGTCAACTGAAACGTCTTACAATTTGTAACAATTTTAAATAGAATTCCAAGCAAATAAACCCTTATTTTTAATTGGTTTAACAATAGCTAAAACTTCAAGTTCATAATGAGAACACAATGAGAGCACATAAACCCAAAGAAAACAAATACTTATTATTACGTCTGATCAGAAAGCCCATAAGAAGATCTAAAATATAGGTATCATACGTAAAATAAGACCAATACTGATAACATTTTGTGCAAAACGTGAACAGTTTAAAAGTACATTTTTATTGACAGAATTCACGAAAAATGCAGTATTTTATTATTCTTGCATTTTAATTTTCATCTTTGACACTCATTCATATATTACCTTCATGTATTCTATTAAAATGTTTTAAGCAGTTATTGTATATATTAATTTGTTTTACGTGTTTAAAGTGGTTACCCACAGATGTGTATTTGATGAAATGCTGGGAGCTGAAGGGCATACTGTTTCAAAGGTTACTCCCTATCATAGCAGGTTCAATCCAATTGAATATGTGTGGTCTCAGGCGAAGGGATACTTCAACAAGAATGTCCTTGCAAGATCTTTCCAGGGAATGGCAAATGCCAGAAATGTTTTGGAAGCAGACTTTAGAGCAGGTACTATCTTAGTTATCTAAATTCTTTGACACATTTAACACAAAGATGAGATTCAATAGCTTAAATTCAATAAATGTTACGAATACATTACTTATATTTTAAGGTATCAACTACAAAATGCAAAAATGCAGTAGAGCACGCAGAGAAAATTATGGATGAATATACAGGGAAGGATGGGGAAAACACTTCCATTTTAACTTCAACTTATACATGGGAATTTCAACTGATATTTCGGCACAAGACTTGTGTTAAGAACTCCATATCTGAGTTCATTTGCAAGTTCCGACCGGCCTTTAGATTGCAGCAACGCCTCATACGGGTTTTGCACCCAATGCACCGCCACGATAACGTGATATTGCCGACGGCACAGTGGGCCCTATAGTTGTGCGTTGTCGTCGTGTGTCCGGCCTGGGAGAACGAAGCGGTCGTTGGCAGTCGTTAACACGCGACACCGCCGCGTGTGGCAGTGATTGAGCTGAACACTTTTTGGGGGCGAACCCGCCTCCCCGCCGCCCTCTGCGCCACAGGCTCTACCAGCGCCCTGCTACTCAGCAAGGAAGTCATCACATCACAGAGCAGAAACATCTTAGTAGATGATTTTTAATCGGGTCCGGTCGGCTCATTTTCCCCGCTGAGATATGCGGTAAGACCTTTTAACAAAGAGGTATTTTTACAAAAAAAATATTGAAAATATTTTTTGACGTTTGATTCCATTACAATTCCAATTAAGGAGTGAAATGTAAATTAGATTATTACTGAACTGTTTGCCAAGAAGGAGAGGGGTTAATATTTTGTATTAAGGTTTGAATATGAAGTATAATTGAGAAAATGCCTTCTTGAACTATATTGGAAACTGAATAGGAATAGTTAGAAATGTTTATTGTTTTGTAATAATTGAATAAGATTTGTGTGTTGTGAGAAAAGATGTGTGTATTCCAGTATAGATTGAAGATTCTTGTGCTGTGGTATTGTTTTGAGCATTGTAGAATGATTAACGGATGGAAAAGTTTGTTCGTTTACAGACCGAGGGGGGGGGTTAATGAATTGATTAGTGGGTAATGTATCTATTTGTGTGAAGGACGAAATTGATTTGATTTTAGTAAATCTTTAAAATATATGCAAACTCTGTATTTTGCAGCATGTTCCCCGTTACAATTGACACAAACAAGCAGAGTTATTTTAGGAAGTGGGCAATTGAAATAATGATTTTTTTGCATCTAATACAACGAGGAGTTAATCAACAGTTTGCTTGAATTTTAATTATACGATTAAATAATTTTTCGAGTTTAAAAATGTTTGAAGTTTCAGGGTGTTTATTTAATTTTGAACAAATTTCTATTCCATCAGTTTGTTTATCATATAATCGTATACTTTTTTACTGGAAAGTTTAACCTTGTCAGTTTATTAAAAATTATTTCATTAGTATAACGAATTAGAACCCCCTTAAATATTACAGTAAACGTTTTACTAGTAGGATCACGGTACGAGAAATATTGAGTGTTATTATTGTGAAGAGTTTGTGTTTTATTGTTCAGAACAGACTTCATTTAACTAAAAATCTATAATAATGTACTTCTCCAATTTTTGAAAATACAATAGATACCCAAAAAATGGGACCTGCACCATTATCTTTGCCGGGTTTTGCTACATACGAGGAAAAACATTAAAGAAAGAAATTGGGCCCGTTTTTGAGAAAAATAATTATTAAAAATTGATTCCAAACTGTTTGTTTCAAAATTGCGCCAAAACCACTCATACTTTTGAAAAATTGTACAATACCTTATTTCAAGATATCTTTTTGATCAACAGATTTCATTAAGGGAAAAATGTCTCTCTTCAATATTGTAGTTATAGGAAGATGAACAAAATTGAACTTTTGCAATTTTCGAAATATTAGACATTACAACAAAATTGAGATCTGCACCATGCACTTAAGCGTCATTTACACTATTCGAGGACGAAGTGTAATCAAAAAATTTGGAGACTTTTTGAGAAAATTAGAGAAATGTTTTTTAGGCTTCTTGCCCTCAATTTTTCACTATCGAAGACCTACAAAGCATGAATTCTGGCTACTCAATGTGTTAGAGCAAGTAATTTACAACCTATAGGAACAAGATTTCTCCACTTTTTTGTTTCTAAGTTCTGACAATTAGAGTTTTCTGTCGAAAAATATTGTTCTCGCATCATTTCAATAGTTTACACTAAACAAGCAGTAAACGAGAAAGTGAAAATCAGAACTTCAAAAATTGTCATGTACAATACTTTGGAAAATAGTTAGTTTTCGCGAAATTTCTGCTTGAAAGTAACGCTATTATAAAAGCCACCACCATTTTTTTCTTTAAATTTTTTCAACGGTTGGAACAAGGGACGCATAAAAAGATGGCGCAGGTCTCTGTTTCGTTGAACTCTGTGAATTTTATAAAATTGCATCTAGGAAATAATGGGTGACACAAATAAATTAAATTAAGCGTCGGCCCAACTGAGTACGGGAGGGGAGAGGGGCAACTGCAAGGTGCAACGGTAAAGTGCGCCGTGAGTCAACTCAATGGACCTGCGTTTGAATCACGACATAAAAAAAAAATAAAAATAAAATAAAATTGCTGACTGTAAACACTTTTGCGTGTTCATGTTGTGGAGCGGTTACAAATCATGCGAGAAAGTATATGATTTTCTAGCACCACTAGTTTACTTCCCTATTCAATAACAAGACTTGAGTGGTTGTATATAATTTTTCAGCAAGCAAGGAAATTTATAATAAACCTATGGTCTTGGAATCTGTATGGTGGATCGCTTTATGCATCTCGGGTAGAAAGTGTCCAATTGCTAATGTGTGCCTCCGCGGTAGTATACATGCGCTTCGACACGATTACCTATCAATTTCTCTTAGTGTTGTGATTAACGGGTCGTCAAGGTTAAAATTGCTATGCAATCAGCAACGCAACGCAAGCAATATCGTTCCACATTACGCAACTTTTGATTGATTGATTGATTTACTCGTGTTTCCGGGCACGTCAACTGCTTCGGTCATTAGTCCCGTTAGTGTAGTGCATGTTTTTTTCGCGGGAGATAGCGGTGATCTTCCCCCGCTGGATGGCGAGATCCGGCGCCGACCTACCGTCGGCTTGTGGGGTTTCCCCCTTTAAAAGGACTCTCCCACCAGCGGGGCACCGCCCCAACCGGGACAAGCTCTAAGCTCCCCCGGTCTTGCCCCAACCGGGACAAGCTCCCCCTACCGGTCTCTCGGAATATGTGGTGGTGTAGTGAATGTTAGTGTGTGTGAGAGTGTGTGTGTGTAAAGGGCAGAGGATAGGACAAGGACGAGGAAGGACACATCGCGCGCGGTCCGTGACCCGTTTCGTAGGGTACTGCTCCGGCATTCGCCTAGTGTTGATCGGAGAAAGCACGGAAAACTTCCGATCAGAGCAGCCGGCCGCTAAAATTCTCCTCCAGACAGTGACTGAATTTGACATAGCTGAAAAGCTAGTGTCGGAAATCCTGCCGCCGTCAGGGCTCGAACCTAGGACCTCCCGGTCAAAGGCGCTACAGTGACATCAGTTGATGCACTGACGCAACGTGTTGCAACGTGTTGTTACAAACTGTTCTGTTATATCAGTAATGTCATTTGAATAGATATCTACGATAGCAGGTAATGAGTAAAATATTACCTGATTAAAACTAAACATTATCTGAGGTAATAGAAAATGAAAAATGAAAAATGTGGAGACGGACGCACCTTGTCATAATTTAAAATAGATTTCTTAATCTACCATGTTCAATGAATAGATTTGTTAGATGGGACCTGATTGTAACAGTCAGTTACAGTATAGAAGCAATGATAGGGTAAAGAAGGAAAGATGCCCATCTTAAGTCGGCAGTCCAAGATGAATGGAGGCCAACAACCCATTATATCACATTAACCGTAATAAATAGGTCACGGATCGCGCGGGACATTTCCTTCATTTTTCTTGTCCTATACCCACTCCTTACTTACATTTACATGCACTACAATGACACATGTCTGAAGACACGTAAGGAACTTAGAGCTTGTCCCGACTGGTACAGTGCCATTCTGATAGGAGATACCTAGTCGTGGAAAAAACCATCAAGCCTAAATGTAGGTTCGCGCTGGATCTCGTCATCCAGCGAGGGAAGATCACTGTCCCAACAAAACATGCACTACAATTACGGGAATAATGACCTTAGCAGCTTCGTCAGTTGACGCGTCGCACTATTACCGTGAAAACGTCGTAACATGGCCATCGGGTGATTTCGAACTGACCAGTCTGTCGTTCTTTGTCCCTGACAAACGCTCTATCGGTGGAACCTTTCTGACAAGCATATATAAGCAGTGATAGGAGAAAAAAAGAAAGACGCTCATACTTACATTATCATGAAGCAATTTCCGTCTCTATTCCTCATTGTCTTTGTGAGCGGTGTAGCGGAGCTCTCCATGCCTAGGTTCGCAGGCATGACGGTGTGCAAGACCATCCTGGGCCTTGGCCTCCTGGCATCTGCCTTCGCCTCCTACAACATTGACGAAGACGTCCAACTCGACCCGGTATGGTATGGCAAATGTGTGCGATATTATTGCTCCTTTAGAATGGAGGTTATTTACATCAAATGATAATAAACATAATTCTTAAAAAATCACTGGTTTAAATAACAAAACGTTTCAACCTAATATTATTGTACTTTGCCGTAAAAAAGCAATTTTTCGACAGAAAAACTCTTATTTCTAGGCCTTGTTAACGAATGATTGGATAAATCTTGTTTCTATGAAGAAAATTACTTCCTCTAAGACGTTGGGTAGACACAATTCACATTTGGCGGGTTTTTGATACTGAAAATTCGATTGACAAGATCTGTTATTAAAAGGCAGATCTTGAAATAAGATAATGTACAATTTTTCGAAAATATGAGTAGTATTCGCGTAATTTTGCGTGGAATAAGGCAATTAAAAATATCAAAAAGGCTCAAATTTTTTCCTTTAAATTTTATTGTCGTATGAACGGTAAAAATAGGTGTTAATCACATTTCCGGCAAACTATGTATTTTCGAAAAATTAAAAAAGTTAAAACTTAAAAACTACGAAATTAAAGAGAGATATTTTTGTCTCACATATAATGCGTTCTGAACAATCTGATATTTCAAAAATGTTATGTACAATTTTTTGAAGAAGAAAAACGAGTAATTTTCGTAATTTGTGCTTGAAATTAATGCAAATTGTAGAAGCATTTTTTCACAAAACAGCTCCAAATTTTTCTTTAATCATTTTCCACGGTTAAGACAACGGACGCTTAAAAGAATGACACAGGTTTAATTTTCGTTGAACTCTCTCAATTTTGGAAAATTGCGCCTTGTAAATAATGGGAGAGAGAAATTAATTTTTAAGCGTCGGCCCAAGCGAGTTCGACCGTAGCCACCGAAAAAGAAGGCATCGGTAAATAGCCGACATCTCGTTTACATCATCAGAGGAAGTGCTACGGCGATTCGTATAGTCGGTGAATTTTACAAGTTTCTCTTCGTTGTGGGTCCAAGGGGCGGGGCACCTACCCTTGTCTTGCTCGTAGGTAAATCCGGGTGTGTTGGCAGGTGGGGCTCCTAAGGAAACACGGGTACCCGGTGTGATGTGTCCATGGGCGGGGCACCGCAACTTGTGTTGATCAAAGGTAAATCTGTACCACTGTTGGAGGTGGAAGCTAAGGAAACACGGGTACCGGGGTGTTCCATGGGCGGGCCCCCCTTGTTTTGCTCATAGGTAAATCCGGGTCTGTTGGCAGGTGGGGCTGCTAAGGAAATACGGGTACCCTGCGGAGGCGCACGAGGTGACTACAGAGGACGGCTACATCCTGACGCTGCATCGCGTGCCCCGCTCGCCGTCGTCGCCCGCGGGGAGCAGAGAGGCGGGCGGACGGAGACCGGCGGTGTTCCTGCAGCACGGCATTCTGTGCTCCTCCGCTGACTGGGTCGTCATGGGCCCCGGCGTTGCGCCAGGTGCGTTTGAAAGCTGTCCAGGACGGTTTCTCTTTTGGTAAGACCGCATGTCTTGAAAATATAGAGTAGTTCCCTAACGTTTTTGACGTAAATGGTGCTTAAAAAGAGTAAATGAGGGAAAGTTTTGTTGGAAATTTTATATTTGGTTCGTGTACGTTGTTTGTGTCGCAGAACACGACTATCGGGTTTGTTAACAGAACTATGACCCGGAAATACGTATTTAAGAAATAAATGTGTAATAATTATTCTTTTCCAATATTTTTTACAGTAACTCAAATGCCATGCATATTTTTACTTAATGGCCCTACACGAAATAAAAGAAGATACAATTATGTACATTTAAGTCATTAAGATTTATTTCTCGAATTAACGGGTTAGGCGGGAGAGCATCGCGAAATTTGGTTATGTAAGTGAAACACATGAAAAAAGGGAATTATCACGCTTTATCTCATTATAACTTAAAAATTATCAAGTTTTCGTAAATATTAACCTGATAAAAAGGAGTGTAAAAACGGTCAGAGGCACTGCAGTGGCATCAGTTGATGCACTGAGCTATCGCTCCCGGTATTTTAAACAAGGCTTATTGAAGATTTTAGATACGATAATTATAAAATATACTTGTTGCTATTGAATGTTTATAAAACTGGTACACCGAGGCACTAGTCTATTGTGTGTTGCCCGTGGTCATGTGGAGAATAGTGGTATTCTATGGAGACTTCATAGATGTTTCATTTATTCTAGGAAGTCACAGAGACGTAATAATGTATTTCCTGAGATAATAACACATGCGGCTTCTGTTATCCTGGTCTAATTCTGTGAATGTCAATAATGTACATGAGAAACAATTATCTTAGCGGCAGTGGTTGACTAAATACGAATAAGAGTAGGCTTGCATAATCGCTGGATTATGGAGTCGGACATTGTTTCGATTTATTAAATATCATGCCCGAACAGTTCTATTGAAACAGATGTCAATAAATTTCTTTCTGCATTGTGTCATCGTGTTTTCTGAGATGTATTGTTATAAAACAGTTCAATCTATTTCCAAAAACAACGTTTTTTAAATAAATCAACATTTCAACACTATTAAAACGTTTAGAACAATTTGAGTAACCTTTCGAATCACATGACATGTTTTCTGTTCGCAGCGTACGTCCTGGCTGACGCTGGGTATGACGTGTGGATGGGAAACGCCCGCGGGAACAAATACAGCCGACGTCACAAGACTCTTAGCCCTGATGGATTGTTTAACTCGAAATTCTGGGATTTCGATTGGCATGAAATGGGCATCTACGACATGCCCGCGTCTATCGACTACGTGCTAGAGGCGACAGGAGAGGAAAAGTTATTCTACATAGGACATTCCATGGGCACAACACTTTTCTGGGTGATGAACTCCGTGCGACCAGAGTACAACACCAAATTCCGCGCCATGTTTGCTTTGGCACCTGAGATTTACGTGGGCCACATTCCCCAACCACTGGTGCGGGCAGCGGCTTACGTCAACAAACCAGCTGAGGTGAGATCAACTCATTCCACACTTGAACCATGTTTCCTTAGCTATCAAACACATTCCATTTGAGTACCCTTTCCTAGTAGGTTTCTCTATGTCTTCTGTTTCCTTTCTTATTTTGAATACTTCAACTAATACAGTCAATAAAAAACTGAAACTCGAAATCAACATAAACAACCGGCGTTGTAAGCCGGATTGCTAAAGTAAGTCACGGAAGTTAAGCAGTTCGAGATTTCACGGATTCCTGGATGGGTGACCGATAACCCCAACTGGTAACCCCGATTACTTACGGCATCGAGTCCCTGGTCGAAGGGATAAAATGCATCGACTGACTGCGATGTTACGAAATGCGACAAATATCAACGGAGAATTACTCCAATAAATACGTTCGATATAAAAAAAACAACTAAAGAGACGTGTTACGTAAAAAAAGAATTTAAAAAATCAACTTCGTTGTGTAACACAACGTCCTACATTAAAAAATTGAATTTTTTAAGGTGTATCTACCCTCTTAAGCATCAAAGATGAATTTGTGGGAAGTTTAAAGGCACCTAAAGAGCTCAATTGCACTTGACCACACAAATCTATTGACTATTTTGTAGTTGGATCGTTTTCGAATATTCTTTAAGTAGAATTCTAGAAGAATACCGCGTATTTTGAGCATGAGAAGGCACCTATAATTTTGAAAAGCCCTGTATGTCTCTGCTACGATTCCGACATAACGTAAATCCTTTGAACACGATAAATAAAATCGATGATAGGAAAATGAAATACTAGAATGCGACACAAAAATATTCAAATGATGCAAAAAAAGATCTCGTTTTCTGAAATGATTTCTATCATTTGCAATTTTAAAATATTCAAACCAAAATTATACCTTCCCGGTGCTTAAAAAACGTTGAACAAATGCATTTGGGATATTAAACTAGTGGTGTTTCAACTGCGCACACTTTCTCTCATTAATTCAAAATTGACAGTTTTCGAAAACACAGAGAGTTCAATGAAAATGAGCCCACCTCATTCTTTTAAGCGTCTCTTCTTCTATCTGTGGAAAAAAAATTGAAGAAAAAATTAGCAACAATTTTTGATAAACAAATCGTTAAAAAATTGAAAATTGCCTGTTTCCGGCAAAATTACTCAAAATCTACTCATATTTTAAAAAAATTGAACGTGACCTAATTGAAGATCTTTCTTTAAAGAAGGGATTTCATTTAAAAAAATGTATTTATCTTCAATATTGTAGTTGTAGAATGATGCCCCCCCCAAAAAAATTGCATTTGCAATTTTCGAAAAATCAGATCTCAACGAACATGAGACATACACCATTCTCTGAAGCGTCCTTTACGCTATCCGAGGGCAGAGTTAAATTAAAAATTTTGAAGTAATTTTTACAAAAACAAGATTTTCTCAGAAACTGCTATAATTTTTTGATTTAAACTTTTGGTATGGATAGTGCTAAATGCACTCTATAAGATGACATAAACGACATTTTTCAATTATTTTTTTCAAAAAGAAAAAGTATTTTAATAGAGTATTAGGAGTTGGGTGGGGTTGGCGGGCTCCTATTAGGTTTTGCTCGGCTGAGTCCGCGTCTATTAACTAAGATAAAAATACCGACCCTTTCATATCATTACATAACTTACTGTTTTGTTTGCTACATATATTTTTTAAAAAAATCTCATAGTTTCGCGTGAGCACAATTGCAACTTCCATTATCAACGTATAAGTTATTTCAACAAGGATCGAGTCCTGACGGCGGCAGGATTTTCGACACTACCTTTTCAGTTAGGTCGAATTCAGCTGCTGTCTGGAGGAGAATTCTAGCGGCCGGCTGCTCTGATCGGTAGTTTTCCGTGGTTTCTCCGATCAACACCAGGCGAATGCCGGAGCAGTACCCTACCAAACAGGCCACGAACCGTGCGCGATCTGTCCTTCCTCTTCCTTGTCCTATCCTCTCCCCTTACACACACACACACACACACACACAACACACACACTAACATGCACTACACTACCATATATTCCGGGAGACCGGTCGGGAACTTAGAGTTTGTCCCGACTGGGGCGGTGCCCTGTTGGTGGGAGGGTCCTGGTTAGGGGAAAACCCCACTAGCCGACGGTAGGTCGGCGCCGAATCTCACCATCCAGAGGGGGAAGATAACCGCCATCTCCCGAGAAAAAAACATGCACTACACTAACGGGACTAATGACCGAAGCCGTTGACGCGCCCGGAAACACGAAAAAATCAATCAATCAATCAATTCAAAAAGGATTACAATTCCGAGATGTGCAAATTATCGTACACTACATCCTAAGGAAAATTGATGCACAAGTCTGTGATTTTGAGTGTTTGTATTGTTCGTGGCATTATTTAACGAGATAATTAGCTGAAATAACATTCTTCACGAGAAAGCTCTTTATTATTTAAGAAGCGGTTTCTAGGAGATAATGTTTGTTTTAAAAAACTATTAACAAATCTGTTCGAATTTGAAAATTTGTTAACTGTGCAAATTTTCAAATCTGTAAAATTTGTAAATGTGTTTTATATTAGATTATATTACAACATTTCTTCATAGTATTTTTTTAATTTGATTGATTATTTTTTTATGTAGTATTGTTATTTGTTAAACATTTTATCTTTTTCTTGCCAGCTTATTTTCAATCTGATAGGTTACAATGAGGTACGACAAAACAAAATATTTAAGAAAATATTTGGGATGATATGTCAACTACCTTACAAGCTTATGTGTGATAATCCTACATACTTTTTATTTGGTTACGACCTTGAAGAAGTAAATTCGGTAAGTTGAAATGCTACTTCAGATGTTATGCATGTTTTACTGAAAATAGTTATACAGGAATTTATGGTTTACTAATAAGAACTAGTGTAGTGCAGTGCAGTGCAGTGCAGTGCAGTGTAGTGTTATGATGTGGAGGGAAAGGAATGCAGAAGAAATGCGTCACAGGCTTGTGCTGTAATAGTACGTACTATTTACTATTATTTATTTTTTAATTAATTACATTTTGCAACTTATTATTAGTCAATGTAAGCTTAATATATGTAAAGTTAAGATATTCTGCCACCAAGTCACTATACTTAATTGCAGAATTAATAATAAATTCTAATCTAATATTCTCCTTGAATATTCCTAAGAATTAAAACACAATTAGCGATTATCTCTTAATGTATTAACAATGCAACCTTGGATGGTTAGGTAGCTTTGAAATTGGTATAGAGCAGTGTACTTTATAGAGCCATCGTTTTCCAAAAAATTTTACATCACCCTATTTAAAGATTTAGTTTTCTAGAACAAATTTCAATAAGAAAAATTTCTTAATCATCAATATTTAATTTTGTCATGCTAAATTATAACAAATTTACAAAAAGATAGCCAAAAATGGAACATACGCCAATTTTTAATCAACATTTTTTCCATTCGCGAAAAAAAATTGAGAAAAAGTTTTGGAGCAATTTTGCAGAAAAAATATAAATTGTATTAACTTCAAGCAAACGTTCTCGCCAAAACAACTTGTTTTTAAAACTGAGCAGGACATCCTTTAAGGATCTAATATTTTAGAAAAGATTTTATAACGAAAAAAACCTGTAACATCAATAATGAAATTTGGAATTTTCGAAAAACCAGAGTTCGCAGGAAGTGGTCTTTTTATTTTGCGAAAAACCACTCACTTTTGAAAGAAGTGTATAAAACCTTACTTGAAGATGTCTTTATTACTAATGTTGTTAAGCAAAAATATCTATTTTCAATATTGTAGTTGTAGGAAAATGCCGAAAGAGAGGAACTTTTGCAATTTTCTAAAATTTCATTTGCACCATTTTTTTAAGCGTTCTTTGTCATTTCGGGCGGCCAAAGTGTTTACCATGATTCTTCGTGAGCTAATGGTTCACAATTTTGCAGACAATGCTTCCAGTTATTATGAGTCATATGCCGGCGGGAACCAGCAGCAAAACGCTTCTGCACTTTGAGCAGGAAGTCTTAGCAGGTGAGCATCGCCCTTCGTGACGCGCAAACAAAAAAGAATCTACAAAAGAAATTGCAAATGACGGGTAAAAAAATTGAGTTTTGAGAAATATTCCGTTTATCCTAATATCCCATTCGTATAACCTCATCTATGTGATTTCGAACTTCGGTCGTAATATCCGAGTTTAATACTCCTTTTACCTGAAACCTCGCACATTTTTTAGGATTAAGGTATATTGTCCTATTCCAAAGATGGTTAGAATCGTGCAGGTGGAGAAGGGATCAATGCAATTTTGTACCCGAAAATCAATTTGTATTAAGGGATGGATGGATGTGCCACGCGTAAGTCTGTTAGTTTAGAAGTTTTTCATCTGAAACTTGGTTAGAATGTTATAAGTAAAATATAGTTGAGCCATTCCCGAGATCATTAAGAAATTTGAATTCTGAGGGTACATTTTCTGGAAAATGGCTGACAATTGTTACTTGAATTTTTTGCTCGAAGGAAGAAAGTGCATTTACAAGACTGATAAAGTTTATATTTTTCTTAAAATCTCTGAAATTTAGATGTAACGTAACTTAATGTAAATTTATTATCTGTGCATTTTTTCTACAATTCAGTGGGAAATATAGGTATTAAAATTATAGTTCTCCTTGATGTTGCAGGAAGATTATATTATTCCTTCATGAAGGACATGATGAGGGGTAAGAGCCCAAATTAATTGCCGATTTACCCTTGAAAATAGATTTTATTACATTTGAGCAAATATTTGTGTTAACAATCCTTGTAAAAAACGCTCATTTTCTTTCTGTATTCAAAATTCGAGTAGTATATGACTTAGTGTAGGGATCACAGAATTTTGAAAACGTGCACAGAATTCACTTCTCCCCATAGCACGTCATACACAGTTTAAACTGTTTTTTTTCGTAAATAAATAAAACAAACTGTTTGAGTCTTTCAAAATAAGCCAAAACCGACCAAAGTTGTTCGCACAAGCATTTCGTAGCAAAAGGTCTCCTGTTTTTTCGAATACATGGGCGTGTAACTACAGTGACACTAGAGAATTATTAAAGAGTCAATTCTGATTGGTACATAATAAATCTTTGCCAGAAGTCGTTGAAGAAATCAGAAAAAACAACCGACGACTCAGAATCGTTCTGCATCATGACAATGCAAGCTCGCACACAGCGGCCCAAACAATTCAGTTCTTGAACAAACAAAACATTGAAATGGTGGGTCATCCACCACACAATACCGATTTCGCACTCTATGATTTCTTTTTGTTCTCGTTCGTAAAGAAAAAATTCGTGGTAGACGTATTGAATCACTCGGAGGTCAGGTTGCAAATACCAGTACACAAGTTTATATACATTTATATAGTATACAAGTTTATATATCTTGTTATACTTATAGTATACAAGTTTATATATCTTGAAATTTTAAAAAAAAATGGCTTTTTTCGCTTCGCTAACTAAGAACTTCACACTCGCGTACTTTCTCACAATCAGCTAGACGAAGAATTCTCGACTTCATTTAATATATCGATTACAACTCGCACAATGAAATAATGAGAAAATGACGGCACATTTGCATTCATTATATTAATGTTAAGATAATATTACATTGTGGTGCATGTAGTACTAAAAATAGGTTACCAGGAGCAAGTAACAACACATCTAGGGCCCGTATCTTTCATTTAAAGACAACATTACGACGGTTGAGTACAAAGCTCAAACCTTTTTCTAAACGGAAATCCTTAGTGTGTTAAACATAAAAATATAATAATATTGATACTAATAATACAACAGTTTGATAAATTCTATTACAGTTCTATTAATTGTGTACAATTTTATGAAGACGAGTTTCAGATGTGGGACTATGGATTAACAAATATTTTCCACTACGGTTCACTGTCACCGCCCAAGTACAACATAAGCAAAGTAACTGCACCAGTAGCCATTCACTACAGTGTAGGTGACAGGATGAATGATAAAATGGTAAGTGGATACAACAGGAGAGTATTTGAATGTGTGTTTACAAATGAATTTATTGTAATATATGTTATGTTGCAACATTTAAATTGCCATTCCATCTTGAATTGCGTGAATACTATCAGGGTAAACTGAAGCATCATAACTCAGATTCCTTCTTCCTTCCTGGCCCTCCATTTCATACACTATTAAAAATTATTTGTCGCCAAGGCATCAATTCACTACACGCCGTGGTGGAAAGATATGAGTGAATCGTATGAATCTTGGGTGAATCTTGCGAATCGTATTCGACTTCAGCCAACGAGCTTCAGACCCCAGTTGGTGTCACAATATTTGCGGCCATTTTTAATCCAGTCAAATACCAAAATTATCACATTCTTACAATTCATTCAAACAGATACATCAACCGTTTCTTTCAAATATTGGATCTTGTACACCATCGTGTTATTAGTGGTTGTCACCGTTGAATTCTGTCACTTTACCCCACTTTCAACATGTTTCTCAACACTTCTCTCTTCGATGCAACATAGTGGCCAGCGTCTGGTCTGGCATGAGAAGAAGAAATAAAAGAGGTCATATTCGTGAACATATTAGCTTTATTAAGATAGCCGGCTTTCGACGGCTTTGCCGCCATCGTCAGTCTCGCTGCTTTCGGCAAAAGTCGGTAGACTGTGCACCGACAGACTGTGCTCAGTCTACCAACTCTTAATAAAGCTAATATGTTGACGAAGATGACCTCTTTTATTTCTTCTCTTAAGAACGTCAACAACACCACATCAGAATTCCCACAACTGGCTTTGGAAGGCTACATCTGTACACATCGGCAAACAATAAACAATTGATGGCAGGAATGCATACTCACGACTCCATAGCAATAATTATAATAAAAAATTGAAAAAGTGTCCATTACTATATGAGTGTGATCCGTGTAAATGATGCAATTGCAAACCAAGGGAGGCTTTCAAAGTTCACAGGTTTTGCAATGAACCTTTACAAGCATGCATTTTATATTTTTTGTTTATAGTGATTGTAAACGAACTTTTTCGATGCACTAAATCGTTCACAAAATGGCATCTTATCCCACAAAACATTATGTTATCCGCTTTCCCTTCATGAATGCCATGCCTGACGTCTTTATCTCATTAGCACTCTTGAATAGATATATAAATAATAATTCTCATCACACATAATATTACGGTTAAATATAAAGATAATACGTTATTAGAATGTAACTAAAGAGAAACACACTAGGTTTTAATAACTCCTGGACACATTAGATGTAACTAATCAGCCTACTGAGATAACTAGTTACGGTGGTACAACAGCCTCTCAGATAAGGACCACTAATTTTTTGTGATATTCACCGTTGAAAACAACTTCACTAATATTTTATATATAATTCACAAAATAAAACTTGTGATAAATGTGAACTTTCTATGTTATCTAGGACTTGGACAGGCTGTTCAACGACACCATAAACCCCATTGGCAAGTTCAAAGTTCCCAGGGATACTTTTAGCCATATGGATTATCTCTGGGGAATCCATTCTAAGGAATTAGTATATGACCTAATTATCAGTTTAATGTCGCGCTTTTGAATGAATGCTATTTTTTTGTGCTGTAAGGTACATGAGCATCGTCAAATTTTGACGGTGAATTAAAAACATTTCCATTGACTCTATTACAATGTTTTGTATCAAGAGTAATGAAGAAGACGAAGATAATCGTGATGAACCAGCAGTTTATTCCGAATTTTTTCTTTCGGAGATCTTAATCACTTTTAAGACCTTAATCATTTTCATACATCTTATGAATGTTTGTCAAGACTTATTCAAAGATTTCCTAGCCTAATCTTGTGTTTACTACTTTTATAACTAATACTTGGTCCGTTTAATACCTTATCATTTTTATTGACAATCTTTTATCCAGTTTACTTTCAGCATCCATGTTTCTAATTCCTTTCATTTTTTTTGAAAATCTATGTTTTGAGTCCAAGTTTTTAATTTTTCAATGTTTCAACTCGTGGATGAGTTGTATGAGAGAGAATGAGAGTGTGAAATTATTGACAGTCAGGGGCCTCTGTTCCAAGAGCACTCGAAACGATCATCCCAGTCCTCGTACTCTGTGCCCACTTGGTTTATGTCCGAGCGGCCTCCAATGCCGTTCCACTGCAGCGCCTCTGACCGGGAGGCCCTAGGTTCAAGTCCTGACGGCAGCAGGATTTTCGACATAAGCTTTCCAGCTAGGTCGAATTCAGTCGCTGTCTGGAGGAGAATTCTAGCGGCCGACTGCTCTGATCGGTAGTTTTCCGTGGTTTCTCCGATCAACACCAGGCGAATGCCAGAGCAGTACCCTATCAAACGGGCCACGGACCGCGCGCGATCTGTCCTTCGTCTTCCTTGTCCTATCCTCTCCCCTTACACACACACTTACACTAACACACACTACACTACCACATATTCCGGGAGACCGGTCGGGAGCTTAGAGCTTGTCCCGGCTGGGGCGGTGCCCCGTTGGTGGGAGAGTCCTGGTTAGGGGGAAACCCACTAGCCAACGGTAGGTCGGCGCCGGATCTCGCCATCCAGCGGGGGAAGATCACCACCATCTCCCGAGAAAAAACACGCACTACACTAACGAGAATAATGACCAAAGCAGTTGACGCGCCCGGAAACACGAAATCAATCAATCCAATGTCGTCCCTTAATCACCCCCCGGAAGGAGGAAACGGACCCGTTACCATTCTTCTGGTCGCCTGGTCTGGGAAGAGGCGTGTCCTAGTGGCGAGTATGGCCTAGGGATGCGATAGCGATGTCGGTGTTTTGAAAACATCTGTTTTTATAAAATAATCGATGTATTTAACAACGATTTTTTAAGTCGACGTTTTTAAACGTCGTTGTATTATCTTCGATGTTTGTTCGTGGTTTAAATTTGTTAATGGAAGAAGTACTTCATAACAAAATACTATTATGATTTCCAGTTAAATATAAATTGAATATTCTTCAAACGAAAGTGATCAAGAGCGAACAATAAATAAAGTCGAGTTTTCGTAAATAAGAAATATTGTTTTAGTATATCGAATAAGAAAATCTAAGTTTTGTTAATTGTCCTGATGATATTTCGACTTTCTTTTGTCAGTTAAATCTGAATTAAAATGAAAAAAAATCAATATCTTTCTCAAATTCAATCCCCCTCGCGTGAACATCAATGGTTTCTATCCCAGTTTTAAAGATTTTCGGTCGATGTTTCATTTACATCGATGTTTAGTAGAAGTGAACCCCGTGTGCTCTACAACACTACGCATCGCTTGTTTGTCAGGTGGCTAGTAACCTAAGGATAGTCACCTATATCATTTTGCCTTCATCCTCACCTACCCTCACAGCGACCTCCCCATACAATGCGTGGGTAAGGGCTGCCCTGCCAGCTCAGGGCTCCTAGCTATCTAGGCTAGTGCCGGAATCAAAACAATGTGCTACTCACATGCGCCGGGAACAAGTTCCCTCCTCTTTGCCCAGAGTATCGGGCCACTGCCACGACGAAGCCGAGAGCATAACTGGGACCCACCTGGGCTACGGTCCGGACGGCTCGGAGCCTCCATCCCCTCTCCCTACTGCCTACACCTTCAGGTCAGCGACGTTGGAACCGCCGGAACCTGGGCAACCTCACGGGTGGGTTCAGATTTCCCGGCGGACTTCTATATAAGAGATCCAGAGTACTCCGAAAAGCATCCTTCGCCCGATCCTGCCAAAGGTCGACGCGCCATAGGCCCAACTGATGGGTGGCTTATTGCCCGCCTGCTCACTGTCTGCACATTCAGGCTTACTTAGGGTCCGGGTGGTCATCTACGACATTCCACCAGAGACCACGACAAACTACGCCATCGTGATCCCACCTGCGGGGGGAACATCGATGTTTAGAAACAGCGATGTACTATTGGCGTTGACGCATCTCTAGTACGGCCACATACTGTTGCGCCGGCTGTGGCGCCACCGCTGCGGCCCGCCGATTCCTCCGACAGGAACCATCTTCCCTCTGGCGGGGAGCTGGGGAACAATTCCCTACAGTTTCCCCTGTCCCGTCACGCAATGCGCTGACCTCCGCGATGTCATGCCCAGGGTGTAGCTGGTACACCTCAAAATAAAATATTGTTCAACCTATCAACATGTGGTTAGTTTCCGCGAATTTAGGGCATTTTTAAACAATTATTTTCTCAAAAACTACTCCGAGTTTGTTGTTTTAATTTTCTCCTCGTATGTTTCCAAGAACGGTAAAACATGTGGTGCTAGTCGTATTTCCGGCTAACTCTCTGAATTTTCGAAAATTGCAACAAATGAACTATGCTAATCTATCAAATTGAAGATATTTTTGTCTAAACCCTTCGCTAGCCGACTAGTAGACCCGCTGCGTTTGAGGCACTTAGTATCTCGCCGAGTTGAAGGTGTAAGTTTTGAAGGTTTGGTGACATAATTTTGGATATTTAATTTCAACGATTTTGCAATCGGTAGTAAGGTGACCACCAGATGAGCTGGAGAGCGCATGGTCATGGACCCCCTATTTCTTTGGCGTGTGAAACATTAGATTGACAGACTTCCTGCGCCTACTGGGGTCACACGCATTTCGTGGAAAGACTTGGGACCGTTTGGTTATGAACTATTTTCAGAACAACAGACCTATAGTCCTATGAACTCCACCATTTTTAATGTCATTATAAATTTGTAGGTGCTAGCATTGACCAAGGACGGACGGATATATTGCCACCAATCGATTTTTCGGCATTAAGGACTCACTAAAAGTGAATTATGATTACACATGTGATAAAAAAAGTAATTTACTACATGTTGAAACAAGATTTATCCGTTTTTCCGATGCAAGTGCCCAGAAATAAAGAGTTTTTCTGTAAAAAAATTGACATTCTTCGACTCACAATTTCAACCCTTTATCTCCCTACGACGTAAGGCGAGGAAATAAAAATCACTTAACACTTTGTTCATTCAGTTTTTAAAAATATTAATAAGTTGTATAAGAATTTTACGAAAAAATGCTCACATATTCTTTTTGTCATAACTTCTGTGAAACAATCCGCATTTCCATTTCTTCCATGGGAATGTAGGCCGCAAAATAATGTTTGTGGAGAGACAATAAGAGCATGTAAGAGAGTCCGAAGGTCGACTACCGAGTGTGTAACCTACTGCGTGCAACGGCTTCGATGCAACAGCTGCTGCAACTAATGTCGGCGCCTCCCGCCAGGCAACTGCTGTGTTTGGCTCTGTTGCTTGCGACCGGCGCGCCCCCTGGCTCCCACGACGCGCGGGACTGTCGCATGCACCTGCGCAGCCTACATGAGCTTCGTGCCGCCGCAGGGCGATGCATTGCGCAAAGCCCTTTCTGGTAAGGCGTGTGACAACTTATCATCCCAAGGAAAGGTCCTTGTTGTATTCCATGGCGTACGACCGGCATTGGTGGCTCATGTCATCTATTAATGCCGGCGGCGCTAGCCGAATTCGTTTACTACGCTCCGTGAAGTCACGAAGGTTAAGCGAATTCGAGACTCGCGGGTTCGTGGATGGGTGACCGGCCAGGAACCCCGGGATCTAACGGCGTCGAGCCCCTGGCCGAAGGGATAAAAGGCACTGACTGCGACGTGACGAGACTTCTCAAATATAGTAATTATTCAGTGTAATAAATACACAGTAACGGATGATTACTCCAGAAATAAGGCACATTAATGGAGGATTACTCCCCAGTGCAAAGCGTTCAACGTCCCTTAAGGGGCTTGGAGACGCGTTGCGTCAAGGTGTAGACGCAACAAATTAAAAAATTTAAATTAATGTCATCTATTAAAATTTACGAATCTGTACAATTTGTCAAAACTGACTTACTTAACGGTGGGAACACATTTTCATGTAATACTGATATTTATAGTTACAACACACGACGTAGAAATCATCAAGTGTCAGTATCAACAGCTCACTGCAAGAAATCCATATACAATATATGTACGTTACTTTACTACGTATTGCCAGATGAAATTAAACAATTAAAATTGGTACACAGATTTAAGTTAAAAGTAAAATATATTTTGCTGCATAACTGTTTCTATACAAGTAGAGACTATACTGATCATCAAAAACCAAAATAATGTTTACTATAACAAAACAATGATAAACTATAATGTATTAGTTTACATTTGTATTGTATAATTTTAAAAGAAGACTTAATATGCCTGTAATAAGTAATGTACTTCAACTTCCGGGTCAATGACCCCATCTCGATCGAGTTTTTGTCCAGTTTCCCTGATCTATTGAGCAAATGCTGAGATGGCCCCTTGATTTGCTTCTGGACGTAAACGTAGCTTCACTATGCCCACGTTTTGTTGAGCTTTCTTTTTGCTTGTAGTAGTGGTAGAGATTAGGGTGAGGTTTTTTTTGTTAGCAATACAGAAAAATCAAATCTACAGTTAGTTTACCGTTACAAATAAGCTTTCTATAACTCGGAAACGAAAATGTTTAGTTTTTGAAATTTATTTTTATTATTATTATTATTATTTTTATTTTTATTATTATTATTATTATTATTATTATTTTTATTATTATTATTATTATTATTATTTTTATTATTATTATTATTATTATTATTATTATTATTTTCATCTTTCGACTATTAATAGTTAAATTATTGGGAAGAGATTTTGAAACTCAAGAAAGCGTGCGCAGATGATTTTTTCCCCTATATGTCACATTTTTTACCATTTTTACTAAATAAATAAATAATGTCTTTGACCGGGAGGTTCGAGTCCCGACGATGGCCTTCATAGCTAGGTCGAGTTCAGCCGCTGTCTGGAGGAGAATTCTAAAGGCCGGATGCTCTGATCGGTCGTTTTCCAAGGTTTCCCCGATTTTCAATCGGAATCCACTTTCTGCAGTTCCGTAATACCGAAAAAGATCGGTCCGTCGTGTTCGGAACTGAAAAGCAAAGACGGAAGCAAAACCGAAAAGCAAGTCCAGGCTAAAGAAGTTAGATAACTAATATGGTACGCCATGACATTCTGTATCATCACTAGTTTTAAATATCTCACATCGTTAAATTTTACATCATGGATCTTTCATACATTCTTTCAATTGTAAGTATAAAGGTTTTAAATGATTTCTAATGATGTTTCTCGAATATTCAAAAGTATTCTGTGTAAAACAATTAAAAATACTCATTTTTAGAAACGACCAAATGATATTTTCTCTTCAAAGAAAATTTCAATATTCTTTCAAAGAAAATGTACATATCTTATTATGGTTTCTAAGAAAATGGCTAATAACTTTCATAGAAAACGTCATTTTGCGCAAATACGCAGTCTAGGAAGTCACCGTATTTTACGAGTTTAAGTGAATTACAAATTCTGTCGAAACTACAATATAAACAGTGATGTACTGAAAATCAGCTGTGTACATCTCAGCGCTGTAGAGTGAATAATTTAGGAGGTAGAGTGAGTCAAAGACGATCGTAATTTCCGAATTATTGAAAAAACTCGTGTTTTGGAAAAACGATTTTAGAATATATTATATAGAGTGGCTGACTATCAGGGCCCTTAGTGGACGCTTTATTTCTATTTTGTTGCATCGTTGACTCAACGCGCCTCTATGCCCCTTGCTTAACCTCCGTGACTTCACGGAGCGTAATAAACGAATTCTGCTAACGGAAGGCGCTCGTCAAACTAAGGGCGCCATGTTCTTTGCGGTCAAAACATGAGAGGTGCCTGATATTGGCATGTAGAACTGATGTACTGAATCGACGTGATGTTTGTCTATGATCTTATATCTATATTATTGTCTTTTCGTTTATCTGTATTTAAAATGTATTAGTGGTTAGATTAACAATTTTCCAATACCTTCAGTATGTTCGGCATATAAAATAGCCATCAAATCATAAAAAATATCATGTTTTAAGTTTATCGTCTTACTTGTGATGTTTGTTTGCTTCTTATTGCAATAACATTTATTTTCATTCGTAATGATAATTACAATAACATTTCAACAACTTCCATTCTTATGACAATAATCAATGCAGGAAGCAACATGTTTTCAAGTTTCTCAATTCGTTCTCCTTACATACTGTGATTCAGTTTTTATATCATAGGTTTTGGGTTGGTTGTCTGGTGATTCCGGGAGCGTCAACGGCTTTGATCATTAGTCCCGTAAGTGTAGTGCATGCTTTTCTCGGGAGATGGCGGTGATGTTCCCCTCGCTGGATGGCGAGATCCGGTGCTGACCTACCGTCGGCTAGCGGGGATTCCTCCTCACCAGGACTCTCCCATCAGCGGTGCACCGCCCCAGCCGGGACAAGCTCTAAGCTCCCCACCAGTTTCCCGGAATATGAGTTGACATCAGTTGATGCACTGAGCATTGGTTTTTGGTCGTGAAGCACAGAGTAAGAGGATTTATATTACGCGCGGCGCACGCTCACCCGCCCTTAACCAGCACCAAACGCAATACCAGAATACTCTATATGGCGCAGCTTTGACTGCAAAAACCATGACTCCAATTTGCTGCAAAGATGAAGGCGTTTCAGCCATTCTATGTAGTATATTTATTTATTTTATTTTCCGTGAAAAAAAACCAGGTAAAACTGTGTATGACGTGCTATGGGGAGAAGTGAATTCTGTGCACGTTTTCGAAATTCTCTGATCCCTACACGAAGTCATATGCTACTGGAATTTTGAATTAATTAATTAATTAATTAATTAATTAAAAACGCTCCGATGTAATTAAATCTATTTTAAAGGATAAATCAGCAATAAATTTTGGGCTCTTATCCATTATGTCCTTCGTCAAGGAATAAATACTTCCTGCCGCGACAACATGGAAACAATAATTTGAATAACTGTATTTTCCACTGAATTCTAAAAGTCGTGCGCAGATAATGAAGTTACATTTATGTCCAGATGTAAAACAAGACCCATTCTCAGCATTTGCTCAATGCTCAAATTATTCTAGCTCGTCACCCATGTGGTGACAGATTCCCAAAACCTCGCATGAACACCGCTGCCTGGAGAACGCGGAACAGAGCTTGCATCACTCAGAACAGAAAGATTCAACGTCAGCGTTGCCTCCCCATTGGCTAACTATCGTTTCATATCATAAGTTTGTTGTGTTAAGTGTAAAAATACGACAGAGTTAATGAAGTAATTCCCTTTTCTATGATAATTTCAATTACAAAATGATATTCTAATATAAATCTATAATTGAGTATATTCTAGAACAGAAGCTTGCAAATGTACTTTAAAAAGTTGCCTGGTGATTCTTTGGATGAATGTACTCTTTAGAACAACTCTTCTGGAAGCATTGGTATTATATTCTCCATTACCCGAAAGATCATTCGATAAGAAGAGTTGCGACCACATGTTTTTTATATTTAATTTTAAATTCTTAAGATATTATTTTTTATGTATTACACCAGATATTGAAATAATCAGACAACTGTAAGTTTAAATGTTCTTTTTATTTATAACTTGTGCAATAAAAAAATTTCAAAAAGTAAGGATAGCTTTTAAACAGTTTAAAGCGTCGACGATGCCACGCCATGCAGCTAATATTCATTATCGTGCAATTTTGAAAATGACACTGAAGGAGTTGGTTAAGTGCAAACCGATCAAGAAAAATCAATAATTCTATTGAAATTAGAGGTTGGAAAGAAGATAGCGAATATAAACGTCCACAGATGGTGCTTTAGCCGGACATAAAAGTAAATTGAAGGTGGAGTTATTAAACGACGAGGTCATTTCAAGGGAATAAATTTCTTTATTTTTACATCTTATCGACCAAATGACAATATGATTTAGCGAAACAATTAAATTATGAATTCTGTAAAAATAAAAGTGAATTATTGTAAGATTTATGTTTTATGGTACTCCTTACGTGACTTCTGGGTTTAAATAAAGATTACTGTAAACTTGCAAAAATGTTCGTAAATCCCCTTTTTTGTATTTGCAATTCTTGTGCTGGGTATAAAAATACAATACATTGTAATTAATTGTATTTATTTCAAATTGAATATTCCATACACCATGTAGATAGAGAAACAATTCAGTGCTCGTGGAACATGACGGTCAAAATCTTGGCGGAGCACATTCACAAGAGTGAGTAAATGCCAGGCAGGCCATCAGATCCCCGAGCATTGCCTACATACGCCATTTCAGTAAGGATAGATACTGAATTTTATTGCTGCCGATACATTTGAATTTTCACTATCATTTATTATAAAGGAAAAGGAGTAAGTCAGATAGGGGGTACTTTTTAAGAAATCTCGTGGAGGCAGTCGCTTTTCTCTTTTGTTTGAGGGTCACGGGTTTCAAGGGGGTTCCGAGTGTGCGGGTTCGTGAGGATTTGTTCGTACGTGAGGGTGTCGGGCACGATAATATCATTACACTTGGAATAAAACTGTAGATATGTACAAAAGCAATAAACATTGTTCTTTACTTTACAAAAAATATTAATCTTATATTAAAAGTATTCAAAATAAAGTCTGATTATTTAATAAATTTCCGTCAGTGAAAACTCCGTCAAAGTTGATTTGACTTGATCGATTAGCTCCGTCAAAGAGAGAAAAGTGTAAAAACAATTGAAATGGTTTGTATCATGTAAATAATATAAGATAAAAAGGCAGTTATTTTGAAATCATAGACAGACACCTCAATTCACACACACACACACACACACACACAAATATATATAAGTAGCGCGCGCCGGATTTGCAGTCGGGAGGTCCGGTTTCGATCCGAAAATCCTGACCGGGATTTTTCATGGTTTCCTTCGGTTATAAGGGCGAATGGTTTAAAAATCCCACCTCACCTCCCACCATCCTAAATCTTTTACCCTTCATCACCACCCGATCACTTCTTTCCTAAGAATAATAATCAGGGAAAGCAACGGGAAATCCCCTCATTATATTCTCCCAAGAAAACCCAAAACCCATCATGATGATACTTGCGTGGAACCATGTAGATCTGTCACCCAACTTCTGTCTTTGGAAAACAGGACCAATGAATATATATATATATATATATATATATATATATATATATATATATATATATATATATTTGCTCATGAAAATAAAAGTTGATAAAGGCATGTTACTTTAGAAAGTGGTCGTATAAAAGAAATTCTCTTTAAAACCAACTAAAAAGTTTCTATGTTCATAATGTTGGAAGCGCTTGCCGGCAGCAACCTGCTCGCAGTTGGTGGCGGCTTCAACAGATAGCGCCAGGTTCGGTTCCCTGCACAGCAAAGTGCCTTGAAGATGTTACCACATTCGTCAAGGTCTATCTATGTCTATATGGCACATCTGAACAAAAGGTCAGTCCAGATGTTCGCTCGCATTCCTTGACGGAACTGGTACTAGTGCTACCAACTCAACCGTACGCTTTGCGATGCACAGAGGACGCATACACTTGAAAGAGAAGGTACAAACCAGTGATGCTACAACAACACATACTTTCTTGCATTATTTGTAACGGCTAGACAATTGTATTATACGTGAACCTGCAAAAGTGAGAGAATTTTTGATGTCAATTTTTCTGTATCAAGGAATTAGAAAATAAGAAATCTAACTTAAACATCGTGTTAAAGGAAATAATTTGCTACATTTACGAAAAAGATTTACCGAGTTTTTGGACACCAGATCCCACGATACGAAATTTTTCAGCAGCATTACAAAACTTTCTTGTTACCGCGTAAGAATGTAGTAAGGTGAGAAAGTCCACTTGTGAAGACGTTGCAAGCAAAATAAGTCATTGGATGCATCTTCTAATAAAATGGAAATAAATACTTTCCATGGAATAAGCACACGAACGTTTCATCAACAGGGATAAAGACTATTGTTATTTGAAATTTAATAAACAAAATCATGATATTGGAACGAGAAAATGAAATCAAAAGCTACTCTCCATCTGTGGTTATATTTTTGAACTACACGCCTCGCTTTGATTGATAATTTCGATTAACATAGAAGTTGCTATGTAGAAAGCAGGAAGCCTGAACCAAATGCTAAAGGGGCACACATTATTCGAATATTTGACTGTTAAAAGGTGTAATATAGTAAAGTTAACATGTGGTTCAAATGTAGTTAATCTAAGTAATATTCATTGTTTAAAATGAGTTTAAAGTTTAATCGTATTTATTTAATACACTGTAATAGCGAAGCATTGTCGGATACGCTAGTAATGCATAAAGAAAATTGTGATTTTAATGTTAACGTCGTGGGAGATAAAAAAACACACTTGTGTAATTTTTGAAAAATCGAAAGTATTCATCATAATAAGGTCTATGACTAATTTGGTGCATTTGACACCACACGTACAAAAAGTGCAAAGAAAACCTAAGATCGTTTTTGAGAAAATGGCGTTTGAGCATTCTGAAAAGGCGCAATTTTGCTCATTTTCAAAAGCTCATTTGCTAAAGTTCATTTTTAGAGAAAAAGTTTGTTTTCGGAAACCTCACATTTGAAATAATTTAAAGCACTTATGTATTAAATACACAAATGTAATTGTGTATAAAAACGCCAGTATTTAATGTCGAGGGATATTTGAAATAAACAAAAACAAAACATTTGTATACTTTTTAGAAATCAAAAGAACACGTCAAATGGCGTTTATATAATGTTATTTTGTGGGTTTACCGCTACTTGCAAAAAGTTAGTGAAAAAGTTGGAGCCCATTTGAGAAAATTGTGTTTTTATTATTATCGACAATATTTCAATCAAAATTGCGTGATAGCTAATATTTTCTAAAAAAATGACATTAAGTATTAAATGACATTAAGCATTACATGTGGAGAATAAATTTCATTTGAAAAACAAATTCTTATCTTCCAAATTAAATTTTAGAAAATTCAGAGCGGGTGATGTGGCTTAGGGCATCAACTGATGTCACTCCAGTGCCTCTGACTGGGAGGTCCTAAGTTCGAATCCCGACGGTGGCAAAATTTCCACTAGCTAGATCGAGTTCAGTCGCTGTTTGCAGGAGAATTCTAGCTTCCGGCTGCACTGACCGGTAGTTTTCCATTGTTTCTCCGGTCAGTATCAGGAGAATGCCGGAGCAGTACCCTACCAAACGGGCCACGGACCGCGCGCGATCATTCCTTCCTCTTTTTAGTCCTATCCTCACCCCTTACATATACTTATATGCAAGTTCACTATCGCAGAAGCTGGAAGACCGATCAGGAGCTTAAAGCTTGTCCCGGCTAGTGAGGTGCCCCGCAGCTGGGAGTTCCAAGGTCGGGAAAAACCTCGTAACCCGACGGTTGGTCGGCGCCAGATCTCGCCATTCAGCGGAGAAGATTCCCGACACCTCACGCGATAAGAACATGACAAATGACCTTAGCAGTCGACGCACCCGGAATTAGGAAGCAATCAAATCGAAAATTCAGGGGTGACAGTGAAGATTGAACTAATGCCATATTTCAAACTACATTTCATGCTTTTCTTACAAGACATTTTGAGAAAAAAATGGGAGAACATTTTGAAAATACTCCCGGTGCGCAACTCAAAGTACTTACTAAATTCAAAGATATATATTCAATATCGCAAAGCTTTGAGAAGGGTCAGATCGACCTAGAAATATTCATTTAGGAAAAAATCCTAGGACCAATTTAGTCTGTAGTGTTCACAAAAGGACGGAGAGACATTTAAAAAAGTATTTTTCGGTATCGTGGGAACCTCAAACGTGGATTTTCGTTAAAATCTTGAAATCGATTTTTTGCTGCATTACATCTCTTCCTCAAAACTCCATATACACCTGAGTAAACGCGAAAGTGAAAAATTATGGGCGCCATATACGGCAGCTGGGAGGAGGGTCGGCCAAACCTGAAAGCTACTCCCGACTAAAGAGAGAAAACTAACTAGTATGAGAATGTCTGTCCCATGCTGTAGCACCACTAGTCACGTATTTATTGGTAACATTTGATATGCAATGGAAATAATATACAACAAGCAAGAAACCCTCATCGGCCAAACTTCAGTTTTCTATCCTTTCTGTAAGACGAGAAGAAGTTAATTTACAATACTATAGCTCCGGAATTGATTATAGAATTGTTAATACATGATAGATCGTTGGATGAAAATGAGATACTCTAGTATCAAGCATACATGAGTAGAGATGGTAGATTTTAGCAATCGCTAAAAATGTGAAATGTTACCAAACGCTAAAAGAATTAAAATTGTATGTTTGACGGTCGGTGCAGTGTATTTAAGGTTTTAATAGGCGGTAAAATGAAAACGATCGCAAAATGAGAAACCACTTACAAAGTGCGAAAATGTCGTGAATCTAGTACACTATAATTACGAAATTGCATTTTATAGTGCCCTTCGTGTTCGCTTTCTTAACACGTGAAGCAATGTGGACAAGACATCGATGTTTGAATTGATTGATTGATTTTTTCGTGTTTCCGGGCACGTCAACTGCTTTGGTCATTATCCCCGTTAGTGTAGTGCATGTTTTTTTCTCGGGAGATGGTGGTGATCTTCCCCTGCTGGATGGCGAGATTCGGCGCCGACCCTCCGTCGGCTAGTGGGGGTTCCCCCAAACCAAGGCTCTCCCACCAACTGGGCACCGCCCCAGCCGGGACAAGATCTAAGCTCCCGACCGGTCTCCCGGAATATGTGGTAGTGTAGTGCATGTTAGTGTAAGTGTGTGTTTAGGGGAGAGGATAGGACAAGGAAGGAAAGATCGCGCGCGGTCCGTGGTCCGTTTGGTAGGTCCTGGATCTTTCCTTCCTCTTCCTTGTCCTATCCTCTCCTCCTTACTCACACACATTAAACATGCACTTCACTACCACATATTCCGGGAGACCGGTCGGGAGCTTCGAGCTTGCCCCAGCTGGGGCGGTGCCTCGCTGGTGGGAGAGTCCTGGTTAGGGGGAAACCCCACTAGCCGACGGTAGGTTGGCACCGGATCTCGCCATCCAGCGGGGAAAGACCACCGCCATCTCCCGAGAAAAAACATGCACTACACTAACAGGACTAATGACCAAAGCAGTTGACGCGCCCGGAAACACGAAAAAACCAAACTAACCAAACCAAACCAATGACTTGAGGGTCTGTCACGTGACTGTTAATGCATAACGTCACTACCTCACGCGTGGCGTTAAAACTCTCTAATCAGAGGCGAGCGAGCGCTGGTCGGCAAATGTAGCGGAGAATGCTGAGCTCTTCTACCCCATTCACAATTTTCAGGCTACTCGTAACACGACACTTGTAGCAAGTACTGTAGTCAGGCTACCACTGTCCCTGTGGTGGTGCCCGTGACCTCCTAAATACCCCAGGTGACGTCACGCCCAGACTCGCACAGAAGCTCTTCGGTACAGTCACTGACCTGTCACAAATGCGCTTGCTGCCCTCTCGCGCAGGCGTCTCATTTCAACGTCTCACATATTCATAACAAAATAGAGAATAAAAATATATTTTAGGGTATCATTTTGAATCATAAATACACTAGTTTTGTTATTCTTGGCTGCTCAAAAGCATTCATAATATATTTGACAGCAATCACTCTATTTGTTCTGATATTTTTATGGCACAGATAAACGGACATACTTTCACTTTTATATAATATACTGTATGCATATTTAACTAATCTGATTACACTAATAGCAAAGTGCTTTAGGTTCTGGTACAAATTACGAAGTTCTCAGACCAGCTAGAGTTTATTATTGAAAGCTTGCGACTTTCTTTAAAAAACCAAAGCTTTAGAGAAACTTTCGAGAAACTTGAAAAAAAACCTGTATGAAAATTGCAGACAAAATAACTTTTTTGGCACATTCACCATAGATTTAATCTTTTTGTATTTAGTTGAATGGTTGGTTGGTTAGTGATTCTTGGCGCGTCAACAGCTTAGATCATTAGTTCCGTAAGTATAGTGCATGTTTTTTCTCGAGAGATAGCTGTGATCTTCCCCCGCTGGATGGTGAGATCCTGCGGCGACCTACCATCGGCTAGTAGGGTTTCCCCCTAACCAGGACTCTCCCACTAGCGGGGCACCGCCCGAGCCGGGACAAACTCGAAGCTCCCGACCGGTCTCCCAAAATATGTGGTAGTGTAGTGTAGTGCATGTTAGTGTAAGTGTGTGTGTAAAGGGGAGAGGGTAGGACAAGGAAGAGGAAGGACAGATCGCGCGCGGTGCGTGGTCCGTTTGATAGAGTACTGCTCCAGCATTTACCTGGTGTTGATGGGAAAAATCACGGAAAACTACCGATCACAGCAAGCGGCCGCTAGAATTCTCCTGCAGAACGCGACTGATTTCCACCCTGCTGAAAAGCTAGTGACGGAAATCCTGCCGCCATGGGGAGTGGGAACCAGAGGCGCAGCAGTGACATCAGTTGATGCCCTGAGCCACCGCTCCCGGTCAGGTGCATGGCGAATGGTTCCACTGCCTGGGGCGTGGAAATGGGCAGCGACCCCCGTAGTGAGACAGACGAAGCCGCGAGCGAGGAGAGGAGAAACCATGGGGCGCGGCTGCATGTGGGAGTGGGTGCGTAAGATGGGTTGGGAGATGTTTCGCACGCGGCGCACAGCTCCCACGGGAAGCGCTGGCCGCCACGCGCCGCCCTGGTGGCGACACCGCACACCGCACCCCGGCCGCCCGCAGGAACGCGGCGCCAGTCCAGAGCTACCGTACGGCGGCGATGTAACGTGTTAGCGCATCGGGCTATTATACCCAAGTTCGCGGGTTCAAACTGGATCAAAGCCGTGAATATTTAAGGGCGAAAAAATCCTTCGTATGCCTTCCTTCGGAGGGGAAGTAAAGACGGCTGTCCCATGTAGTACATGTAAAAGACACTCAAGCCTAAATGAAGCCTCTGAGCTAAATTCAAATTGCCTCTTTCGTTGCCCAAGAAAAACCTTCTTTCTCCCCTAGTAGGTGAAAGGAGCGTAGTGGAATTTGCGTGGTCAGACGGAAGAGCAGGCCTCATGGCCTGAGTCTCGCCACGAAAAATAAGGCATTGATTCATTCATACAAGCATTTTGGCGTTGGAGAATATTGTTAAAGTGATAAATTTGACGCGCAGTTTGGCGAATCAATGCCCGGGAATGCTGTCGCTGATCTGATTTCCCATGCACGCCGACCGGGAGTGGTGGCTCACTGCATCAACTAATGTCACTGTAGTGCCTTTGCCTGAGAAGTCAAGGTTCGAGTCCTGACGGCGGCAGGATTTTAGACACTAGCTTTGCAGCTAGATCGAATTCAGTCTGTCTGGGGCAGAATTCTAGCGGTTGGCTGCTATGAGCTGTAGTTTTCCGTGGTTTACCGGATCAACTCCAGGAGAACGGCCGAGCAGCAAACGCGCCACGGACTGTGCGCGATCGTCCCTTCCTTTTCCTTGTTCTATCGTCACCCCTTACACACACACACACACACACACACACACACACACTTACACTAACATGCACTACACTACCACACATGTGAGGAGACCGGTTACGAGCTTAGAGCTTGTCCTGGGTGGGGCAGTGCCCCGCTGGTGGGAGAGTCCTGGTTGGGGAAAACCCTGCTAGTTGACGATAGGTCGGCGTCGGATCTCGTCATCCAATTGGGGAAGAACACCACCATCTCCCGCCAAAAAAACATACACTACACCTACGGGACTCATGATTTCAGTATTTGACGCGCCCGGAATCACTAACAACCAACCAACCCTAGGACCTCCGATCAGGGGGCCCAGCAGTGACATGAGCTGATGTCCTGAGCCACCCACGCCGGTGCACATATCGGGATGTGCAGCTGCCGCCCTCCCATTGAGCGCGGGTGGTCGTTGCCCGGCCGCGTGGCTGGGCTGTTCGCTTCCGCGTGGACAGCCGCGGGGGGCGGGGGCGTCGAGAGAAAGCTCCCGCCCGCGCCCCGCGTTTATCACTCATCGGGCGGCGGCGTGACGGAGATGGCGACGGCGGCGGCCGGCGCGATGCCCGCCGCTCCGCGCCGCTCTGGGCCGCTCCGCGCTGCGCAACGCCGCCCCGGGGATGTGGGTCGCACGCGCGTTGCGCCAACCGCCCCCGCCCCCGCCCCCTTCCGCCGCCGCGCACGGCGCAGCGCGCCATCCCCGCTGCATTCCCCACCCCCGCCCCGCCCCGCCCCGCGCGGCGTCTCACAGCCCAGCCACCGAGGGATGCGACGTCCGCGTTTAGCCACGTTTCCACATCAACGCTGTGGACAACATCGATGTCTGGAAGCGGATGTACCGGGAGACGGGGCTCAGTGCATCAGCTGATGTCACTGCAGGGCCTCTGACCAGGAGGTCCTGGGTTACACTCCTCACGGCGGCAGGATTTTCGACACTAGCTTTCCAGCTAGGTCGAATTCAGTCGCTGTCTGGAGGAGAATTCTTGTGGCTGGCTGCTGTGATCGGTAGTTTTCCGTGGTTTCTCCGATCAACACCAGGCGAATGCCGGAGCAGTACCCTAACAAACGAGACACGGACCGCGCGAGGTCTGTGCTTCCTCTTCCTTGTCCTCTCCTCTCCCTTTACACACACACTTACACTAACATGCACTACACTACCACATATTCCAGGAGACCGGTCGAGAGTTTAGAGCTTGTCCCGGCTGGGGCGGTGCCCCGTTGGTGGGAGAGTCCTGATTAGGGGGGAAACGCCACTAGCCGACGGTAGGTCGGCACCGGATCTCGCCATCCAACGGGAGATCACCGCCATCTCCCGAGAAAAAACATGCACTACACTAACAGGACTAATAACCAAAGCAGTTGACGCGCCCGGAAACACGAAAAAAACCATACCAAACCAAACCGACAGTGGGTGGGCGGCGGATCTCGCCATCCCGCGCCCGGAGCCTCATTGACCCGCTCTCTGGGGTCACTTTGCTACCGACGTAACCGAGACACAGGGCACCCGCGCGGGAGTTTCTAATGCCTCGCCAGAGCTGCTCCGTGTAGGAGTGAGTTCTCATCCGGGGGAGGAGTGAACCGTGGGGCGCGGGCGGGTTCTTCATGCCAGCGGCGCAGGTCGGTCGCTGCGGGGTATCGGGACTGCACGCCGTGCGCGCTCTCTGGCGACAGTGCCCCCCCCCCGGCGCTGAAGCGCTTCCTACAGCGTCCGTCGGCTCGCGCCACGAAGCCTCCCAATCGCCTCGCCACTTCACATTGCGTCAGTGGCGAATCCTGAACATTATTTTAAGTATACCGCACTTTATGGAAGCTACCTCTACCATTGTCTTTTATTTTGAGCTTTCCTGCAATCCCAATACAATGAAATTCCGTTCTTAATAATTGTTCTATAAGACAGTTTCGCAAACCACTAACTTAGGGATCATGAACACAATCCATTTTCACAAAAACCTGAGAGAAGCGAAACTGAAGAACAATCAAAAAATGACTGTTCACAGCGATATTTTACGGTGCCTACCAACCGTCCAGACGCGTATCCTCCCCTCACCCTGCCCTTGAAACAAGAGGAGCTCTATGTTATCGCAGTTGGCATGCGGTACCTTTGCCTGAGCTAGCTACTTCGCCGGAGGGGCAGTATATCGGTAGGCAGTGTATCGGAGAATTCGCCACTGAATTGCGTCTCTATTGGATCCACTAAGCGAATTGTGCAGAACGTGAAGGTGAAAACGTTTCTAACATTTAATTGATTTTCATACAGAAACGTCGCTGGTGGGAGTACCTGGTTCGGGAAAACCGGCTAGCCAACGCCGGATCTAGGTCGGCGCCGGATCTTGCCATCCTGCAGGGGAAGATCACCGCTACCTCCCGAGGAAAATACATACACTACACTTACAGGAATAAAGACCTACACCCAGTCAGAGAAGACTGTATTTTTGTCATGTTGAAAAATCACTAGTTAGAGAAAATACTTCTGGAGGGCGTATTTATTGTCCGAATTGGGTAAATGAGGGCATTTTATGAACGTTTATAAAATTTTAAAACAGGATTTTACCTCCAGAATTGAAAAATTGTCTATAGTTTTGGTGATATGTGCATTTGAAACCAATCCTTTTTTCTTGGTAAAAAGTTCAACACCTGTTGAATTTTACAAATTTTGACAGGAACCCGATTCTTCTGAAAACTAGCGTCCTAACTCGTAATTTAACGGCGATTACAATGGTGAAGATCATTTTACCCCCAGAGTTTTGGTTTTCCAGAAATTCACGAAAAAATTCGTAAAACACGCCATTCTCGACAAAAATGCAATCTAAATAGTCGCCGTTCTTTTCATGTTGCCTGCCTTAGTTGGCCATAGTTTCGGAGAAACGTGCTAAAAACGTAAAGGTTCAACGACCTTGTTCAACGACTGCTGAATTTTGCTAATTTCGACAAGATTCTGATTGTTCTGAAAACTCGAAATTATGTTTAATGGCAATTACAAGTAAAACCAATTCTTTTTTCTTGTTAATATGGAAATGTAAGTATTGGGAAGAGTGTGGGATTTAAGATGTGGGAGTTGTATCATGAATACGCCAGTTCTAATACATAATTCTCTTATACATACTAGTAATTATCAGTACGTAATGCAGTATTAGGAAACACCGTTCTCTTTACTTATTAAGGGATTGAACCACTAGTTTTTCATTTAAGGGGATTATCAAATAGCATTAAGGGATCTTGAAAGTAGGTAATTTTATATTATTATTTTATTATTAATTTTATTATTATTATTATTTTATTATTATTATTATTATTATTATTATTATTTAATAATCAATATTAAACAATAAAATGTTCCGGCAACTCTGGTTCGAGATGCCGCATAAACGTTAGACCTGAAGTCCTTATGTTATGAACAGGAGTAATTTCTGAACTTAAAGATGACGTCAACTCATGAAAATCCAATTTTTTAACCCTACCAAAATCTACTTGGCGTGTTTCAGTCATGACAGGATGAGGAATTCCCAATTTTTTCATTTACATCATATCCGTATCAGCTCACCAGAGATACACCTTCACAGACGACACCCTGTGAGTGGTCTGGGGGCCGATATAACCTGCAGCTCCAAGAGTTTCGTGGAAATCCTGATCAGCGCTTCTGGGAATCCCGAGTGTGTGGCCGCACATTTCTACATCAGGTAATGCGTTGCGTTGTTGGCTCTTCTTCACAAGGCAACAAAAGACAACCAATTCAAAATTTTTATTTTATAATCTGAACACTTTTTTTAAGTTTAATATACATACGCATTACAGGAGAATCAATTTATTCATTGTACTACATAAATATTGCTGCCTTTCGGTTCGTTTAGAGTAGAAGTTGAGAAACGTACGCTTGCCCACTAGGTGTTCTTTGAGTTAGTAAATAATTTACACCTTTTACTGGCACAAAATTAATAATTAAATAAGATTTTTTAAATGTGTTATACTATTTGTAATAAAGAGAACTAGAAAGAACATATGATAACGATGGACTGGCTCACTGAGCGAAGGTGTGAAACTAAAGGCCTTTATACCACCCACTTTCCCGAGTGCATGACTGCAACGCGTGTAGTGTGCCTTTGCTATCTACAGTATGGATAATGGTAGGGGGTAATCATGAGCAGAAAATTCGTTATTGAAGATGTATCTCTAAAAGCCAAATACAATACAAATTACAATAATAATACACATGGGACAATCCTATCTTCAATTGTAACTTACACAACTACCAATCGATTTCTACATCAAATTGACGTGGGTGACCTCTAAGTCCTTCTTGGGCCAGTCTTCTTTTTGAAGATTCACCTGAACGTGTACTTAAACACTTATTTACAATTTGCTAACAAAATTTTGTTTCGTAATCGTCGCGGAAACGGCAGCGAAGGCGGAGATGCCGCGGAGAAGGAGAAAGCGACGTGGGAGGCAGCTCAGGAGGAGAGACCTGGGTGATGGCGATAAAGAAGAGAGGGAGAGAGGCGAAGTCACGTGGGGGGGCGAAGAAAGTGGTGTGGGCGGGGGTGGTCATGAAGAAGGGAACCGGGAGTGGTAGCTCAGTGCATCAACTGATCACTGCAGCGCCTCTGACCGGAAGTTTCTACTTTCGAGTTCTGACGGCGGCAGGATTTTCGACACTAGCTTTACAGTAAGGTCGAATTCAGTTGCAGTCTGTAGGAGAACTCTAGTGGACGGCTGCTCTGATCGGTAGCTTTCCGTGGTTTCTCCGATCAACATCAGGCGAATGCCGGAGCAGTACCCTAGCAAACGGGCCACGGACCGCGCGCGATCTGTCCTTCCTCTTCCTTGTCCTATCCTCTCCCCTTACACGCACACTTACACTGCAATCACTACACTACCACATACTCCGGGATTCCGGTCGGCGACCTAGAACTTGTCCCGGCTGGGGCGGTAGAACTTGTCCCCGCTGGTGGGAGAGTCCTGGTTAGGGGGAAACCCCACTAGCCGACGGTATGTTGGCGCCGGATCTCGCCATCTATCGGGGGAAAGTCATCGCCATCTCCCGAGAAAAAACATGCACAACACTAACGGGAATAATGAACAAAGCAGTTATCGCGCCCGGAAATACGGAAAAATCAATCAATCAATCAAGCGAAGAGGGGAGTGAGGAGTTAGACGGACGGACCAAGGAACAGAGGTGAAGGTAGGGAAAGAAGTGGAAGTTTCGACGGAGATGGTACCGGAAAAGGTGGCTCAGTGTATCAACTGAGGTCACTGTAGTGCCTCTGATCTGGTGGTTCTAAGTTTCGAATCACTAGGGTGACAGAATTTTCGGCTCTGGACAGACAGTAGATCGAATTCAGTTGATGTCTGGAGGATAACTGAAGAGGCCAGCTGGTCTGATCGTAGTGTTCCTGGTTTCTCTGATCAATCCCAGGCGAATGCCGGTGAAAATATTTTGTCGTCGTTTTAGTCCATCAGAGTTCCAGTTTATTACTGTTATATTTTGATATATATAGTCATTAATGGCCATTTAAATGTGGGAGGAGGTGGTTTTGTAGTAAAGTCTGAATTTGTAGGATAAGTGGAGAAATAATTTGTTGAATTATGTTGGAAATTAATGTTTTGATGTAGAAGGGTTTTGTTTTAATATATCAGAGTAAGAGAAGTTAGGTGATTTGTGATAAGAAGTTGGAGGTGTAGTAGTGTTTGTATTTGAAGAGAGATGTTCAATAGGGTTGATACGTTGAAGGATTTGAGTTTGCCGTAAGTCTGGAAAATTTTGTGCATTTAATTTTGGAGGAGGAAAACTCAAATTTTGATTTATTAACTTGCGTGACTTTGAATTATTAATTTGATTTGGTTTAAGTAATTTTTTAAATACTGGATAAACTTTGTAATTAACTATATGATTTCTGAGGCAATTAAAAAAATATGAGGGGTTGATTTTGGAAGAGAACAGTTCGAATAATGGTGGTTTTCAGTACATCTTACGCAACGTAGGATTAATGTACTATTGGTTGGTGTGTGAATTTTTGGCATCTCTTACATTGAATTAGTTAATTGACATTGAATTAGTTAACAAATTGAATTATTTGATATTTTTGCTTGAACTTTTATGATACTATGAAAACTTTTTTCTAATTTGAAGATTTGAGAAACTTCTGGACTCTTAGAAAGTTTTATTGAGCAAATTTCTATAGATTCATTTTTTATTAAATAATCTGTATACCTTTTGAACTGGATAGTTAAGCTTTACTAATTCATTGGAAATACTTTCATTTGAGAAAATAATAGGAATATTTTGAATAAAACTCTAATTGTTTTCATAGTAGGGTCACGATAAGAGTAATATTCTCTGTTGTTTGTATCACAAAATGTTTTATATTTTCTGAAAACTTCAATTGTTTGAAAATTAATTTTACCATTATTCTTAATAGTTTTTGTTGTGAAATCATTTTCAACAATATTTTTATATGTTGAAGAAAATTACAAAAATTGTAAACGTTAGCAAAATTCTTGAAGGAATGGAAACTTTTGGAAGTTATTTATGAGTGTCTCGTAGTTGTGCTAATAGTAGTTCATATTTATTTTGTAGTGAAATTTCAGTTGTAGTCTTGTTGTAATTTAAAATGTAGATCCTTTACCTGGTTGTTGTAGTAATGAAGAACCTTCTTTTTTTCTTGTTCTTAAGTCATTTTTGGGTTGAGGTGTTGATGATGGTACATGAATGTTAGATTGACAATTTGACAAAGTAGTTGCTGCTGGGATGTTGTGAGGGATCGGGATAATTAGAAGTAATTCTGTAAATTCACTGTGTTGATTTATACGAGTCAAAGTATTAGATAAGTAATTTGTTTGATCTTGAGGCAGAGGCAATGATGAATCATTTGTTACTGACGTTGTGGGAAGTCCAATGTTGTTATAAGTCAGAAATTGTTGAGATATCATTTGTCAATTGAATAATTTGGTTATTTTGGTGTTGAACAATTTCTTCAGTGATCATCGACGAATCTTGAATTTCGGCATTCTGTTTAATACAAGTATTATCTTGAAGCGTGCCGACGGAAGAAATACTAGTAACATGTGAGCTGGTTGAATGAAAAGGCATATTCTCCTCACTGAAGGGGATCGACGCACCGATGTTAATTAATTTATTGGTTTGATTATCAATTGGTAGTCCGAATCAGTGCTATATAAATACACCAGAATAGGGTAAGTCAGTTTAAATAGGAAGGAGAATTTTTTACAATATGTCACCATCCTCCTGAGAATTATTGTTAAATGCTCTGAATAATAAAAGCCATGACCGGTGAGGAGATGGTGATGCAGAATATAAAATATAGCTAGACGCAAGAGAATAGGGAACTAACTAGTTCAAAAACGTCTGTCCCTTTCTGTAGCGCCCCTTTTTTAAACTGCCAATCAATTCGCGACCTCTATTGGCTCTTGACGTGTATATCTACGTCACAAAGAACATCTACTGGGCATTGCAGGTGGGAAAAAGTAATTATGGTAATATTATGGCGAGAAATTAGTTTTATTTGCATTAAATCTCATTACGGAGGTTGTTATCATTAGTCAAGTTAAAAACGTGACAGACTTGTCCCCTTCTAAATGTTTTTTTTAACAATTACGGCAATAGATATTTCACGAAGGTTATTGTTCTGCGTAGCAATTATGCAAAACAGCAAATAAATTGCCATTTTCTGTTTCAACAACAGTTATTATTAGTGTATATTTAGCTAATTATTCATAAATTCGTGGATTATCACGAATCGTTAAATTTCAACTCACGGTCGACAGTTGAACACCCAACTTTTGGTCGGATCTTCTGAATTACGAAAAGAAGCGTCTTTCTGCAATAATATTAGTCACGAAGAATATAATCTGAATTCAATATCGTTTTGTCAAAGAAGAAATCGTCTACTGTCCAAGATTTTTCTAATTTGTCCAAAGAAAGTGTCACAACAAAGTACAATTCAAAGAAATTTTATCAAGGTTAAATAGTCATTCCTTAAACAGTGTATCAACTAAAGTTACTGCAGGGTCTCTGACCGGGAGGTCCTAGGTTCGAGTCCTGACGGATTTTCGATACTAGCTTTTCAGCTAGGTCGAATTCAGTCGCTGTCTGGAGGAGAATTCTAGCGGCCGACTGCTCTGCTTGGTAGTTTTCCGTGGTTTCTCCGATCAACGGCGAATGCCGGAGCAGTACCCTACCAAACGGGCCACGGACCGCGCGAGATGTCTTTCCTCTTCCTTCTCCTATCCTCTCCTCTTACACACACACACTTACACTAACATGCACTACACTACCACATACTCCGGGAGACCGACCGACCGAGCGACTGAATTCGACCTAGCTGAAAAGCTAGTGTCGAAAATCCTGCCGCCGTCAGGACTAGAACCTAGGACCTCCCGGTCAGAGGCGCTGCAGTGACATCAGTTGATGCACTGAGCTACCACTCCCGGGGTCGAACAAACAAACGGACGAATAGAGGAACAGACGGACGTACGGGCACGGGGTCTAACGGCGAGACACGCTTTGCTGATAATCTATTTTTCGGTATCAAAACGCACAAAACATTGTTTTCTGATTACATAAGTATGAGAGGCAGTAACTAGAGTTACTACACATAGGAACAAGATTTAATTGTATTTTTCAGTTATATTTTTAATTTTTGGAAACAAAATTAAATGTAATAAAAATTCTGTCATTGTGATTTATTTAATAATTTTATTCAAATAAAAAAATGGATAAATTCATAAAATAGAAAAATTTATCACATAGTTTCAGAGACTGTCCGTCTCCCTCATCAGGTGCTATAATTGTAAACGATATTTACAATTTTAGTTAATGGAGTGAAAAACACAAAATCTGCGTAAGTTGAATACTAATACTATACCCAATTCAAGATGAAAGCTCACCAGCTATTCTAAACGTAAAACCATGACTATGTGGAGAAAGACCGTATACGAATATAAAGATCTTGTTTTGTTTGTATTAACTCCGTGATGGTGTGCAGTCTGGTGGAAGCAGCTTAAAAACATAACTATGCGTAGAAATCTTATTCCTAAGAGACAGATGTTTCAAAGACGATTATCATAAATATATTGCTTTGCACACGCACTTACACTGATCACTTCAACACAATATGAAATTATTCTAAACACGCTCAATGGCTGAGAATGAAGCACCTCCTTCCGGTGTTTGTGCCTTGAAAACATCGGTGCATGACGCCTACTGAGAAGTTCTTACTGGCCGCTAAGATTCATTGGCGGCATCATCACAAGGTTCTAAAATGTCAAGAACAAAGGAGCTAGTAATCTCCATGAGTGCGCGTTTTCTATTTATATGGTGTTTCGCGTTGCAACAACGTTTGTTAACTACTCCTTGAATACGTCATGAACAATTCAAGGTGGCGGACGCAAATTGTCAGGCGATATCCGGTCCTACTTTTCGAAACCACACGGTGCATGGACGCTACGGCATACTACCTTAAAAAAAGAATCCCCGAAAGGATTGCTTGGTTGGTTGTTAGTAATTCTGGGCGCGTCATCTACTGAGGTCATTAGTCCCGTAAGTGAACTGCATGACTTTTCTGGGACGGTGACGGTGTCCTTCACCCGCTGGATGGCGAGATCCGTCGCCGACTTACCGTCGGCTAGTGGGGTTTCCCCTAACCAGGACTCTCCCACCAACGGGGCACCGCCCCCAGCCGGGACAAGCTTTAAGCTCCCGGCCGGTCTACCGGAATATGTGATAGTGTAGTGTGTTAGTGTTAGTGTAAGTGTGTGTGTGTAAGGGGAGAGAATAGGACAAGGAAGAGTAAGGAAAGATCGCGCGCGGCACGTGGCCCGTTTGTCGGGGTACTGATCCGACAATCGCCTGGTGTTGATCGGAGAAACCACAGAAAACTAGTGATCAGAGCAGCTGGCTACTAGAATTCTCCTCCAGAAAGCGACTTAAAATTCGACCTAGCTGCAAAGCTAGTGTCGAAAATCCTGCCACCGTCAGGACTCGAACCTAGGACCTCAAGGTCAGAGGGGCTGCAGTGACATCAATTGACGCACTAAGCTACCGCTCCCGGTCTCGTAAGCCTTAATAAGACACCATTTTTACTTTCTCGGTCTTACTTCTTAAGGAAAGAAAATATTGTAATCGTGCGTCGGAACGGCAAATTTTCATTCACCAAATTCATTCCTCAACGACCAAACTGAATTGTATAAAAGCGAACAGAACAGATTGTTGTTAGGCAGATTACAATAATACAGGGTCCATGATGACGCTCAAATGTTTTGGGGAACACTTCGTCACTGTAGCTCAGACCGTGAGGTTTCCCAGAGCGAATTAAACTAGTTGCGGAATAAGCATCATGACAGGTGCTGCCCGTCTCGCGAAGCGCAGGAAGTGACGTCCGCATCTGAGAAAAATCGTCGCGAGGAGCGTGCAAAGATTGTGATCTAAGAGGTTAGGTTCAACGCTACTAGGTTAGTTCAGTGTGTTTGCAGCTCAAAACGTTGCGGCGTGTTTACATGTGACAGACTATAAACTTTACGACGCTCATAAACGTACGAAATAGCGCACACCCAGGGTAGACAAAAAGTAGTTAAACAAAACACAAACACAAAAAGTTTGTGAAAATATGCGGACGTATACTCATGGCGAACACTACAGTACAGACGAGCAAGGCGCAATACATACAGAAAAGGAACTGCTTGCCTTGCCCTAATGCTCGGTAATGTAGTAACTCGCTAGTGTATAACAGTAAGCGGCGAGGTGGACCTGTCGCCTCAAACCAGTAACTCCGCTTCTCGCGTACATAACGACTTCTGGAACTGACTGCCCCCGCAAGTGGGGTGGGGGGAAGATGGACAGAAGGTCTGCGGTTCTTGATCAAGACATCAACGTCCACTCGGACCCGAGTTTCCCCGGCGGGACTCACGTCGTTAGTGCCAAAATGGGCGCGTGAGGAGGTGGTGCTAAGCTGTGAGCCCGTCGGGTGACCCACGAGGGCCCCTTGGGCCCCTATGCGCCGATCATTACATACATACATTTATGTGAACTGCAATTGGGTATGACCCGGTGGCAGTTAAATAACAATAATTACAATAATAATAACAACAACAATAATAACGGAGTACAGTACAAGCCGAAGATGCAATAATCATACTATCACTAATTTATTTATAATTGTATATTATTTGTAATTATTATATATTATTTGTAATTGTTATTTTGCATTCTGCCACCGGGCATCATCTGCCCAATTGTAGAATAAATTTCTATCTATCTAATATTAAATATTATAACAAATATTTCAACTCTCATGATTTTATCCAATAATTATATGTTGGTGATGCTAAAATTTAATACATGCAACATAAATATTGGTTAAATTAGATTTTTTAAATTTATTGATCGCGTTCACTACACTTAACTGCACTGCACTGCACTACACTACACTAGACTGTTTTTGCTTTGAACTACACTGACCAGCACTTCACAGTACTTCACCCCACTTTACAGCACTTACTCATTTAATGTCTATTACTCTCATCTTCTTCTAACTTACTTCTAAAACTTCGAACACTGAGAGGAAAAGCTTTGAAAATTGCTGCAAGTAAACTGTTCCATTCTTTAATTGTCCTGTTACAAAAGGAAAATTTTCCAAGATTTGAATTTTGTTTCCTTGTTCGAATTTTGTGAGTGTGATCGCTTCGCCCGAAATAATTTTTTTTTCTAGTCTAACCTGAATTTACTACCAAGCTGATTAACCTACGTACGATTTATAAAGAGCGCAAAGTCTCGCCCTTGTTCTTCTCGTTTGTAGAGGTTCCCATGACTTTTTTATTGCGTTTGTACTATAGGTAAACTTATTCGCTTTCCTCTGTATTCTACCTAGTTTTTCCGGTGCGACTTTCTGTATGGATCCCAACATGCCACTCCGTATTCCATGAGATGGCGCACCAGCGGGGCAGGATCATTATTAATGGGAGTGTTGAAAGAGGGGTTTGAATTAAATAGCACATGTGCGGGCCTTGTTGATGATGATTTATTCGTTTATGACAGCTCGTGTGCTCCAGAACAACCCGTCCCACCGTGAAGGATTAAGCGCGTCTCCACAGCATACAAATATTCTGAACCATCGGATGTGAAATATCGGTCGGAATTATTATTTGAATCTCGAAAAAGGAAACAAAATTTCTCCAAGATAGTGTCACAACAAAAATGCCCAAAATTGAGGGAGAACGTTTTAACAATAGGACTCTTGACAAGATAGTCCAAACCAGGACATAGAACGAACTCATACTTGAGAGGAAATCTTATCTATTTGAACTTTTGCACAGCGTAGTGTAAAACGTGATTAAGAATCACGTGACCAGCAGTGTGCTGTGTAATACATTGCAGTAAGCATTGCCGGACCCACTAGTAAGGAATAAAACTTAATAGATTCCACCGGTCGAGCAATGTAACGCACTGTTTTGCCATATTTGTTTATTATAAACTTTATTCACTTTATTTATCTAAAATCAAACCATCTATGGTATGCTCAAACATTATTAAATTGCAGTCAGTTTCATCAGAGTTATTAGATTCGTAATAAGAGATATTCTAATAATCCTTGTCTCAATAGTATAAACAATGATCAGTTTCTTAATAAAAAGGAAAAGATTTCATACAAGTAGTTTGGGGGTCCCAGATACCCCACGCAACACTTCTTCAGCTTTCACACATGCCGGGAACCCAATCGGGACCTCAGAGCTTGTCCCTGTTGGTCGGTGCTCTGCCGGGAGAGATACTTGGAGAAGAAAATAAATGATGTGAAATCATATTCTTCAGCTTACAGACATGCCGGGAACCCAATCGGGGCTCAGAGCTTGTCCCTGGGCCGCCGGGAGATTCTTCAGCTTACAGACATGCCGGGAACCCAATCGGGAGCTCAGAGCTTGTCCCTGTTGGTCGGTGCTCGCCGGGAGAGATACTTGGAGAAGAAAAAAATGATGTGAAATCATATTCTTCAGCTTACAGACATGCCGGGAACCCAATCGGGAGCTCAGAGCTTGTCCCTGTTGGTCGGTGCTCTGCCGGGAGAGATACTTGGAGAAGAAAAAAATGATGTGAAATCATATTCTTCAGCTTACAGACACCCTGTTGGTCGGTGCTCTGCCGGGAGAGATACTTGGAGAAGAAAAAAATGATGTGAAATCATATTCTTCAGCTTACAGACATGCCGGGAACCCAATCGGGAGCTCAGAGCTTGTCCCTGTTGGTCGGTGCTCTGCCGGGAGAGATACTTGGAGAAGAAAAAAATGATGTGAAATCATATTCTTCAGCTTACAGACATGCCGGGAGACCAATCGGGAGCTCAGAGCTTGTCCCTGTTGGTCGGTGCACCGCTGGGAGAGATACTTGGAGGAGGAAATGCGCAATCTGACGTGTATGTCGGCGCTGGATATCACGTTCCAGTGGAGAGGGGGCCACCGGCACCTCTAGGCTAAACCATGCGCGGGAGAAATAACCAAAATAGTTGATATGCCCAGAAACACTCAACACTTTTTCATTTCTTAAGATGTTTTTTAAAATTAGGTAACAATGTTAATTCTAATTTTATATTTTCTTGTATCAGAAAACTGATGATGATGGCTAAGCCATCGAAAGCTGCTATTTTTGAAATAAATACTATTGTTGACAATGACAACGCCTTCAATCATTTCAACTATGTAAATGTCAACTACAACTCACTACTGAATCAATAAACACTCAATACTGCTCACTCACTCACTTCATTTCAGTCTTTATGACCAAGTACTGTCAATTATAATTAGTGTTGTCACTAATTTTACTTATTTACTAATAAACTAGATGTTAAATTGAAACTGTTTGTCTCTTCATATTTCCATCCCATATTTCCCCTCACAAGAAAACGTTTAGCATCTTTCAACTGTTTTCTTACTTCCATGATATCCACAATCCTTTCGATCCAGGTAAGTTATGGAATGTTTATCGAGCTCCGTTTCGAAGGAAATAACAAGCAATAACGTATTAGTAAAAGCAATAGTTTTACATAGTAGCTTCATAAACGAAGCGAAAATATAAACCCTTTTATTTAAAACAAACAGTACTGTTTTCATTAAAAATGAATTACTTCGTAGTTAGGGATCCAATTTCTCTTGGATATGTTTTTTTTAATTGAATCGCTATTTTGAGATACTTTACATTGTTCATGGGACAATATTTAAATTTTGTGTGTAGTGTTGCAGTGACCTCCCGCGACCAGATTGAAAGGACCTGCAGGAATCCTTGTGGGCTGGACCTGACAATTCTGCAGCATAGCGGAGCACATTTTCGTTTTTACATTACTCCTACTTTCACACAGTCTAATATTGCTGGAGAGAATTTTTTCCAGATGTGTATTTAAATATTCCTGTTTTGTCAAAATATCTCAACGATATTTATTATTCAAAATTTCGCATAAAAATATTAAAAAACCGTATCGGCTGTTTAGTGACTTTATCATAAAACTATAAGAAGTAGAAATCGCTAACTTCAAAATATGAAAGGCTGTTCAAATTATCGCGGATCAAGGACCAGAAAGAGGTCTGCCCCTGGTTTGTTGTTACGAAAGAGAAGCTTTCACAAGTCTCCTTCTTTGCTTTTGGCCAAGAGCGGCAATTCAACGATCGTTTGCTTAACAACGCTTTCGGAATAATGTGATTCATACCGCATACTAAGTAGTTAGATGTTTCAAAATTCACACAAAATGCTGCTATTTCGAATGAATCACCTAATACATTTAATTTTTATTAAGTATGGCAAAATATCTGAACATTTGCAACAGGTATTGGAATAAAACAATGCTTTTTAGTTTTTCGCTTCTCTCAGGCTAGCCTTGGTCATTTACAATTGTAATTGAATTTTGAGAAATATTTCGATAGAAAAAAAACAGATAATTTATTGCACATTCGTTACAATTATATCCAGAGGTGTACCCAATGTGAGGTTGGCTTCAGTTCCCCTTCTAGCAGTCGATTTCACATATTCGCAAATTTAATTTTTACTTATTTTCTATAGAAACGAAAAATCATTCAATATCTTTATTGAATAAAAAATATAAATATTAGAGATTATAAATGTAAACAATAAAAGTAACTATCAACAAATAAAAATACATATTAAATTCAGCGTAAATGAAAAAGGTTTATACTAGAAAACATTATATCGTCCGGACATTGCTCCTATCACCTCCATTCCCACATACAAAATTCTTTATCGCACCACTGATTCTACAATCCCAAGCAACGAACAGTTCTGCAGCCAATCAACTCAGTCATATGAACTCGTATTTAATTTTGCTCTGACCGAGTTTTAAAGAGGATATTTTGTCTCCTTTAGCGTAGAACCTAATTAAGCTTGTCCCATTTTCTGTAAAGAAAAAGCAAAGTGTTCGCAAAAGCATCAACTGATTATGTATTCTTCCGAGATGAGGAAGTCATAATGAGGACAACAGGTGTTCTAGTTTTTGTTGTAGTCCAACATTCGTTTGTTATCATGCAGACTAGTGCGATTCATTTGATAAAACACATTTTGATCGAATATTTTTCATTAGTGAGCGCTTCAGCCTAGATGATGAGAATATTGAAAGTACATCATCAAAGTGATAGCGATCTCGTGTTCGAACCTTCGTAAGATTACTTAGCAACTTTACGAGCTACCGGATGCAATGCGAATGAATTCTCGCCAGAAATATCAGTGTCTTCTGGATATTCATCTTTTTGTTAATTTCCATATAATGCCTCGTTCAACGTGTATGACGTTATCTATGTATTCTGGGAATAACTTCGGGGGCTGCAGGTGCGTTCGCGCAGTTTTGATGCGAATCTCAGTAAACACAGAGGATAAAGCCACCGCCGTACCTCCCGACTCTGCACGAACGAGGTAATTATGGGTCGCATTACCATGTACTTCCCGAATGGAGTGTTCCTCAAGGAGAGGTGTTGCTGAAGTGCGTTTACTTACGTCAGGAATAATCAAAACTTGTCGACCTCACTTTACAGACTATTGTACTACCTTTTGTTCCTTGTAGGGGAATGATCAACGAAGGAAACAAGTTGATCGTGCAGTTGAAAATCTGCTTTCTTGTAATTGAGTAAACATAGGTTTCTGAATTTTTTAACACAACTAATTTGATTGAAATGAAATATTTCTTTGGGTAATTATCGAATATTATTTATTTGATTTAACCTTATGGGCGCTTTTGTAGAATTTATTGCTTATTATCTTTGAAGCCCTTGAATGTCAGAACTTAATTGTTGGAAATTATTTTCAGTTAAACATTTTGCAAATTTCACGTCAACCTTTGTTTTCTTCTAGGTTTGTAACTGGCTCAATAACTGAATCATCTCTTAAACTGCTTTGGTTTCCCAAAATATAACAGAAAAGACAGACTAATGGCCTGTATTGTACCCCGCAACAAATATTAAAATACAAACGGAAAGTTTCCCACGGCAAGCTTGAGATTTGACCGTGGCCCAAAGAGAGCTTATCAGATTACGCACGGCCACCTTAATACAGAGCTGTAATCGCGCGTTGGAGGTGGCGGTAGCAGTGGGGCCGATTTCAACCTTTGTGGCGGGCGCCCAAATGCAGGCTCACGAGATGACGGTTAAGTTAGAATCCCCACTTCACTGAAATTTCAATTGATTGATTTTTTCGTGTTTCCGGGCGCGTCAACTGCTTCGGTCATTGGTCCCGTAAGTGTAGTGCATGTATTTTTTTCCGGGAGATGGCAGTGATCTGTCCCCACTGGATGGCGAGATCCGGCACCGACCTACCGTCGGCTAGATTGCTGGCCAGCTAAAAAGCCGAACTAACGGGACAACTTTTGAAAAATGTCACTGTCGGATGAGAACATACATTTATACTCGATTTAGGGTAGTTTCGTTTCGTTTTATGTTGGCAAAAGTTGTTGCCAACCGTCACACAAATACCCAGTATATATTACCTTCAAGCAATAGGGACATTTTTTAAAATTTAAGTTTGCAATGAAACAATGACTACTTCCGTAGATTCCGCCAACATTCAAAGCCATACAAGTGAAGTTGTGTTAGTTTACGAGTGTTGCTAAATATTTGCATTTTGCGTTTTGGTGCTCTTCGTTCTTTGCGTTTTATTGTTCAATTTATTTATTTAGTAGTACTAGGCGTTTTTTAGTTTTATTTATTATTTTCCAATTGTTTTTAATAAAGTTAATTGAAATAGTTATAGTAGTTCATTATTGTTATTGTTGTTCATTATTGTTGTTAAGTGTCCCTTTAGTATTTCTTGTTTTAGGTTAATTATATTTATTATTATTTTTTTGGATTCATTTTAATTATAACTGGAAAACAATGGATAGCCCAACAACATCTGGGTCTATACTTAATTTTGAACCTTTGAAGATAACACGTATTCAAAGTTCTCTTCAAAAGGGAATTATCAATTTATTTTGTGGACTGTGGAAGGAAGCAGTGGAAGAAAAGGTCCATGTTACCCACTCTTGTTTAATAACGCGAGTGGCAAAATTATTACAGGTAAGATTGATATTTCTTTTTTCTTTTCTACATCTTATCTTTTAAAACTTACAAGTGTAATTTTCTTAATTAAAATTGGGATGAGTATAGTTGTTAATTATCTTTATCATTAATCGTAATAAATCTAATTTTCTTTTTTTCAAGATGTGTATTTACAGGTGGTGTAAAGTCAGTTGATAGTATTATCAACAAATATAAAAAACAAGAAGCTCTGACCACACCCAAAAAGACCCGTAAAAGATCCCGTCCAGTCACAGATATTGACAATTTCACTAAGGATGCAATTGCCAATCAAATTTATTGTAGTTTGAATTCAGGTAATCAATTAGACTTTTTAATTAGTTTGTTAGTATACAGTTTTATTAATATAAACAATGATCATTTTGTGTTGTTTTATGTATTATTTAACAAGTACCAAGGATTATATTTTATATAAGTTGTGGTATTTCTATAAGAAACCTGTACACAGAGATTGTGGGAGATGAAACGTTAAATTTTGAAGGCTCTCAGACCTTCCTAAAGCGAATAGTGAAGAACATGGGTTTTACTTAGGGAAAGGGAGACAGGTATGCCCATGTGAGGGAGAATGAAATTATAATTTTTAAAAGAGAGTGCTTCCTGAGGAATTACTATAGAAATACAAACTCCAACACACCAAAGGCAGTAATTATTATTATTATTATTATTATTATTATTATTATTATTATTATTATATAGGAGTGCATATCTATGATTTTGCATATTTTTGTCTATTGCTTCAGGGCATAGCTAAATGAAATTCCTTGACATGTGGTTAGAATTGGATGCTATGTAGATCAATATGTTAGTGCAATTTGGCAAATTTTTCCTGTTGGTGCATATTCATATAATAATAAGAGAATATTTTTATGCTCCTATATTTATTTTGTTAAAAGAGAGACTTATCTCTAAACCATTCCTTGTTGTCATAGAATCTATTTATTTGGGAGCAGTCATTGATTAGAAAAAGCTTGTCACACTTTGTGTTTTTTCTTTTCTATAGACAATAAAATACTTGTGCAAATGTAGGATATTTCTTGATATATTTTTTATACCAAGCAGAAAAATGAAACAAGACAAACAATGTCCTTAATGAAGGTGCATAATTACTTCAATTATTTCTCCTGAGAAGTGAGCTAGGTTATATTATGTTTGCACAAAAATACATCTTTTCATTCCAAGTATCACATGAAATGAAATATTGTTTATTTTAATTGCATATTTCAGAATTTTTAGGTCATAGATGCATATTTAAAGATTTTTAGGAAATAAAAAACATCTCTCTAATTATTATAATTCTTAGTTTTCACACATGTACTTGTCTTGTATATCTAAATGTATATGTAAATAGTCTTGTCAACATTGTTTCAGTTTTTTGTAGCTTGTTTGTAACCTTATTTGATTAGTAGCATTTGTGACATTACTTGTAATACTGGTTTTGGGCAAGTAGCACCGCATCTCTCTCTAAATCCCACATGCATTTTGAATTTCCTTGGCACAATACTCTAATTTTAATGCTGAAAATAACCGTTGTCTTACCTTGAATTTTTTTCACAGCAAGAATGTGTATTTAACTGGCAATAAATAAACAATATATTAATCTTGTACTGCTTGGCTGCCTATTGGGAATTATTTGGCATGAATGTGTAATGGAAACTGAAGTATAATATACTTTTGATTTGAATTATTTAACAAGCAATGAGAGGGTTTACTGTGTAATAACTGCATGTTCAGGGAGAAGCTTATAGTAATGTAGTCACAATAAGAGAGTAGATTCAATATTATTGTGCAACTATATATTTAATGTGCCATTTATATTGATTGTGTACATTCCTGTTTAAATAAACAATCAAAAAGTCATATTTATTACCGTTTATCCCAATCTTATGAATCACACCCTATTGAAATGGTGAAAAAATGGGTAAAGAGAAAGACTGTCTCTGGTAACATTGGATAAGTTATTGAAGACTTACTTATACTAATGATGATTTTCATTATTTTGTTTGAACTTATTTTTAAAAGCTAATGAATAATTGAACAGATAAATTAAATGGATGCATTTGCATTGATATTGACATAACTGGACTGTAAGGAACAATTCATTAATTACTTAAAAACTACCATGTATATCACGTTAATTAACTTCAATAATTGTGGTATTTATTTGCGTTCAATAAAACTCATTACTACCAGTTCAAAACGTGAAGGAACTGTTGGCACACATCTCAAAAGCATTAATAACATAGAAGTATGACCGCAGATAACTTTTGAGGTTGTATTTTTCATTTGCACTTGACACTTTTTAACACTTCTTAAGCTCGCAATAGTTGATAATTCTTAATTAACTTAATTATTCACACAGTTAATATTCGTTTGTAGATGAACATCTCTTTTTAATTCTACCGAAAAACAAAACATGTATTACTGAACAGTGGACAAGACTCGAGACCACGCGAGGATTGTGAATGACAACAAACAAAACAAAAGCGAGAGACTTGATCAGAGTTATAGTTTCATAAGTTGGCTATTCCGACAGGAAATCTTTCAAGCTGCCATATTGCGAATTTAGTGCGGCCTAATACACGGCCTGGAGTTTAGTGGGGTTTTCCCCTAACCCGGACTCTCCCACCAGCGGGGCACCGCCCCAGTCGGGACAAGCTCTAAGCTCCCGACCAGTCTCCCGGAATATGTGGTAGTGTAGTGAATGTTACTGTGAGTGGGTGTAAGGGATGAGGATAGGATAAGGAAGAAGGACAGATCGCGCGTGGTCCGTGGCCCGTTTTTTATGTTACTGCTCCGGCATTCGCCTGGTGTTGATAGGAGAAACCACGGAAAACTACCATTCAGAGCCGCTAGAATCCTCCTCCAGACAGCGATTGAATTCGGGCTAGCTAAAAACTAGTCGAAAATCTTCCGCCGTCAGGACTCGAACATTGAATCTCTCAGTGAGAGGTGCTGCAGTGACTTCAGTTGATGCACTGAGTTACCGCTCCCGGTCTGAAATTCCAATACTTTGTTACATAAATGTAAGCCACTTTTTAGAATTTTCAGCCACAAATAAAAATGTTCGCCACCAAACCTAGCAAAGCAAAGTCGCATTTGAAAAGTGTGTGTGTGTGTATGTGTGTGTGGGGGGGGGGGTGACGAGAGTGCTGATTAATGAGCTAAATATTATGTTATTATTCGTTTTTAATTAAGTGCGTATTTTGCCTCTTTGGGTTCGGTCTTCACTGTGAACTTAGCTGCCATATTTTCAACTGCGATTTTTATTTGTTTGTTTTGTTGAAAAGAATAATTTCTAGCTGAAATTAGACTTTAACTACACACATTACTCACTGGAAAATAATTCTTCAAAAATATGCAATAATTACTGTTTGACTTGCGAGGAACTTCAAAAATAGTGTTGGCAATGGCGTCAAATTATCACCTCCATGTTTTCACTTCGAATTATTCGAAATCTGTTCCTTGCTTACGTGGCTCAGGGCATCAACTGATATCACTGCAGTGCCTATAACCGGAAGGGCCAAGGGTTCCACTTCCGACAGCGGCAGGAATAACGAGTAAGTAGATAGCTAGGTCGAATTCAGGCGCTGTCTGGAGGAGAATTCTAGCTACCAGCTGCTCTGATCAGAGGAGTTTTCCGTGGTTTCTCCGATCAACTCCAGGCTTATGAAATGCCAAAACAGAACCCTAACAATGGAAAACGGACTGTGCGCGATCTTTCCTTCCTCTTCCGTGACTTTTCCTCATCCTTTAATGACACAAATGTTCACTTACATTCACCACACCACCACACACGTTGGGTGACAAATCCGAAGCTTAGAGATTATTCTGGCTGGGACGGTGCCCAGCTGGTGGGAGATATCCGGTTGGGAAAACACCGCAAACCACCTGGTTGGGCCCCATCGGGGAATGATCACCGCCCCCTTCCGCGAGTAAAAACATGTCCTACGCTTACGGGTCTAACGACTTTAGGTGTTGTCGCGCCCGAGATCACTAATCAATCCCTGACGGCGGCAGGATTTTCGACACTAGCTTTTCAGCTAGGTCGAATTCAGTCGTTGCCTGGAGGAGAATTCTAGCGACCGGCAGCTCTGGTCGGTAGTTTTCCGTGGTTTCTTCGATCAACACCAGGCGAATGCCGCAGCAGTACCCTACCGCGACCGCGCGCGATCTGTCCTTCCCATTCCTTGTCCTATCCTCTCTCATTACACACACACTTACACTAGCATGCCCTACACTACCACGTATCCCGGGAGTCCGGTCGGGAGCTTAGAGCTTGTCCCGGTTGGGGTGGTGCCCCGCTGATGGGAGAGTCCTGGTTAGGAGGAAACCCCACTACCCGACGGTAGGTCGGTGCCGGATCTCGCCATCCAGCAGGGGAAGATCAGCGCCATTTCCCCCCCAAAAAGAACATGCACTTCACTAACGGGACTAATGACCGAAGCAGTTGACGCGCCCAGAAACATGAATCAATCAATCAATCAAAAAACTAATCAATCAAACGAAACGAGATGTGTTGCAGGTGAGCATTTTTAACTTGTGCCATTTTGGCATTGGTCTTAACGAGCGGCGGATGGCGAGGCGCAGGCGCCCTGCTGGCGCGGAGCGTGGGAGGGTCAGGGCCGCTGGCGCCTGCGGCGGCGGCGCACGCAACGCGCCCCACGCGCCACTGGGCGGCACGCGAGGACGCCCCCGAAATAGCACCGCTCCTCAGCCGGTGCCTCCCAGGCAGTCGCCATTGAGTGTTTTCGAGCGCGTCGACTGCTAGAGTCATTAGTCCCATAAGGGTAGTGTAGGCTTTCACCTCTAAAGTTTTGATTGATTGTTTGATTAGTGTTTCCGAGCGCATCAACTGCTTTAGTCCCATAAGGGTAGTGGATGCTCACGCCTCGAGATTTTTTATTGATTAGTGATTACGAGCGCGTCAACTGGTAAAGTCATTAGTCCCGATAGGGTAGTGTATGCTTTTACAGCGAGATTCTTTATTGATTCATTAAGTGTTTCCGAGCGCGACAACTGCCAGTTTCATTTGTCCCGTAAGGGTAGTACATGCTTTTACCTCGATATTTTTGATTGATTAGTGATTACGAGCGCGTCAACTGTAAGTTTATTAGTCCGTAAGGGTAGTGTATGCTTTTACCTCGATATTTTTGATTGATTAGTGATTTCGGGTCAGTTAGCTGATAAGGTCATTAGTCCGGTAAGGCTAGTGTATGTTTTTATCTCGAAATTTTTGATTTATTGTTGTATTAGTGATTCCGGGCGGTTGGTTAGTGCTTAGGTCATTACTTTCACAAGTCTGGTGCACGCATTTTTCTCAAGAGGTGGCAGTGATCTTCCCACGCCGCGTGGCGAAATCCAGCGCCGATCTACACGTCTGCTTGCGAGGTTTCCCTCTCCAGCGGGAAGCACCACAACCTGGTCAAGCTCTAAGCACCTGGCTGGTTGATTGATTGATTTTTCGTGTTTCCGGGCGCGTCAACTGCTTCGGTCATTAGTCCCGTTAGTGTAGTGTATGTTTCTTCTCGGGAGAAGGCGGTGGTCTTCCCCCGCTGGATGGCGAGATCCGGCGCCGACCTACCGTCGGCTAGTGGGGTTTCCCCCTAACTAAGACTCTCCCACCAGCGGGGCACCGCCCCAGCCGGGACAAGCTCTAAGCTCGCGACCGGTCCCCCAAAATATGTGGTAGTGTATGTAAGTGTAAGTGTGTGTGTAAGGGGAGAGGATAGAACAAGGAAGAGGAAGGAAAGATCGCGCGTGGTCCGTGGCCCGTTTGTTAGGGTACTGCTCCGGCATTCGCCTGGTGTTGATCAGAGAAACAACGGAAAACTAGCGATCACAGCAGCCAGCCGCCAGAATTCTCCTCCAGACAGCGACAGAATTCGACCTAGCTGAAAAGCTAGTGTCGAAAATCCTGCCGCCGTCAGGACACGAACCTGGGACCTCCCGGTCAGAGGCGCGGCAGTGACATCAGTTGATGCACTGAGCTTCCTGATGCACTGAGATCCTTCAAGACAATGATGCAATATCTAAAACATAATTTTTTTTAGCTATTAGTTCTACAGAAGTGCCACCTCGCCCCCCAAAAAGTTGTTTGGTCAATATTTGTTCTTTAGAATCATTAAAAAACTGCATGACACGGAATTAATATTTTATCTCTATCATTATACTTACTGTATTACCTACTGGTAAATGTTGTGTAATTGATGCAGTAGGTGTGTTATTTAATTAAAATGATATCACCATCTAACGTAATTTTCTAATTCAGTAATTTTAAAAGTATATTTCATAAAAAGCGTAATTTTGTTATTTGCGTGATTTGTCAAATATATTCCAAAAACTTTATAATTAATTACAACTCTCCTAGTCTTCGGTGTCAATAATTTGTCGTTTTGGAGTTAAGTGGTTTCTCTAATTTAAATTGTGGCTTATAACGGTTTTGATGTGAATATATCAGACAGTTTTTAATAATTACATAATTATTGGTATATATCCCCATATTTTGTCGCAGGAAAATTAAGTAATCTATTAATTTTTGTTCATTTTTAAAAGAATCCATATTTCTTGCAGAAAGAAACGCGAAAATACATTTATGGTAGGTATTTGATATTTTTATTTTAATGCATCATGCCAATTCTCTTTGTTTCGTGGAATATTGCTTAGAGATTTTTAATGATACTGTGTGTAAGGAGCTTTCAGCACAATAATTTGATGAATAATTTACCATTGATAAATACCAGAAATGATTAATTTCACGCTGTGTAATGAAGCTGGTAAATTTGTTTTTGAAATTCTTCATAATTCTATTCTTGACATTTTTGTGGGAATGTGTAAGGGAAAATAAGAAGCCCTACGTGTCATCATAGTCCAAAACGACCGCATCAGCGCCGACGGCAGGCACCCCCTCCTCTCAGCTGTTAAGCAGGAAGCGAGCACCGTCGCCACGCATCTCCGCTCACGGTGCGGATGGGGCCTGGGCGCGGAGTCTAGGCTCGGGGCATAGGGGTGGGACCTAGGAGTGGGGCCTAGGTGTGAGGTCTAAGTGGGGGCCTAGGTCTTAGGGCGTAGGTGTGGTACCTAGGTGTGGAGCCTAGGGTGGGGCGTAGGTGTGGGGCCTAGATCTTAGGGTGTAGGTGTGGAGCCTAGGTCTGAGACCTAGGTGTGGGGCCTAGGAGTGGGGCGTCGGTGAGGAGCCTAGGTCTGAGACCTAGGTGTGTAGTCTAGGGGGGGGTGGGTCAAGTGGGGGCCTGGTCTAGGCGTAGGTGTGGTACCTGGTGTGGGCCTGGGTGGGGCTAGGTGTGGGGCTAGTCTTAGGGGTAGGTGTGGAGCCTAGGTCCGAGACCTAGGTGTGGGGCCTAGGGCGAGGCCTGGGCACGGGACTTGGGCGCGGGCCCCGCCGCCCCGGGCCGCAGCCTCCCGAGAAAGCGTCAAACCGGCAGGAGGGGCTCCAAGGTTCCGGATCTGCCCAGCGCCGCGGCGCCTCCGCCTCCGCCCCCCCCCCCCCCGGGGGTCCCCGGGCCGCCGGCGCGGGCAAAGGCCGGGAAAAACCCGACAAGGAAGCACACTAATCCTCACATTATTCATTATTACTTCTCGATTTCTGGACAATTAGCTGTTTAGTAAGATCCATACAATTTCATACATTCATGTTTTGTTATAGTAGTATAGTTGTAGCAAAATACCCTCGGCAGTACTACGCCCTGAGGAAGGTCGCAGAATGGCGACCGAAACGTTGGCACCTGTGCCCTGGACGCGGCGTCTTCCGGATAGCCAAGTTAATCATGACTCCGGCCGCGGAAGCCTACGCTCTCAAAATACCCTTTGTTTGATAAATGTTTTGAAAATTATGTGCAGAGGATGATAAATATTGAATGTGAAAAAGTGACCGGAGTAACTTACTGTAATATTTAGTGACTAGTTAACACCGCTTATCTGTTGAGAAATGTATAACTGCTGGAAAATTGATAATTTCTCAATAAATGCCTGACAATCATTAATTTCATGTTTTTGATAAATTATTAATAAATTGAATTAGTGTTGAATAGAAATTATTTTTAATGAAATTATTGTTAAATGAAAAAATTTATGTATAAATATGTTACTGATGAACATTGACGATTTGTGTTATTTTTCGGTATTATGTAATTTACTTATTGGAATAGGTAAGATTTTAGTATAATTTGATTATTATATTTATCTTTATTATTGTCAAGAATAAAAGACGAGATAATTACTTTATTTTCATTTTGCTCGGGGACCTTCAACTGCTAAGCTGAAAGAGGACCATGAGTAATGACCTAATGCGTATTTGATAACCATCATTTTAATAAAGAAATTATTGGAATATGGTGGAATGGGAGGGAAAAGGGAACGGAACCTGCTGAGGGCTCACTCTGTCCACGTGGATTAGTCAGAATCGAAGCAGGGCTCCAGTGGCGGAAGGTGGGTGCGCTGGCCACCACACCACTAGTTGCCTCACCAATACTAAGTATATGCCATTACTATTTTGCATGGGTGTTCAGATATGACTCCTAAGTCGGTAATCGTACGTGAATGATAATTAATGCTTCGAATTATTTTCCTTCAAAGATTCGGAGGATCTCTTATATTTTAAATTATATGTATATCCTTCATATAAAGATGTAACGTAGAGTAACATCTTTCAAATTCTGCTATTGACGCGATTACGACAATGCATACTTCAAGGCTAATGTTTTTTATAAAATTGTGCGCGGCGCGGCGCGGACGGCATTCCGACACAATTTAATTCGGAATTGTGGCACATAGACCCAGAGAGTATTCTAAATTTATTTAATGCAATAGTTGATTCTGGATCGTATCCAGAAACGTGGAGTACAGCGATCCTCCAACCAGTCTTTAAGAATAAAGGTGATACGAATTGCCCACAAAATTATCGCGGAATTAGTCTTTTACCAGCGCTGAGCAAACTATTTTGTAAAATACTCAACGGGCGACTGAGTGAATGGGCGGAAAAGCACAGTAAAATATCAGAATTGCAAGCAGGCTTTAGGAGAGGCTTTGCGACTACCGACAATAACTTTGTGTTAGACACCCTAGTAAAGCAGGCGCTTGCGCGTAAACGGGGCCACTTATATTGCAGTTTTGTAGATTTCGAAAAGGCTTTTGACTCTATCAATAGGAAAGCTTCATGGCAAAAACTTAATGAACTAGGCGTCTCACGTAAAGTTTTAAAAGTGTTGCAGAGCATATACGAAGACGTAAATTTCTGTGTCAGATGCGGTGATGGAAGTACAACGCGAAAAATAAAATCGACAGTAGGAGTAAGACAGGGCTGTCCTCTCTCACCGCTATTGTTTATCTTGTTTATAAACGATTTATTGACGTGGTTACAGGATGCGGATACATCTGCGCCGGAAATTGAGGGCCTGAACATTCCCAGACTACTATATGCTGATGATTTAGTTTTATGTTCGGAGACTATTGACGGCTTACAGAAAATTTTAAATATCCTAGAAACGTATAGTGAAACATGGGGGTTAAAAGTAAATATTCAAAAAACCAAAGTAGTTGTCTTCAAGAATGGATTTATCTGGGGTAACAATGAGAAATGGTTTTACGCTCAGGAGGAGATCGACCGGGTCAAAACATTTACATATCTTGGGGCAAAATTTTCCATGAATGGGGGATGGAATAATCACATAGTGGCGGCGCACAGTAAAGGAAGAATTGCGCTCAAAGAAATCGTTTGCGCAGTGCGCAGGGTTCCGGAATTGCCTTTAAAGGTGTGCGATACAATGTTTAAATCGCTAGTTCTCCCAGCAATGAATTATGCGGCAGAAATTTGGGGAGTGGATAGGATAGATCGACTAGAAAGCGTCGAAACAGATTATTTCAAATTAATTCTCGGAGTCTCTAGATTCGCAGCAAATGCCGGAGTCCTAAGAGAGGTCGGTAGTGTAGGAATTTGGAAAGATTTTAAAATGAAACCCATTAAACTTTGGATTAAATTAGCAGGTGAACAGGATGACACACTTATACATAGATGTTTTCGAGTGCAGTTACAGGGAAGCAACCAACGCTACTGGTCGTATAAAATTAAACTGCTACTGGAACGTTCAGGTCTGGGAGACGTTTCTCCGGAAATGGTGGGAGATAGGGGAACACGTGACATAGAACGGTTAATTTCGGATAGACTTGCGGATATTAAAAGGCAAGAGATCCTGGCAGCAACGGCCGAAAAACGTTCGCTAGTTGCGCAAATTCACGCGAGTCCGTTATGGGGTTGCGAACGTTACGTAAACACACTGCAAAAGGACGCAAGAGGGGGATACGCTTGGTTCAGGGTCGGGGGGTGGATGCAACGTAGATTAAAGGACTCGAATGGTAATAGCATCTGTGTGCTTTGCGGTGATGGGGAAGACTGGATCCACATCCTTTTAATTTGCAGTGCGACCGAAACTTGGAGAGGAAAATGGATGGGAATGGGAAATTACTACTTCCAACATAGGAACGTAACGCTCGTCCAAAACATTCTAGGTGATAAAAGAGCTAACTTCATGAAAGAATTAGGAACATTTCTCGGAAAGGTTCGGACCACTAGAGAAACTGAAATTAAGGAGTGGGAAAACAGCATTGGTTAGTACGAGCAGAGCCTAGACTGGAGAGAAATAAATAATAAATCAATAAACTAACAATAATTAAGTTAGTCAGTAAGTTATGTTAGGTTAGTAAACAGTACAAAAAAGTTATAATAAATTAAAAAAAAAAATTAAATAAATTCAAATTAAATTAAATTAAATTAAAGAAAAGGAAACGGTTAAAATAAAACACATTAGGGGGCGAAGGGAAGTGGGAATCGGAAATGATAGGGCAGAAGCATTGGTGCGGACGATTTTCTGTGGTGCTGTTTGTTTTCAGGTGCGGGGGAGGCCAAACACTGGAAGGAGAATGCCTGACGCCCGCGCCAAATAAATAAATAGTTTAAAAACCGGATAGAGTAGCATGTACTCAGCTTCTGACGGCAGGTTTTTCCCCCTTCAGGGGTTTTTTCCTCAGCCGTACCTTATGGTCTCGTTTCCGCGGCTTTGATGCGATGGAGAGACCATTTGGGGTGAATACCAGAAGGCGAAAGGTTAGAATGCGGTAGAATGTAGGTATTGTAATGGCTTGAAGGCCTTCGGCCTAGCCACATTGCATCAAGTTTTCTAATTTGACTGTAATAATTACCTATTAAATAAAATAAAAGTATTCGCTAATCTTTGAATGATAGATCCTCGGCTCAACCAAACAGAAGTAAAAGACAAAGTGATCTCGTAACGTATTTTCGTGGTCTATCCTATTTTCCATTGATTTTCACCACATATCTACTATGTTTCATAGATTTACCTATCAACTTGATCATTCAGCACTCATATGGGAATACTGAAGTAGATTAGGTTAGCTTGTATCACTCCCACGGCTCGGTCAATTTCCACAGTATTTCGTATTCAAATGTCAAAATATATTTGACATGAAAATATTCTGAGAAAATACAGGTAATAAATCGTATACTGCATAGACTTTCGGTTACCTCAGCAGCTAAGAATATAATAATTCTCCTACTTAAATGAATCCTGTAACCTCTTCTAGGCACCAGTCATTAGTAGCATCAATTGAATACGACCTTGCTTTCTCGTAGTTGCAATTACTACAAGACATAAAAATTGCAAATGTCTCACGCACATCTACTCCTGCGACTCTCCTATAGCTACGTGGCTTATAAAAATCCACACAGTTACATTTTTGAGAGTTATGAGTTTCAAGTGAAAATATTATAAAACATAATTTATTAAAATCAATTTGTTTCGAAAGAGCGATTGTTTGACATTTAAATGAAAATATTAGAACATAAAATTTTATGGATAAAATTTGTCGATAAACAAATTTTGTTGAACATAGAATTTTATCGATAAATGTTGACTAAAATTATAGTTCATTTTTCTGAACGTAAGGCACTTCATTCGTAAGTCAAAAGTAAATATTTACAAGAATATATAGTTTGGAAGTTTTGTTTAAATAAAAACGGAAATCGGTATTTAAAATTTCCTTTAAAATTTTTCGACATTTTAAAGAAAAAATAACATTATTGCTTCGCCAAAATCCCACCTTCTATACATCTTAGTACAGAGAAGTTTCTTTTCGACATGCAAAGAGCTTAGGAGTGACAACAAAATAAATTTTATGAATTTCAATGGGAACCGAAGAAGCTTGTGTGCTTTTTTTCCATGCACAAGTTTCTTCCCTTTTTTGGAAAAAATATTCATCAATTCTAAACTTGCAAAGAATGCTTGTAACTTTTAACTTTGATTATCAAGAATCGAACATTCCGTATCTACAGAAAATGTTCATTCATTTCTTAATACGTCCAAATAATTTACTCTGAAAATAACCAACATTTTTAATGTTTTCACAGATTATATATTTTTTGTGTAATTTGGATTTGTAAAGTCGTATGTAAATTATTGAAAAAGATACTCGTGAATACTTTCCTTAGGAAATTGACACAGCGGTTGCATTTATAAAAAGAGAAGACATCACGTTTGCATATTTTTTTCAGAGAAGTAATTATATAAATTAAAAATATCAATTTCATGATCAAATTTATTAGTCGTAAGACTTAAAGTAAATTAGATATTCAAATTCTCTTATCTAAAATAATGGTGCTTTTATCATACAATAAAGTAAATATAAATTACGAAATCCTAAAACAATTAGAGGCGTATGTGTGTGTGTAATCTGAACTGAAATATTTTTTCCTAATGACAGTTTTGTATAGTATGTTCATTTAAAAACAATTTCAATTATTATAAAGAACAGCAAGCGTACTATTCTTTCCCAAGAATGTTTGCAGGACTTGTGTTCCGTACGAAGATAATTAGACCTCATTTCCTCTAGAAAGGAATACATGGAAAGAGTATGGACTGCATTCATAATAACTGTTCCTTCTTTGATATGAAATAGAATCAATTTGTTGCGAAAGTTAATTATTGCCCCATCAGTTGCATAAGTTTCCTTTCATTTACGGAGTTTGCAACAAGAAATGATTCGTGCTTCTCGTCTTGCCCGTTGGTATTCTCTGCAATCTTCATAACAAGTATTACGTGTCTTGAAGGTAATGAGCTGAGAGAAGTTAAAATGCGTTTCCCAGATCTCTGACAGACACCAACCAACAACGGTCAGGAAGGTGTAATCCATACGACTCATTTCGTTTGACCTGAAAAACGGTTTTTGTGGTCCTACCAATATTTTCACGTCAGTTTGGCAGGAAGTTAATAGGCCTGTGAAATATATTTCAAACAATTAACATAGTCATTTCAAAATAAGTTAATCGAGGTTTTTACAATAGGTCATTTAAAAAAAGACATACAGAAAAATTTGAACTCAAAGTTGTTCTTATTGAAATTATTTTTTCTGACTTAATAGAGGATCACTTCCTGAAATGCGTTTCCCCTCCCAAAAAACAATTATTCTCTCTGATATGCAAAACATCAATGTGCAAATTGGTTTTTAGAGGAAACGACGTATAAGAAAATCTATCATTTAGAGGTAAAAGTTGTTCCTTACGATATGAAAAACATTACATTTTAAATATTACATATGCACATTTTTGTACTTTTTTTTTTTTTTTTTAATTTAAAAAACATTCAGATCATCAACATGCACTCTAATTTACATAATTTTAAATTTTGGATATAATAATACTAGGCCCTGCTACAAATGAACAGTGATTTAGTGTAGATTTTTACAATATTTCTGTAAGTAATTGACACCGAAGTCATATTTTCTTTACAATTAATTCAGTGAGCCAGAAAAATCTGTCCGCGCCGAGCCGACTCAGGGCATATAAATTGCATTTATGCTCGTAGCAACCAGATCATTGGGAAACAAGTGAAGGGAACTACACTTCCCAGCATTTACTTATTTATTTTACGTCAAAAAACAGTTAAAAACTGCGTATGACGTGCTATGGGGAAAAGTGAATTGTGTGCACATTTTCAAAAGTCTATGATCCCTACACTAAGTCATATACTACTTAAATTTTGAATTTTTGAAAGGGAGAAAAACTCTCATGTAATAAAATCTATTTTCAAGGATAAACAAGCAATAAATTTTGAATTTTGAAAGGAGAAAAACAAAAACTCCCATGTAATAAAATCTATTTTCAAAGATAAATAAGCAATAAATTTTGGCTCTTATTACTTCCTGCCGCGACAACATGGAAACGATAATTTGAATAATTGTATTTCCCACTGAATTCTAGAAGACGTGCACAGAAAATGAAGTTACATTTATGTCCAGAAGCAAAACAAGGGGCCATCTCAGCATTTGCTCAATGGATCAGGGAAACTGGGCGAAAAACCTGATCGAGATGGGGGTCATTGACCCGGAAGCTGTAGCATCTATTATGATTCTGGCGAGTACTAAATTTACGATTTCAAGCTGCAGCTCGTGCTACCAACATAATTTCTATAGCAAGCACTTTCAGCTGCAACGTGTCACTCCGGAGAGACTTATATAATACATACGGACAATTGACTTATCACCTCTATATAATAGCCTAAAGAAAAATGAGGGTTTGGAATTATTTATACTAAGACACCAATTATACAAAACGACGAAAGGTCGTGGGTATCAAGCGGGTGCAACAAAAAGCGTGTACAAAATAAAACGCCCTGTTACACAAATCATACAGGTGTATCAAACGAATTGAAATAAATAATTTGGGATGTGAATCTTGAGTTTAGGCCATTAAAATAACTTAATTATCTAGTGGCCAATGATTGGATTAGGCCTTCATCAGGGTCAAAAAAGAATTTAAGGATTTTTAACAACAATAATTGAAAATGTATTATAATATTTTCAATTATTATTGTGAATTCCTTTGATACATAATTTTGCAATTTTATTTATTTATTGATTCTAGCCATATTTATTAATGTTAAATACAATGGATGTGCAAATTTAATTACTTTTACAGACCTTAAGTCAATATCTACACCCTAATTTCAATTCAAGAACTCAAGACAATAAAAAAATAGTCACTCTCTGATTACGATGCCGATCAAACAGCAGGCGCGCTGTATTCTGCAACACACGAGCTCTGCAATTCGCTTTACCATCGTGTTCAATCGCAAACTATGCTTCCTAGATCCACATGTATGCAATAGTACGGTGTATTCACGTTTTAAAAATTATTTAAAGAATGCAGTCATTTGGCGGGTGCGTTATGTGGGGACAATTTAGATAATTTCGGCTTTTCTACATAAGCTCATTCGCCAGGGGAACCTCAGCGCGGTTAACTTTTTTTTAGGAATAAACCGTCATGAAAAAATCTACTTTAAATAAATTTCTGGGTTCCTAGATTAATTTTCAGTAAAATTTATGATAGAATTTGCGGGGCCATGCGATGGAACAAGAGTTTGATTTGATTTGCTTTTTCGTGTTTCCGGGCACGTCAACTGCTTTGGTAATTAGTCCCGTTAGTGTAGTGCATGTTTTTCTCGGGATAAGCGCGGTGATCTTTCCCCGCTTGATGGCGAGATCTGGCACCAACCTACCGTCGGCTAGTGGGGTTTCCCCCTAACCAGGACTCTCCCACCAGCGGGGCACCGCCCCAGCCGGGTCAAGCTCTAAGCTCCCGACCGACCTCCCGGAATATATGTTAGTGTAGTGCATGTTAGTGTGTGTGTGTGTGTGTGTGTGTGTGTGTAAGGGGAGAGGATGGGACAAAGAAGAGGAAGGACAGATCCCGCACGGTCCGTTGACTGTTTGTTAGGCTTCTGCTCCCCTGGTGTTGATGGGAGAAACCACAGAAAACTACAGATCAGAGCAGCCAGCCGCTAGAATTCTCCTCCAGACAGCGATTAAATTCGACCTAGCTGACAAGCTAGTCGAAAATCCTGCCGCCGCCAGGACTCGAATTACGTGAGACGTACATTGTGTCAATCCTACTTGAATCTTGGTACATTTTGTATTAACGTTTCTATTGCTACATTCGAGCAATTAAGAAGAAAATGGGTGGATTGTTATTTCTACTCCACACTTGGAACTTGCTCGGCTCGTTTTTTATCAGATATCCAGGACATAATTGTGAGTGGCCGATCCTTAGTCAGCTCAGGATGACCCGCGTGCTCCTGCTAATTTGGATCTTCGTTAATGAGAATTCATTTAAAGTTTTCTGACAAGGTGGAGGTTTGACTTCCTTAGAAAGTCTTAGTATTCACTAATACGCGAGTTAACCAGTTTTTTCAACGTATTGAATCCAACCAACCATACTATTATCAGTATTTGAGAATGGTGTTTCATTTTTTGCGCCGATATCTGCTTGTTAATTACCATGTGTTCCCTTGCGGGAAGGTATCCAAGGTTATTCGACTCAGTTTTTTTAACTAAAGATGTTATTTGAACATCACATTTCGGTGGGATCTCAAAGTTGACTTGGTTTCAAAGCGGCTGACAATGTTGGGGTGATCTATATTTCGGGAATCAATTTACATACGTTTAATTATTAATGAATTTTATTGATCGTAATTTTTGAAGGACCTTTTGTCCTTTAAATCCTTAAGAGATAGAGAATATTTACGAACCTACATCATTTCAGACATTTTAAGGTACTTGCATATCAATCGCATATTAATAATCTAATTGGCATTTCTTTCAAGTACTTGCTTGATCTTCCACGTAACCCGGTTGATGCACTGCAGGCGTCGTGGGAATGGAAGAGCACTCAAGGCTTTTCGTCCTCTCATCGTTTTCTAGGTCAGGTTACTACCTCGAGCAATTCTGTGATAAGTTCACGACAACTCTAGTTGATACTTGCGGTGGTCTGAATTTGTGAACTATCAAAGATAAGCACCCTCTTACCATGGGTCAATGCCGTTGAAGCACGTAAAATAGCAATTGCTACTATTGGGAAAGGTGTCTTATGGCATCATTTGATGTCACTGCAGTGCCTATAGGTTTTAGGTTCGAGTCCCGATGGTGGCATGATTTCCGACACTAACTAAAGAGCTAGGACGAGAGCAAGGTCGAGTACGGTTTCTGTCTGGAGGAGAATGCTTGAAACCGACTTCTCTAATCGGTAGATTTCCGTGGTTACTCCCATCAACACCAGGCGAATGCCGGAGCAGTTCCCTAACAAACGGACCACGGACCGCGCGCGATCTTTCCTTCCCCTTCCTTGTCCTCTCTTCCCCCTTACTTACATATACTTACACTAACTAGCACTAAACTACCACACATACCAGGAGACCGCCCGGAATCTTAGAGCTAGTCTCGGCTTGGGCGGTGCCCCGCTAGTGGGTAGGGAAAGCCCCTCTAGGCGACCGTAGGTAGACGCCGGATCTCACCATCCAGCATTAGAATATTACCGCCACCTCACGAGAGAATAACATGCACTACGCTTATGTGATTAATGACCTTATGAGTTGAAGCGGCCGGAAGCACTAATCTCTCAATCAATCCAAACGCTAATACTCCAAGCAACGATACTTTATGTCACTCGTTCTGTGGAAGAGAACAGAGAGTTTTTGCAAGTCGTTGATTTGAAAGACGTAACACGACAATTCTGTGGAGAACTGAACTGCGCATGCGCCGGCATCAAATGACGGGATTTCGATTGACGGGTCCCGACATTCTCCCTGTTTTGTCGTCTACGACAAATGTGTTCGTAACTTACACTTTACGTAGATTTCGCCGCCACCTCTAAACACGCATTCAACACTAACACACAATAAGCATGGAAGTAATGAAAAATAAAATATCCATATTACCAACATAATAAGTCAGGAACTTAATGGCTATTCTTTTAAGTTATTCAAATATTTCAGAAATAAACGACCGTAATTGTTAAGGATTTGGAGGTTATGTATATATTGAGACTCCTTTGATTTCATATAGGTGTCTATCATACGTTTTACTCTCTTAAAATGTTTATAAAAGCAAAAATGGATTCAGAGATACACAGATGTTCAATAAAAGCATTTAGATACTATTAGAGATATTCGGCTCCAATTAGTTCCTAGCTTTAAAGTATGCTTTCGATTGTACGAATTTACTACACAATGGATTTCCCGTCTTGCAAAAACTCTCTTTTTAATTTATTGCACCCGAGCAGTGGGTAAACCATTTTACAGGTCTGAAATTGGATACAAACACTAAACAAATAATACAGCATTAACTGAAAAATACCGAGGTACTTGCAAATTAAACTAACTTATTCCAATTTTATCTCTGAAAGGGAATCCGCTCTGGGAACCTCATTTATTGGGATTTTATGCACAGGGCAGCGGTGTGAAGGTAGTGGGAAAGGGGGAGGGGGAGTGAGCTTAGGATTACATGTTTATGTTGGTTACAGAGGTCTGAATTGATCTTTAGAATGGCGTGATTTAATTCTGTTTGAACAATTACTGGATTTTCCCAGGTGGTAAGAGTCTGGCACCGGGAACTAGGATTAGGTTGGTGAAGAATTTTTTGGATATGTTGAAATGTGCTGATTGATTGATTGATTTTTTCATGTTTCCAGGCACGTCAACTGCTTCGGTCATTAGTCCCGTTAGTGTAGTGCATGCTTTTTACAGGGAGCTGGCGGTGACTTTCCCCCGCTGGATGGCGAGATCCGGCGCCGACCTACCGTCGGCTTGTGGGGTTTCCCCCCTAACCAGGACTCTCCCACCAGCGGGGCACCGCCCAGCCGTGAAAAGCTCTAAACTCCCGACCGGTCTTCCGGAATATGTGGTAGTGTAGTGCATGTTAGTGTAAGTGTGTGTGTAAGGGAAGAGGATAGGACAAGGAAGAGGAAGGACAGATCGCGGTCGGTCCGTAGCCCGTTTGGTAGGGTACTGCTCTGACAATCACCTGATTTTGATCGGAGAAACTACGGAAAACTACCGATCAGAACAGCCGGCCGCTAGAATCCCCCTTCAGACAGTGAATGATTTTGACCTAGCTGATAAGCTACTGTAGAAAATCCTGCCGCCGTTAGGACTCGAACCTAGGACCACCCGATCAGACGCGCTGCAGTGACATCAGTTGATCTTGAAAAGTGCTGAATAATGGTATTCTCTGTGGAGTTTTTTGTTGGATACATACCATGGGGCGTTAACCGACGTTCGGCAAAAACTCTCTAATATCTTACCCATTCTTGTGTATTGTTCCGCACGCTGTTTTCCTTATTTTCCCCCGTGGCGCCGCCTGAGTGGCAGGAGAGCGGTTGGCTGGGCGCGGAGTCGTTCGCGTGATGCCTCTTGCCCAAGGCCCCACGAGGCAGCCCCTCACGAGAATCCCGATTGTCCAGCCCGGAAATTTGCGGCGAAAATTAAACGGGCGGCGAGTCAGTAATTTCTGGTCTCTAAATTAGACGTGTAATCACTTGATTATGCACACTCTGCCCTCCTGAGCATGCAATGAGCGTATCGACGCGAGGTGAATTAGCTACAAGAAATTTTTCCATTTGGTAAATACGTTTACGTGGATATGGCATTGAGCTGCTGCACGAGGATGTTCATTCCTGTCAGATCACTTGTTCAGATCATCACATTTATTAAACAGAACTGTCATGAACTTATTACACAAATAATCAGTGTTTTAACGGGACCGTTAAATTTTTTCTAATGCAGAAATAGGAGCCTGAGTGCACCTTCACCAAACCTGGACATGGCGACGTCCACAGTCTAGAATCTAAAAAATTCCGTTCAAAGGTCAAAAAGTTTGTCCAAGGACACTTTGGTCCAAAGAAAGAGATCTACGATATTTTTGATCTAATTTGTGCATGTACATTATAATCGATGTCCAATAATTCTGCAGACTGAAGAACGAGATGAAAATAACGAGAAACCAAGATGAATAGTTTAAAAATTGCATTTTATTTGGGATTTTCTAGTTCATAACCTTCTTGTGGTAAGCTGAAAAATGTTCTAACTCCTGCATTATAGCGTCATTCAGAGCAGTTATTTGGAACTTGAAGATTCATCTCACGACCCTGACGTATAGGAGATTTCTCTTTGTTATTTGTATAGTTGATAGTTACTCTCAACTGTATAGACTATATTAACTTAATAGATAATAAGGTGATAAACTCATGGGGCTATTATAGCTCGTTTTCTTGTAATATTGGTAGTCATTACGTATACGTAATATTATAATATTTAACCTTCTATTGTTCTAACGCTTCAGTCATCACTTGGAAATTGCAAACGTAATGTCTCTAAATGACGTTAAAAACCGCTTATGTATTGAGCAAATGGTACGTAAAAATAATTTATATATATAAGAATACATTGTGTTAAGAAAGAAACCTTTATCTTGAAAATTTTGGATGTAAGAGGCACTCAAAATAGTTTTAAACGTTTGCAAATTTTGAAATTCCAGCTGTTTTCATGCAAATTAAAACCATTCCATTTTATTAAGCGAAATGTATTATATTAGAGCAAAACATTTCAAGAAAAAGTTTAAAGTTGTTTTTGAGAAAATCGTGCATGGGCATGTTTCATATCACTATATCAGAGGTTCACTATATCCGATGATGTCAAAATTAAATAGAATTTCTCCATAACAATTGATTTTATTAATATAAAGATACAGCTAAATACACAGCACAAACTGAAATTTTCGATATCTTTATTTGGCCTTAAAAAATCAATTATTTCCAATTGCTTGCTTCGTACTTTTTCTTTCGTAACTTCTCTAGATCCTTCTCTAGAATTGTGCTCTCTCCACACTTGATTCTGCATTGATCTGTGTCTAAATATTGAAATGCATGCAAGCCTTTAATGTCCCTTAAATTATTTAAACACCGTCCCTATCGTAGACCCTTTTACTCGCCTACTAACATACGAGGTGCTTTCGATTATGCGATGCGCAAGCAGCTAATGAAATCGATATCTTTCTCGCGTGGCATGACAGATATCGCCAGACTGTGGCACTCGCGTGCTTCCGGTCGCCTACGCAGAACTCAACGCGCTTTGTCCCGCGGAATATCAAGTAACACCAAGAGAAGAGAAACTGAAGCAAGCAATCGCGCGTCGCCGCCACCAGTTGTAGCCCACGCAGGACACGGCCTTTGTTTAGCAGTGAAACTGAGTGGCCTAATGTCATCAGTAAGGTGCCCATTCCGGATCCAGTACCTTCACTTCTGGGGAGACTTCTTCGATTATGATATTTGGCCGACGATATTTTTTTTCAATCTGCCTATTTTGCAATTAGTGGCTCTGACGCGATATATTCTTTTCCAGGAGGGAATTAATTTCCAGGACGTTGTATTTCCTGCGTTCACTAAAACCGAGTTTCAGGTTCACTATAACCAAATCTTCTTATGCTTATTTGTAATGTAAGTCAAACGGGATCAGAGACTTAAATTCACTACAATTGAGGGTTCACTATATCCTAGTTCACTATAATCGAAGTCGATTGTATTTACCTAAATTAAAATCCTTAATCAATACAGCGACTGAATTGACCTCGCTATCTAGTGTCAAAAATCCTGCTCCGGGATGAAATCCTAGGACAGGCACTTGAGGTCGCGGGTACGGTAACAAGCGTACTACAGATCGCGGGCGCTGCGTCCAAAGAAATCGGCGTGAGATTGAAAAGTAAGGGCTGTACAAATTCCTCCGGAGTACGTCACTGGAGACATGGCCCATGACAGACTTTGGGAGAGGCTACTTATTAGTTGTGCCTAGATTTTAATGACAAATCATATATTTTTTCTTAACCTTCGGGAGAATTTGGAAACAATGTATACACGAATTCAGGTATTGTCGATTAGAAAAACGAATGTTTTGTGCATATAAAATTTATAAAAGGTCATATTTTGGTAAATTTTGTAAAAATCCATATATTTCTCATATTTTAAAGGACCGTTTTTAGTAAAAGGTCATATTTTGGAAATTTTGCCCAAAATGTATACATATGTCATATTTTTAAATATACAAGAATAAAAGACTTGAAAATGTGTCTTGCATGACAATGTATCAGGTGATATTGTCACAAATAAACTCAAAAAAATTATAAAGAATTACTTGAAACGTAAGTGAATTTGAACGAAGTGACTTGGGTCGAGCTCTCGGTCATGTGGCTGAAATAGTTTACAACAAATTGCTGAGTGTTCTTCAGCGAAATTCTGAATATTCTACAATGTGCAACATTAGCGATATAATTTCTGTAAATGCCGTAACATTTGAAGATAATGAACCAAAGCTGCTCTGCAGTGACATCGCCGCCTTTAAATACGCTCCCGTGACGTCATGTGATGTGAAGAGGAGGTTTCCCAGATACAAAACTATCCTCAGCGATAACCGTAGGTCTTTTTAGATGGAAAACCTGAAAATACACCTTGTGATACAATGCAACTCTCTAGAAACTGAATACTGAGAGGAAATTAGAAAACATTAAATAAGAATTATGTAGTAGTAAAGCAAGACATTTTGTTCGATGGGTTTTATTGTACTGTACTTAATATGTTTTACAGACACAAGCAATTTTTTTAAAATTCTAGTTAGTTCCAAAGACTGCAAACCGTCTGTACCATACTCACAATCTGTTCTTGAGTGAATTTTGAATTTGTTTCATGAAAAAGTTCAACAGGAATTTTAAAAAATAAACTTATATAACGTCATATTTTATTTTTTACGGTCATATTCATGTGTTTTAGGTCATAAATGCTTGCATATTTCTCTGATTTTTAGGTCATTAAAATCCAGGCCATACTTATTAGTTAGTTTTGTCACAAATGTCACTTGATTGATTCTCATTCTCTCTTTAAGGTAAAGAAATGATTCACTAAAATGAAATAATACATCAGTCCGACTTCAAACTCTCAATTGAAAGTAAAATGTTAAAGAAATGCATCAAAATAATCTTGATTTTGCAATCTTGTTTACTTAAGCGGAAACGGAACGCCCTATGCTGCCAATGTTAAATTAAGCTATATTTAAGGAACATTTATTTTTACGTTTTCCACCTACAATAATGAAATTTTTAGAGGTTATAAATAGAACCTTCCTTGTTAGCTTGATGCTATTTTAAAGATAAAATTAATTAAATTTTTAAAGATATACATTTTTTTATTTAATAAGTTTTTGAATCATTTTTCGGTTTTCAATAGCTAATAAAACTTTTTATATTGTACATAACCTATCCATAACAGTATCAGCATGTGAAATATACTTCTATCAACATATCCTAAACGTTTTATTACAATAGCATTATTCACACCTGAGAAAATGTTCCTTATGTACTGAAAAAGTAAACTTACGTGAATTCAGCTTTAAAGTTGAGACATCAAAACAAGCCAGTACCATAGCTAGGTTCATTAACATCAACTTCATTTTCTATAAGCAATTTCCTCTTGATGCCCCTTTTATATTCTTTGGCTTGTTTGGCCAGTCTTAAACGTTTGTTTTCAGCATTCCTTAAACTAGAGATGTCGATTCGAGACATGGAAGTGCAGGCAAATTCATTAGACCACACAACATATCACCCCCGGCTTTTCCTTTTCCAATGGACCTGAGGCCATAAACCAGTCTCACATTTATATTAAAAATGTCATTATTTTCAATTTTTACACTATTTGAAGTACTAAAATTTACTGTATGTTTACAATCTTTACAAACTAATTCCATATCCGCAGCAAGTCCCACATGCCTATGTACATATAAATCCAACCCACTTGAGGCACACTGTTTACATAATACATGTTCTTTCAAACTTGTTGCAAGTATTGAAATGTCCATGATTTCATACAGTTCACTGCCCTTCACTACTTCGTCGTAATTGCTGTTGACATTTTTAAGTAATTTTCTCTGAGAAGAATTTGGCGTTCCAGCACTGTTGAGGTTAGAGGGAGGCGGCGTTGAAACACATTTTTCCACAACACTTTTCACAACACCCTTCCTCTTTTGCCAAGGCACACGTTTTTTAAACAATTTATTCCTAAATCGAGGCATTGTCAAAGCCGATTACCACCAAAACAATCACGCAAAACACCTCACAACAAACGCGCGTGTAGACTCGCATATACTTCGCACAACAAACAAAATAAACACATGAATAACGTAGAACGTTCTCAAGACGCCTAGCTAGTGCAGGTTCGCCAACTAATGAATACACAAGTGTCACTGGCGGCAAATTTAAAAGTAATCTTGTTCGAAAAGTAATCTAATTGAACGTCAAACTTTGACAGCTAACCCAGATGCCATATTGATTGAAAAGGACAAGGAATCTCGCCGTCGGAACTCGAAAAAAAATTAAAATAAAATACTTCTAGACAAGATTGAAATAAATCAAATATAAAAAGCGCAGAAAACGTGGAAGAATTTAAAATAAATAAAAACAAAAAATTCATTTTTTTACCGTATACCTGTTCCGTTCCCCCTTAAGAGTGATATTTATTTTTATTTATTTATTTATTTTACGTCAGAAAAACAGTTAAAAACTGCGTATGACGTGCTATGGGGAAAAGTGAATTTTGTGCACATTTTCAAAATTCTGTGATCCCTACACTTACTCATATACTACTTAAATTTTGAATTTTGAAAGGGAGAAAAAAAAAACTCCCATGCAATAAAATCTATGTTCAAGAATAAACAAGCAATAAAATTTTGAATTTTGAAATTTTGAAAGGGAGAAAAAAAAACAAAAAACTCCCATGTAATAAAATCTATTTTCAAGGATAAATAAGCAATACATTTTGAATTTTGAAAGGGAGAAAAAAAAACAAAAAAACTCCCATGTAATGAAATCTATTGTCAAAGATAAATAAGCAATAAATTTTGGCTCTTATTACTTCCTGCCGCGACAACATGGAAACGATAATTTGAATAATTGTATTTCCCACTGAATTCTAGAAGACGTGCACAGACAATGAAGTTACATTTATGTCCAGAAGCAAAACAAGGGGCCATCTCAGCATTTGCTCAATGGATCAGGGAAACTGGACGAAAAACCTGATCGAGATGGGTTATAAAAATGGGATATAAAAACATGAACTTCCTACTTTCAAGTTAGAAGGTTTAAGAGACAAATATACTTGTCTGTTAAAAAGGCTGTCCGTCCATAAGCGAGAATTGTTAACTTAAAGGAATTTTTTTATTTATTTCAAATTGTTGTTAATTACAATAAATAACTGAATTGTTTAATAACACAACACAATACGAAAAAAAGAAAAAAATCGCCTCTCAAACATATTCCTGTCACTTACCATAGATGTACATATAACGGAGATATTTGTAAGAAAATAAACCTAAAATAGTTATAAGTTGTGAAGAATATAAGCATAATAAAATTCTTCTATGATAGAAAAAATCTGACAAACATATTTTCATAGGAATTCACTATTCACCACCTCTCACCGCTTCAGCTTGGTCTCGTGCACCCCGTTCTGGATTTGGAGGGGAAATGAGCACGAATTCAGGGGAAGTTACCCGTGCCCGTAGGAGCGCCGGACTCCCCAGGCGGGCAAGTAGCTCGTGCGGGCGGGGTTTGACGTGTCTGATCTAGAGAGTGTATGGTAGCTCTGAGGATTATAAGGGGAATGGCGAGTCAGGGGAAGTTGCCCGTGCCCGTAGGAGCGCCGGACCCCAGGCGGGCAAGTAGCTCGTGCGGGCGGGGTTTGACGTGTCTGATCTAGAGAGTGTATGGTAGCACTGAGGATTATAAGGGGAATGAGTCCGGAATCAGGGGAAGTTGCCCGTGCCCGTAGGAGCGCCGGACTCCCAGTCGGGCAAGTAGCTCGTGCGGGCGGGTTTGACGTGTCTGATCTAGAGAGTGTATGGTAGCCTGAGAATTATAAGGGGAATGAGTGCTGAGTCAGGGGAAGTTGCCCGTGCCCGTAGGAGCGCCGGACTCCCCAGGCGGGCAAGTAGCTCGTGCTGGCGCGGTGTGACGTGTCTGATCTAGAGAGTGTATGGTAGCTCTGAGGATTATAAGGGGAATGAGTGCTGAGTCAGGGGAAGTTGCCCGTGCCCGTAGGAGCGCCGGACTCCCCAGGCGGGCAAGTAGCTCGTGCGGGCGCGGTGTGACGTGTCTGATCTAGAGAGTGTATGGTAGCTCTGAGGATTATAAGGGGAATGAGTGCGAGTCAGGGGAAGTTGCCCGTGCCCGTAGGAGCGCCGGACTCCCAGGCGGGCAAGTAGCTCGTGCGGCGCGGTTGACGTGTCTGATCTAGAGAGTGTATGGTAGCTCTGAGGATTATAAGGGGAATGAGTGCTGAGTCAGGGGAAGTTGCCCGTGCCCGTAGGAGCGCCGGACTCCCCAGGCGGGCAAGTAGCTCGTGCGGGCGCGGTTTGACGTGTCTGATCTAGAGAGTTTCTGGTAGCTCTGAGGATTATAAGGGGAATGAGTGCTGAGTCAGGGGAAGTTGCCCGTGCCCGTAGGAGCGCCGGACTCCCCAGGCGGGCAAGTAGCTCGTGCGGGCGCGGTTTGACGTGTCTGATCTAGAGAGTGTATGGTAGCTCTGAGGATTATAAGGGGAATGAGTGCTGAGTCAGGGGAAGTTGCCCGTGCCCGTAGGAGCGCCGGACTCCCCAGGCGGGCAAGTAGCTCGTGCGGGCGCGGTTTGACGTGTCTGATCTAGAGAGTGTATGGTAGCTCTGAGGATTATAAGGGGAATGAGTGCTGAGTCAGGGGAAGTTGCCCGTGCCCGTAGGAGCGCCGGACTCCCCAGGCGGGCAAGTAGCTCGTGCGGGCGCGGATGGACGTGTCTGATCTAGAGAGTGTATGGTAGCTCTGAGGATTATAAGGGGAATGAGTGCGGAGTCAGGGGAAGTTGCCCGTGCCCGTAGGAGCGCCGGACTCCCCAGGCGGGCAAGTAGCTCGTGCGGGCGCTGTTTGACGCGCCTGGCCTAGGACCTCCCTAACCGAGGCAGCGCAGTGACATCCACTGACACCGGTGTTGGTCTCCGAGATGAGCCGGAGCTGCTCCTGGGGCCCCGTCACCGCTCGTGAAGCCTTGGCGCTGCGCCGGGCAGCGGGGGAGGGAGCGGGCGGGCAAATTGCCGAGCGCGTTGCAGGCTAATGATGCGTTGGGAAGTGAGGTTAAGGCTGCGCTGCCCTAGTGCTGGCGCCGCAGACGCTGCCGCAGGCGCTTAGCTTCCACTGCACTGAGGCAGCCAAATTTCAGGATGGATCAATGATAAAGACGATAATTACAATAATAATATTAATAATAATAATAACATTGCATTGGCAGACAGTATCCAATGTACAAGGGAGATATACGAGTAGCTTGTTGAAATACGTAACAAGCTTGGATTGATTGATTTAATCATGTTTCCTGGCGCGTCAACAGCCCTGGTCATTATTCCCGTTAGTGTAGTGCATGTTTTTTCTCGAGAGATGGTGGTGATCTTCCCCGCTGGATGGCGAGATCCGGCGCCGACCTACCGTCGGCCAGTGGGGTTTCCCCCTAACCAGGACTCTCCCACCAGCGGGGTACCGCCCCAGCCGGGACAAGCTCTAAGCTCCCGACCGGTCCCCGAGATATGTGGTAGTGTAGTGCATGTTAGTGAGTGTGTGTGTGTGTGTGTGTAAGAGGAAAGGATAGGACAAGGAAGAGGAAGGAAAGATCGCGCGCGGTCTGTGGCCCGTTTGGTAGGGTACTGCTCCGGCATTCGCCTGGTGTTGATCGCAGAAACCACAGAAAACTATCGATTTGAGCAGCCGGCCGCTAGAATTCTCCTCCAGACAGCGACTGAATTCGACGTAGCTGAAAAGCTAGTTACTGTGCTACCGCTCCCAGTAAACAAGCTTGGAAGAATCTGCTACACAACGAGCTAGAATATACAATATAGAGTCACTGAAGGTCTCCATATTTGCAGCAAACTGAAGCCATGTTTTGTGCAGTCAAAGCAGTGCCCTCTAGAGAAATGGCGTATTCTAGTATTCTGTTTGGTACTGGTTACGGTCGGGTGGGCGTAGGTCGCGCGAAATATGAACATTCATTTTAACAATGATACATAATGGATTATTTACCATTTGGACTGTATAAATGTATATAAACAACTTGTAACACGTATTGTACTGCAGCCTCCGAGTCAATGACCCCCATCTCGATCAGGTTTTTCGTCCAGTTTCCCTGATCCATTGATCTGAGATGGCCCTCAGGGGCGACAGTCGCCAGTCAGCCGAGCCGTCCCGGACACTTCGCTCGAGACCTCGCCACTGAAGATGCCCACCGCAGTCGTGGGCGAAACGTTAGGCAGTTCAAAACCAATTGGAGCACGGCCCATCAGTCCGGAAAACAACATGAATATTAAACTAACTTTGGAATTAATTCATATAGAAGGTTATTATTTTCTTAATATTTGTAAGGATTTGTCAGGATTTCAATTTCAGAGATAGCATGCACTGTCAGGTTAGTATTTAAAAGATGATATTTATTTTCGCGCATTTTGGGGAGTAATTGGTTGGTGGGGATTGTACATCTGTACAAGAAACTCTTTAGCTTATTTAAATGAGCCTTTGTTTTCTATCCTCACTCCACACCGTAGGATCGGGCTGTGATCTATCCAAATGGCCCATGATTTTTCAAGAATATCGACGTTCATGTGGTTCGACCAAAATATTTACGTAGGTACTCATTACACGTATGTTAATCGCGTTGGTATTTTCGTTAATTGTCATCTGCAAATAGACATGAAATCTACCGTTGAAAGATTCTCAAACATATATTAAATCAAAAATATGCATATATAATTAAGAAATTGTGGGTATATGTTCTTAATCAATACTATTATATGGCGAAATTCCGATCATTAATTATACGTACATTTCTTGACACTCTGTACCTGCTTAAACGTAGCCGAAAATGTACTTCAAGGAGATGGAGAAGTGTAGGAATAGGTCACAGAACTTCTTCCCTCAAGTCGGCCAATAATCCAAAATAAACAAGTTTTATTTTGGTTTAACGTTCAGAGATCTTATATAGTTAGGCTTTAGGATATAACTGTTCTAAACTATCTTTAAAAGAACACTTAAAAGACCAACAATGATTTCTGAGAGATAGAGCGAGAGATAGAGCGAGAGATAGAGCGAGAGATAGAGCGAGAGATAGAGCGAGAAATAGAGCGAGAGATAGAGCGAGAGATAGAGCGAGAGATAGAGAGAGAGAGAGATAGAAGGAGAGATAGAGAGAGATAGTGAGAGATAGTGAGATAGAGAGAGATAGAGAGAGAGAGGTAGAGAGGTAGAGAGGTAGAGAGGTAGAGAGGTAGAGAGGTAGAGAGGTAGAGAGGTAGAGAGGTAGAGAGGTAGAGAGGTAGAGAGATAGATAGAGAGACAGAGAGACAGAGAGAGAATCTTTGACGAAAGTCAATGACGATCAAGGGAGCGATTGGGCGATTATAGCTGAATAAGAACCAACGATTGATAGCAATCATTCGTCGTCGGATTGCATCGACTGATTGCAATCAATATATATTAGTTACAAATGAAATAAATAAATAAATAAATAAATAAATAAATAATGAACTTAATTTAGGCAGTAATCCCGTGGCGATCTCGGACGGAAGGATCGTGGGTTCGAGTCCCGCCTCGGGCATTTCATTCCTCCAGGGCTAACAACCGTAGGGTATAAAAGTCGTATTTAGCCTAATGCTGAACCCCTGATTAGTTACATGCAAGACTTGCACCGTGATAAAATGATGCTGAGTAGTGCAAGTGCATGTATTGCGTGGTTCAAGATGGCCTATTCGCGTGCAAAAAAAAAAAGCACTTGATAATTAATTTGTCTCTGATATAGAGCAACTAATTATATAAGTTACTCATTTGCTCCCCTTCTTTCGTGACCGTCGTGCATACTTGGGATCAGAGTGAAGCTAGAGAGACCGAGAGACCAGAGTGAAGCCAGAGCTGCGCGAAAAATTGAGAAAATCTGAAAAATATTCTTTTGGCGCGCATACTGAGTTGAGAGGAGGATAGGCAGAACCGAAAAGCTAGTCGACGCTAAAAAGACTGGGTATCATACTAGTACGAGAAATTCAGTACCACTAGTAAAGAATGTCTTCGCATTCAAAAATAGTAATTCATTGGCTTAATTGACTAAATTCTAAAGGCAATGACTTTCATTCCTATTTTGAAACTCAAAGAGTTAATCCTCCGAAATAGAATGGAAAAAGGAAAAACATATTTTGCCACACATTTAAAACATGATGAGTCATGTTTCATTTCTTATCATGTTCATGGTGTAATACAAAATCTTCAGCTTAAAACTATTATCCTAAAATTAAAGTCTCAAGCTGCTGTAAGAGAGAAAATTTAGTTATTACAAACGTGCTAAAAAATAAGAAAACTATGGTATATGTAACAAATACAAATATTATTTTTCACAGTGTGAATCTGATCTTATGAACAGTTTGACCCTGTGAATCTAAGAGTTTGTGAACTGTGTTGCAATTGTTATTGTTTTCTTCTCTTTTCACAGCCTCTAGCAAAAAAGGCTCTGAGGCGCTGTCACAGTCCTCAAGGCTAAACGTTTAATTCCTTCGTCAGGTTTCCCTCCCACGCTTCATCCATCCAGATGAAGCATGTCTCCTGAGGTGAGAATCAGCTCTCAGCATTGCCCCAAGTTACCCTCTTTGAAGCAAATTTTGTCGTATTTTAACAAGTGTCATGTTGCATTTTTGCATCCAAACGATCTGGAACGAATGGGGTGGTATAGTTGTTTTTACTACTACTATTATTATTATTATTATTATTATTATTATTATTATTATTATTATTATTTTAATTATTCATGTATTATTTTGGGTTTTGGATAGGTAGTCCGACTTCGCCGGCCAGCTACTGGTGTCCCCCTTGCCTGGGCCTAGTTAAATTCCCATGCTTGGGGGTAAGTGCGACATGAAGCGAACATGACATATTCTCTTCACCGTAACTAGCAAGATCCGCCTGCTTGAGCTCTTCTTCGTCACACAGCTACAGAAACTGGGACAATTTTAAAGAAAAGCTACAACTATATTTTTGCCTCGGCCGGACATTGAACCCGGGGACCACGGCACGGGAGACTAGTACGCTACCCAAGAGCCACCCAGAGGCTTTTTATTATTTATATTTATAGTAATTATCATATAATGGTTATTTCTGTATTAGGCATTTTTTATTTCTCACAGTTGTAAACATAATTAACAATCATGTTACTACATTTTTGACACATTTTTAAAGTCAATTGCTGCTGATTTTAAAGTATTGATTTGTCTTTGTAGTGATTGAAAAAGTATGTGCAGAAATTGTTTTTAATAGAATTGCTGACAATTTTTGCTCTACATAAAATTTAAATAAATTCATTCATTCATTTATTTATTTAACGTCAAAAAAAACAGTTAAAAACTGCGTATGACGTGCTATAGGGAAAAGTGAATTGTGTGCACATTTTCATTGATCTTGTATCGTCACTGACAATTTGTTTGAAAATACTATGTACACAATGCTTCTTAAAAGTGCCAACCACTATCTTCACTGCACTATTAACCTACCATGAGCTAGTTCTGCTCGGGTGGGAACCATTCATCTCAAACGATGCGCAATGTTAACTTAGTGTCACTGTCGTGCGATGCCAATCAATTGCTCCACGGCCCGAAAAAGCGAGGGGGAGCAGTTCGATGACTGTGGCTGTTGGTGGCATGTCCTTGGACTCCCTTTTCTCTACCGACCCTCCATTGTCACTCACCCCCCACCCCACCCCCGCCCAGCACCGCCCACCCACAGCCCAGCGCTGTCAGTTGCTGCATCATTCTCCAATGCAAAGCACGTTGCCTTCGCTGCGATGGGGGCTCAGGCTATTCTTTCTGAAATCTTTTCGTCTCTCTAGAAGAGAAATTAATCCACTCATATTATGCCATGACTTTATCTACGTAAATAATATTGGCAGCCTAAGTATTCTGTGTTATTCTTTTGTTTTCTCTGGTGAACAAAACAATGTTTTTCATTATCGATATTCAGGATAATTTCTCTTCAATATGTAATTTAGAAAATAGTAATGCTACAACAGCACTTACTTTCTAGCATTTAGTAACAGTTACACAATGTTATAATCCCGGAATTTCTGTCCATATTAACACATTTTTAGACATTAATCGCAAATTTCATTACAAATCGTAGAGTATTAGGTGAGAAAACTACTGAAACTAGGTGAGAAAACTGTAGTACTTGCCATACAACTCACCACACATAGGTATCCACCACAGAACGTATGCTTTCGAAAAGAAAATGGTAAACTAGCTTTGACAAATAATGAAAATTGCCAAGAACTAGCCACTTATTTTTCACAGTTTCTGAATTGTCCTCAACGCATAGAGAGATTCCCGAAAATATAACCAGAAATAACACCACAAAACTAATCACCACCAAGACAAGAAGAAATCTATTCACACATCAAGTAACAGGAAAATAACAAAGCATTAGGGATCGACGGAGTTGTAGCTGAACTCCTAAAACATTTAAGCACAAATTAACTCAAAGAAATTACACAAATAATCCAAAACATTTTTCAAACCATTAAAATCCCGGATGATTGGAAAGTTGCTGTAATCCACCCATTACACAAAAGTGCAACAAATCAGAAGTAAACAGTTAAGTTACAGAGGAATCTGCCTCTTACTCTTACAAAATTCTACTGGCGAGTTTCTTGAAGAGAACACAAGAGCAATTAGAACGCCAAATTAGAGGAATATCAAGCAGAATTCAGACCAAATAGGTCATGCTCAGAACACATTTTCAACCCCAAAACCATATTCAAAATTCGAGCACTTAGCCAAAATCCCCTAGTATGCACATTTGTTGATTTTAGAAGGCAAACGACTCAATAGAGAGATCAAATTTAAGAAGAAAAGGAATTAGATCCAAAAATAGAGAACTTATTGTGCACTTAATAATAATAATAATAATAATAATAATAATAATAATAAAAAAACAGCTATCGCTAAAGCTTGCTAAAGCACTTGGTGTTGAGGCTGAGTGCCGCGAGTGGTGGAAGCCGCTCGCCGCGTGCGTGACCTCGCGCAGCCTCTGCAGCATATTGAGTGAGCGCCCCGCAGGTCGCGCTAAAGATCACCCGCCGCGCCTCACCGCGCACGCCCACCGCCGCCGCAGACTAGCGCCCGCCTCACGGAGATCCACAGGCGCTGGAATACGCCATTTCACTACGTCTACGTATGGTTGGTTGGTTGTTAGTGATTCCTGGCGCATCAACTACTGAGGTCATTACTCCCGTAAGTGTAGTTCATGTTTTTTCATCGTGAGGTGGCGGTGATCTACCGTGCTGTATGGCGAGATCCGGTGTCGACCAACCGCCGGCTAACGTGGTTTTTCCTCAACAAGGACTCTCCCACCAGCGGGGCACTGCCCCAGCCGGGACAAGGTCTAATTTCCCGACCGGTCTCCCGGAATATGTGATCGTATAGTGCATGTTAGTGTGTGTGTGTGTGTGTGTGTGTGTGTGTAAGGGGAGAGGATAGGACAAGGAAGAGGAAGGAAAGATCGCGCGCGCTCCGTGTCCCGATTGTTAGGGTACTGCTCCAGCATTCGGTGTTGATTGGAGAAACCACGGAAAACTACCGATCAGGGCAACTGTCCGCTAGAACTCTCCTCCAAACAGTGACTGAATTCGACCTCGCTGAAAAGCTAGTGTCGAAAATCCTGCCACTGTCGGGACTCGAACCTAGGACTTCCCGGTCAGAGGCACTGTGGGGGTAAAATCTACGTATGTTTTTGAAGCGTAATGTACGTAACTAATTACACTTACACTACGTAGACAATGTAATCTATACGGACTAATATTTCACATCAAATAATCAAAAAAATTGTTGTAGCAGCACTTTCGTATTTGAAATTGTATTTTCGGTTCAGCGGGTCAAATTAGGTGTATAAAACAATTACACATTCAATCAGACATGTTCGCAGTCGTGTAAAAAATAGCTAAACGATGTACTAATTAAGACTGTACGGAGCTTTAAAAACATTATGAAATGAACGAGACGGCAGAACAGTACACAGTAGGCAGGTCCCTCTGTCCGTCGGTCTGTGATCCACGCTAGCGCCTAAATCGTTGAGCAGATTTTCTCCAAAATTGAAAAAAAATCTTACAAATAGTTTAGGCGACACTATTGTTCACAGACGCACGGAAAACGGAGGGACGTTTTGAAAAATAGAAAAACCATTTTCGGTATCAGGGGATGGTAAATCGTTTATTTCCGTTGAAATATAGAAATCGATGTTCCAAAGGATAATAATAATAATAATAATAATAATAATAATAATAATAATAATAATAATAAATTTCAACTAATGGGCTTGTGGCTGAAGATTGGAGGATTGTGATAGAAAAACTCCATCTAAATGAGTGGCACCTCAGAACCATGCAGAAGGCCGTGTTGCTGGCAACCACCAACATAGTGCGCAAGGTTCTCTCCCTAAATCATTGAAGCGGAACCTGAGTGCACTGGAGCAAGAACTTCTCACCATCTGTCTCACCATATGTGTTGACGTTCTGTCCTTGAGTTATACTTGAAAACTCCGGAAGAGCGCGAAATTTTAAAATATGAAATAATAATAATAATAATAATAATAATAATAATAATAATAATAATGTCTTTATTAATGGCGAGGCTCAGGCCATAGGGCCTGCTCTTCCGCCTAACCGCTAAAGGATTATATAACTGTAATGATGGGTATTAATACAGTAGTGGCCGGCTGCTCTGATCCGTTTTCCGTTCCTAGTTTTCCGTGGTTTCTCCGATCAACACCAGGCGAATGCCGGAGCAGTACACTACGGCTACGGCCACGGGCCACGAAGCGCGCGCGATCTGTACTTCCTCTTTCTTGTCCTATCCTCTCCCCTTACACTCACACACTTACACTAACATACACTTCACTACCACATATTCCGGGAGACTGGTCGGGAGCTTAGAGCTTGTCCCGACTGGAGCGGTGCCCCGCTAGTGGGAGAGTCCTGGTTAGGGGGAAACCCCACTTGACGGTAGGTCGGCGCCTGATCTCGCCATCCAGCGGGAAAAGATCACCGCCATCTCCCAAGAAAAAGAACATGCACTACACGAACGGGACTAATGACCGAAGCAGTTGACGCGCCCGGAAACACGAAAAAATCAATTAAGACAGGAGTGTGATATTACGATACGAGCGAGGAACGAGGGAGTATAGTTAAGTCCATACGAAAGTATTATAACGCATTACATCGAATTTTACATTGTACTTCTACAACTTATGGTAGCTATTGTAAGAAACTTTATTGAATCGTTTTGCAGCAATTGACATGCAGAATTTGGCCAATGCCACCTAACCGACAGATCCCTACCGTACCCTGCCCTGGGTAGCTTTCATTTCCCACAGCGCTAGTCAAATAGGATCGAAGCGAATTTATGATCCACTATTCCACATTCCATAATATTCCACGTGATAAATATTAATACATTGAAACTGACTAGCATAATCTATTAAATGCAATTTTAATGCACAATTGAACTAAATATTTTTCTAGAGGGATTCTCAATGATGTGTCAAAACTTGATTTGTAAACTTCTGTGATTAGTCTGGAACCTATATCATAAAATCTGTATGATGGTCATTATGCAACGGATTACAGCATCAAATGACAATACACAATGGAGAAGAACTATTTTAAGACACTTTTTGCACATTTAAAGGCTATTCCCCAAGCATCTCAGCGGCGTTGTTGGGCGACGAGGGCGGAGTCAAGCGGGACCAGAGTGGGCAGAGCATGTAGGGATGGGAGGGGGAGGGGGGAGGGACGGAAGGAGAGCAAAGAGCCGGGGCAGATGGAGGAGGAACAGTAGCTACAGGACTTTGTACATTTCGTTACCTGCAATGTCCTATTCACCCGGGCGGCAGCGTTGCGAAGCAGGGCTTTAAGGAATGAATGAATGCCTTATATTACGTGGCGAGACTCAGGCCATAAGGCCTGCTCTTCTGTCTGACCACGCAAATTTCGCTACGCTCCTTTCACCTAGCGGAGAAAGAAAGTATTACTTGGGTGACGAAACAGGCAAATTGAATTTATCTCAGGCTTTGTTTAGGCTTGATATTTTACCTGCAGTAAATCTACTAACATGGGACAGCCGGCTTTATTTCCCCTCCGAAGGAAAGCGTAAATTTCTTCGCCACTTTCAATCGGGTTTGAATCCGCGAACTTGGGTATAACAGCCTGATACTCTAACAGTTACACCATCGTCACCGCGAGAGGGGGGCAGGAGGAGAACAAGGACCTACAGGAGGAAGCTGGAGAAGCGGAAGTAGCTTGGAGGGTGGTGGTGGCCCAGCGGCAAGAGCCGGAGGAACAGTATGGAAGGGGCTGGATGGGTTAGTTTAGTTTTTTCGTGTTTCCGGGCGCGTCAACTGCTTTGGTTATTAGTCCCGTTAGTGTAGTGCATGTTTTTTCTCGGGATATAGCGGTGATCTTCCATCGCTGGATGGCGAGCTCCGGCGTAGACCTACCGTCGGCTAGTGGGGTAACCAGGACTCTCCCACCAGCGGGGCACCGGCCCAGCCGGGACAAGCTCTAAGCTTCTCACCGGTCTCCCGGAATATGGGCTGGATGGGAAGGGATGGGCGGGAGATAAGAGTTGGACGGATACGGCGTCCGGGGAGATGGACGAAGCGTGGGGCGGGGGGCGGTGAAGGGATGGGGGGGTGGGCGGGAAGAACAGAGTGGAAGGGGCTGGATGGCTATGATACGAGGTGTGAGCAACACTCGTGGTGGACGTATGGAGAAAGAATATAGAGTTATTGAAAAAAATGAAAGGGGGACTGGATATGGCACAACAGTCATGGCAGAACGGATGGGGCGGGGTAATAAAGTAGTGGGCTGTGTGAATGAGGATGCTTAAATACCTTGAAAAGTTTGGGTAACGAGGTAGTTTTGAAAGAAAAAACAATATCGACTTTTTATTTTATATATTTTGGAGAATGTAAGATTAGTAAGTTACTGTCGAGCACAAACAAAGGGCACCTCAGCATTCGCTGCAAGGATCGTTGGGAAACTGGACATGATCGAGATTGAATCTACACGTCATGTTACAACTTAATTACAGTTCCATTAAATTTTACATAGATATCTTTTGAAATTCTGTTACAATTTACAAGACAATTTAGATGACTAACAGAGTTTGCGATTAAGAAAAATATACAATACGTATATTAGACAAATGAAATCATACAACATGAAATTAAGCTTAATTTGAGTATACACACTTTACACTTGCACACTTTAAAACTACAATATTTAAAAATTTCAATTTGAAAATATTACAATAACCTGGTTTTTACATTCACAAGAACCGAACTTCAATCTAAATTGAAAGATCGTACCTTCTCTTACCAGATACCCGAAATGTATTACTACAATAAAGTTATTATAACCTTTCTTACCCTTCCGAAACTACATCTAGCAGTACCCAGTGGTGGTGGTGGTGGGGGTGGGGGGGGTACACGTTTGAAGGGGGTAACAAACTTTATTGTAATTGGAAGGAAGGGGAAAGGGTAAGGGACGATTGCCCCCTCCTCCCAATATTTCCATCTTTTCATTATCACAACAGCTCAAAATATTTAAACACAATGTAATATAAAGCGATAAATTTGTTATTTGGATTGGTATTGCATTAATGGAAACTGTGCGGAATGTGAAATGATTAAAAATAACATTCTTATACGAAAAATACCTTAGGAAAAAACACCAAGGATTTCTGACGTGTCACTCACGAATGCTGTTGCTCTGAGAGGTAACAAGATCTTGCAGATTCAAAACGGAGCTCCGTGAAGAACGGAACACGACCTGCCATAAACCCTGTATGAAAACCGAGGCCACGCGCCACATTATGATCTCCTTGCGGAAAGATGTCGCTTCGGAAACGTTCTCAATATTGCCGCATCAGTTCAATAAATCGCCGTTACGAAAAGTTCACGTTTGTCACACAGGTTTTACTATTTGTAGGTAACCTCGTTTTTAAATGCGTTTGTGTGTTGCATGAATAAATGGACCTCAAGAGCCCATTTCTATTGGTACTTCCATATCCTGTGATATTTCCAAACATTACCACTTCTATACCATGTATTATGTAACACGATAAAAAACGAATTCACCATAAATTCGTTGTTTCGCACTCTCAACCCAAACACTACATGTATTTGCTAAATTGAGGTTAATTCCGATTCGTACAATTCGTGTATTTCCCTTATCACATTTTTAAATTATTCGCATTTAGTTTAATCCTTTGACACAAGTCGTTTTCCTCACTGTCTTACCATTAAGTAGTAGTAGTGTCTTACCATTAAGTTCTACATTGAACTAAAGCTATTTTCGTAATAATGATTCAGAGATTTAACTATTGAAATGTGTAAAGCAACTTCTCTTATAAATAAACCTTTTGACGATTTTTCTCGTTTGTACACCATGGTGTTTTACTTCTACGTAAATTACAAGACTCCATTAAACCTTAATACCCAGACAGCATGTCATTTCTGATTCAGGGAGTAAGTGTAAAAAACCATTTTATATTTTTCGTTGAAAATCCGTTCGATTTTCTGAACATAAAGATATAATCGATATTTTAGTCATGTTTGGTCGAACAACTTCCAAAAGAATTACCAATTTTTTTCAGCGCGTTTTGTGCTCCTTGTAAACCATCCGCCATATAAGCTTAACATTACCTTCCTGAATATGCGACGTATTGTTCAGAGTCAAATTCCACCTCTTATATCGTTGCATTTGTAGTAGAAATAATCTACCGTAGTAGAAATAATATACCGTAGACATTTGGAAAACCTCATTCCAAAATGCTTAGTTATGCATTTCATTGCATTTTAGTAATGTGATGTGCTATATTGTAAGTTGGACAGCATCAGTCGTAAAATGCTTACATTTTGTTAAGAATTAAATACACATTTCATACCATGAAAACTGCCTTATGAATATATACCAGTCACGTAATAAACACTAAAGTCAAAGATACACCAGTAATGCTAGTTTTTTATGGTTCTCTTATCCATAACACAATAGAATGGTAAGAACCCTAACCAATAAATACTTCGATGTCATTTGCTTTGCTTCAATACCTATAGTAGAATTACCAATACCTGTTGCCTATTATATACAGATCAAGTTTTCTCGTGCCAGTGTAAAACCTTCAGTATATTGCACTGATCGAAGCCAATAACCTCATTTGGCAACAGCTAATATTTTCTTTGGTTTCCTTAAATGAGTACCACCTTCTGTAACCAGAAATGTGATCTTATTCTATACACATACACAGTCTACACTTCATATACTATTTTGATTCGGGTTGATATCTGCAGACTATTATAAAAGATCACGTTTTTGCGGGTTTTTGCATTTGAAACTTCTTTAATTCTATTGTATAGATCTAAGAAACACCAGTTTGCATCTGCGAATCTTTTTATTGGATTTATTTGAAGAAGCAAACTTTAACCAATAACGCCGACTAATTTTTATGAATGCACTCATTACCTTCATTGCGACTTCGTTGATTATGCGTACGTTGCCGATTTGTTTCGCAGGCACCGACGAATAATACAGAGCCGATGGTTGCAGGTTCGAAACTCTCCTAATGCATGGGTGTTTTTATCGTACTCGCCTAATGCATGGGTGTTTATTGTACGTTAGCTAGTCGTACCATTACACATTTCTTTAGAATCATTCCATTCGTTATCGTTAACTAGTAGCTCATAACTATGGATGGACACAGCTTGCCTCTGTGCGCTTGTGTTTGAAGCAGCGTCCTAGGCGAGTCAAAGACAACAGGTTTTGTTTAGTTCCGTATTGTTTAAGCAAGTGAGGTTTTAACCTCTAGCTATGACGTTGCACTTCTCGCATCTATATATACTATACCTGAATGTCATCCTTTGCATCGTCGATGAGGCATCTTCATTCACAATCCAATAGCATGGTTCGAACCTTCAAAAAGAGCAAGACAAAGAACCACCACTGGGCACCTGTCTAAGAATGAAGCACCAAGACGAGTTTACTCTCTGGCCTATGCTCCGTGGAGAGTATAGAACATTACCGTCTACCCTATTCATTGATCATACATAGTACAAGCTGTCACAACACTTGCATTTTCACTGTGCTATATCTCATACGCGTTTTGGGAACGTTTTATTTGTCTACCTACTCCGAAACTCTGATCCACGAATGTGCACATACTTGATTTACATAAGATGGTTTGCGCCCAACTATCAAATCTACATGGTTCCAATATTTACAGACCAGCTAGATTAGAGTTTTAGGATCAAACATTAAAATACATTATTTTTGTAACAGTCCATCTTCTAGGAGAAAGGCAGCATCAATTTCTGGTTCCAGAAGGAAAGATGGCCAACACGAAGACAGACTTCTTAGACGACTGGAAACAAACATTGCTGTTGAACCTATCGATAAACGGATAAAGGCATTGATAAGGAATTTACAACTTTCATTTCTCACCTCATTTCGAATATTAGCTCTGAAAACAAATTTGCCGCTAACTAAAAATGATAACTATATTTTCAATTTGATGAGCACGAAAACATTCCCCCACAAAACCTTTTAATATGTTTACGTATAGTTTCCCGAGATATAAACAACGTTTTAAACTTCGTGCAATTTGATGCCGTACATAGTACGATGGTCTAAGAAAACTTATTCTTTCAGGAACGCAGTAGAATTATTTAGTTACGATAAAGCGATAAACGGCATTAAACAAAGTAGTTTTATTCGCTCTTAGTGAATCGTAGCAGCAAATAAGATTAATTAGTTTAATACGTTCCTTATTCCTTTTCAGCTAATAATGCAGAATATCATTGTGGAGTTTCTTTAGCACACTTCGTTCAGGAGATATTACGAAGACCCATCGATAGCCACTGTACTATCCACCTAAGGATGGAAGATTATGGTGCGAATGCTCCAGAAGTAGATCGCAGGAAAAATATTTGAGACTGTTTTACACAAGATTTTCACGGATTGTTGTGAAAACAGAACGTGAATTCAAATGGACCATCACCTATTTATGCCCTGCCGGAAAATAAAGTCGAATTGGTCTTGTAAGTTATTAAGATAATAAAAACTTACCAGACCCCGCACAACTTTCATCCCAGACCACTCTGTAGAACGCCTTGCAGCATTTGGAACGAAGTCTTCCTCATTTGACGTTCAGGGTTTTAGAAGGGTGGCTGACACTGAAAATAATTTTAACATCTTATTGACTGCACTACTCACTTCAATAACTATAGTTGCTAGTAAAATATTTGATCCCAGTCTACGCACTGCCAATATAGCGCACATTCATTTAGTGCTTAATATTTCTTTTCTTTTCATGTATTTTAAGTTATCCATTATGTTAAAATAACATTTCTTTCAAGGAATTTACCGGACATGATAAAAGATTCAAATCATTTTGAAACGTTTATAAAGTAAAATAGACGCTATATATTTAATTATCTAAACACTTCAGTAAAAAATAACTACGTAAGAGCTTTTCACCTAAACATCACATTGTAACTAATTTTAACATTTTCCTTCGTAGTGTGAGTGCAGACATTCATAATTCACAAATATTCTTAGTTTGACAACTTTGAATTCTGTAGAGTACGGCCTCTCTTTTAAAAAGAAAGGCTTCTCTACTTAGACTCCTCACTATGCTCAAATGTCAACGTTTCGATTGTCTTACTGCGACCTTCCTCAGGGTGAAATGCGAAGGAAGGACGGTATAACGGTGGCTCAAGTATAACTACCGAAACATTGGTATATATACTTAGGACGCGATGTTACAGAGCCAAGTAGATAATGTCTCTGATCGGGGAAGCTTGCGCTTTCAATATTCAAACAACTTATAGAGGGGTTTCGGTAAAGACAAACTAATACCCTTGGTAATAATATGAATTGCTTTTAATAATAACTGCTTATGAATCCATCCATGGAATAACTAGTGGTGACTAATACAAAATAACTAAGCAGATTTGCGTTAACGTAAAGTCATTCAATTTCATATAGAAATTTAATTCCCAGTATTTGTTGTATTGACACATGGACGTATTCACATCTACGGCCAGAACGATTATACAGTCCGCTAGGAAAGTCTTTCCGCAGTCTTTTCTTGCTGGTGATAGCAACAAATTATACTGGTAGCACGAGCCACTACTTACAAAAGAAACTTAAATTGCGAACTCATCAACAATCAATGCAGATGCTGGAAGTGTTCTCCATCCACTTTTTTTACCAGTAATATGGTTGCTAAGGTAATCTGGTTGCAACATAAAAGCAATCTACAATAAGATGCTCTGGCTCTGCTCAGCGCGGAAATACTTTCCTGGCGTACTGCACAATCACGGTCATACCGAGTATTAAAAGCATTTTCTCATTAAAAGTGAATTCTTAAGATCTCGCATCAACCGTAATGCGTTTATTGTGACTGGTCCTTTGTTGTACCAACCTCCTTCCGTCTTGTCGGATGCCTCGCATATCTTCAGCATCCGGTGTGGATTTGGGTTTCGTCTTCGAAAGCAAGTTCCAGGGCAGTGAAGAGACATTTCAGGGCCTTCCACAAGATACCAACAAAGGCTGAAAGCAATCCAGAATACGTTGTGGAAGTATATTCTAATTGAGTTAATTTTAAGTATAGTAAAAGTTAATTCTTAAGATCTCACGTCCACTTACGTGTCCATAGTGACTAGTTTTTACTGTACCTCCCTCCTTCAAACTCGTCGGATGCCTCACATCTTCAGCCTTCGGTTTTGGTTTTGGATTTAAGTTTTCGACCGTTTAAAGCGCCAGGGGAGAAAATAGACACGTTAGAGTCTTTCGCAAGATACCAACAAAGGCTGAAACCAATCCAAAATAAGTTTTAGTATATTCTCATTAAGTGGATTTTTTTAGTATCACGCGTCAATTAACGTGTTTATGGTGACTGGTACAATGTACCAACCTTCTTCCGTATTGTCTAATGTCTCAAATCTTCAAGGGTTTTGTTTTGGTCTTCCATTTTAGAATATTCAAAGAACAAGGGTAGAGAACAGACATTCTAACACATTTCACAAGATATCAACAAAAGTTTAAAGAAATTCAAAAGCAGTTGAGGAGTGTATTTTGATTACAAGTGATTTCCTAAGACCTCAAATCAACGGTAACGAGTTTATTGCGACTTGGCCTTTACAGTACCAACCTTTTTCCGTTTAGTCTCATGCCACTAGTACAGATGTCTCGTACGCGATGAACTTCAGCCTCCGGTTTGGCTTTGGTCTTAGCCTTCAAACTTGAAAAGTTTCAGAGCAGAGAACTGGCACTTTCTAGCTTCTTTCACAAGATACCAACAAAGACTGAAAGCAATCCAAAATACGTTATGGAAGTATATTCTAGCTAAAAGTGAATTCTTAAGATCTCACAGTGACTTGTTCATAGTGACTGGTCCTTTACTGTACCTGCCTCCTTCAGTCATGTCGGATGCCCAGACATCTTCAGCCTTCGGTTTCGGTTTTGATTTTGGTTTAAGACTGTTTTTGACTGTTTAAAGCGCCTGGGAGAGAATAAACATTTTATAGTCTTTCGTAAGATACCAACAAAGGCTGAAATCAATTCAAAATAAGTTGAAATATATTCTCAACAGTGAATTTTTTGGACCACGCGTCAACTGTAACATGTTTATTGTGACTGGTCCTTCACTGTACCAATCTCCTTCCGTATAGTGTAATACCTCGCACATCTTCAAGCGTTTGGTTTTGATCTTCCATCTTCGAATGTTCAAAGCACTAGGGCAGAGAACAGACCTAGTGCATTTTGCAAGATACCAATAAAGTGTGATGGCAATCAAAAAGATGGAGTACATTCTGATTACAGTGATTTATTAAGACCTCACGTCAACGATAACTTTTTTATTACGACTTGGCCTTCACAGTACCAACCTTTTTCCGTCTAGTCAGATGCCTGAAGTGCAGATCTCTCTTACGCGATGATCTTCAGCCTCCTGCTTTGGCTTTGGTCTTAGCCTTCAAACTTTCAAAGTGTCAGAGCAGAGAACTGGCACATTCTAGCTCCTTTCACAAGAATCCAACAAAGGCTGAATGCAATAAAAAAATCAGTTGTGGAAATATATTCTCATTTTTTATTTTACGTCAAAAACCGTTAAAAACTGACCTGCTACGGGGCGAAGTTATTTCTTACGACCTCACGTCAATGTTAACTTATTGTGACTGGTCCTCTACAGTACCAACCTTCAGTCTTGTCGGATGCCTCACACCTTCAGTCTCCAGTTTCGTTTTTGTCTTCGAATGTTCAAAGAGACAGAACTGAGAAAATATATATATATATATATATATATATATATATATATATATTGTGGCGGCACTTTCGAATCGACGGAATTATTGAAATGTGATTATGACATTTTGAGAAACAACGGTCACTGAATGCAGCCTTTGTAAGACGCCACTCGTCCGGGGGACTTCCCTTCTCGGCGACCCGCGGAAAATTTACGACAGGCAGCTGCCTGCCTGGCCCTCGGCGCGATCCTCGCCACCCCGGCGCCGGGGGGCTTCCGATAAACAAACCCCCTGACCTGCGCTCGTCCCAGAGAGAGGGTGCCTCTTAGCCGATGTTTATCATTAGAAATAACTTCAAAATTACAAACTCTGACAGATTCTCACACGTGCACGCACCCAGCGTGAGAGAGAGAGACAGAACATTTTAATCTAGTGGAAATTTCCAGAGATCCTCGCATGGTGATTGGGCGAGAGAAATTTAGAACGTAGTATACTTTGACCAATTAGAATTATAGGAACATGGGGAGGGAGCGTTTTTCTTAAGAAGGGGTAACTCGGGGAGGGGGGAGGCGAGCTCTGCGGCGCTGCGCGAAGACGCGAAGAAAAAGATTGGAAAAAGACGTCAAAGTGTTAGGACGTATTGTGGTAGAAAAGAGCACCACGGGTCGCGAAGTGGACCGGTGTTCTGGGAATGGGGCTGACCGCCGAGGCGATTGCTGTGCGTAAGATTGCTTAAGGGACAGTAGCAGATCTTATCCAACCGCGGTGAACAACTGTGAGCGTTCACGAACATTAATCCGACGCAATCGCGAAGCGTTACACATTTGTGTATCGGGGCCAGTCACCCACATGTGTTTGCGGCCCTCTGCTTCTGTCTGGGCCGGGCCAATATGTCACGCGAAGTATCTCGTGAATGAGCGGAGGAGACGGTCGACTCAAGACGGCGGGGCTACCGTTGACCTGCCCAGGAAACTTCGCCCCCATCAGCTGTCTCCAGACGCCCATCAGCTGTCTCCAGACGCCCTAGAGAGGGCCATTGACCTGCCTGCCGACCCTTCCAGCAGCCTGCGAGAGATCAACTCGCAACCACTAAATTGTGTATGCCCTAGACCCACGCGATTGGGTATATAACCAAGAGATTGCTCTTCAAGCAGACTTGTAACATTTTTTAAATTTTTTTTTTATTTGTGTGAATGTCAGCGAGGCCGCGCATGGCCCAAATTATGTTTAATTTTAAGAATTTAACAAGTTGAGCTCAACGGGTAGGGTGATAGTAATTTTTTCACCCAGTTTCTTTCTTTTGTCATGTAACTTCCCTGGTTTTGGACCAGAAATAAACCTATCGTTAAATTCTGAATTATTTTTGCAACATCCTTCCTCCTCCACGCGTTCTCAATTTATAGAACTTGAAAAGCCCAACCGATCGAGCTCTGCCGGTGACAATTGGCGCCCAACGTGGGGCTCGATTTAGTGAACTTTTATATCCCAGATAAGCGCCCTGAGATTTCTCATTCCAAAATTATAAATTTTCTAAATTTTTCGATTCATTTAATTCTCTAATTTAATGATGGATGGAAGGACGTTGCCGTGAAGTTAATAACTTGTGGGCTTTTGAGGACGTAATTTTGTGTGGTATTCTCTTTACAAGTGTTATTTTCTGTGTGTTGTGTTGTGTGGTTACCGTGTGCGCTACTAAGACGAGTGAAATCGCGTAACGTCAAAATGCTCGACGAGTCAGGTATCGACGTGGCGGATGACGAAAGTCCCAGTGAGCAGTCGACGCAAGAACCCACCTTATGTGATATCTTGCGCATAATAACAGAACAGTCGGAACAGATTTTTTCCAAATTAGATCAGAGAAACAAGGAACAGTCGGAACAGATTTCTGAAAATATTGGAAGGGTATCTAACAGCATAAGGGAATTGGATGAGAGGTTAAATGAAAGGCTTACTATGCATGAAAATAAATGTCTGGAGAGATTTGACCGCCTGGAAAATTGTTTAGAAACCCAAGCAGGTAAATTAGGGAAATTAGAACAAAAATTTGATCATGAGGTGGGACTTTGAAAAATCAAGTTAATGAAAGGTGTGGTGAAATAGAAGGGAACGTAGAGAAACTAAACCAGGAATTAGGACATTCGAAAGTTGAAACGACTGAAAATTTTAAAATCCTGAAAACAGAAATTAACGTGAAATTGCAAGCTTGTGATGGGAAATTGCAAGCATGTTACGAATCAGTCAATAAAAACATTACTGACGTCAAACAGGAGATGGGCGAAAAACTTAATAAAATAGGACAGAACCTCCACTCCGAAGTTTCCCAAATAAACGACAAATTCGTTCAGATAGGTAGTGTAAGTGAGGATAACATCAGGGAAAGGGAAAAGAAACTGAAAGAAGAAATAGATCGCAGTGTAGTTGAGCTAGTTAAAGGGGAAATTGAGAAAGAACGAGAAAATAACCCCAGCCCGACTTCGAGTGGATCAGGCCTCCGCTTCTCGTGGGCGCCACCTCAAAGCTTGCATTTTCTGGGAAATACGAAGAAAATCCTAGGGTTTTCCTAGATAGGCGGAAAATTACATGAACCTCACAAATGCAGTACCTCCCCACCTGAAGACAAAATTTATGCAAGAGCTTTTGCGTGGAAATGCGGCCCATTGGTTAACGGCTTTGACCCCTTTTCCACGAAATTACGAAGAATTCCGTACGAAATTTTTGAATCGTTATTGGGGAGAACAGAGGAGGTACGAATTTGAACGTGATATTCTTGAATCACGCTGGGAAAACCGAAATGGCCAGTCATATCTAGACTATGCCATGGAGAAAATCTCCGCTATTAAGTTGTGTGATCCGCTGGCGAATGATCGCAAAGTAATATGGCTGCTTACCGCTCATTTTCCCACGTATGTTCAGAATCTTGTTAATAGCGTGGGATGTCACGACTTGGACCGTTTTCAGGAATTGCTTGCGCAATTCGATAGGACGCGTAACAATTATCACGAAGAGAATCGCGGCAGAGATTACAATCAAGGAAGACCGCCGTGGCACCGTGATAATAGAAATCAAGGAAACGGCGCGAACGATCGTCGGCCGGGAAGTTTAAATGAAAGGAACGGACAGCAGAATTCGTCTAGGCCGAGTTCGACAAACTGAATCCGTCTGAGCTGTCTGGGTATCTGGGCTACGGACGAATTTGTTCAGAGATACCTTTTTTCGAAGTTGTGTCGGTAAACTATGCCTTCTTCGACCTTAATGATGACGAAAATACAACTGTCAAAGAACGTGCGAGAAAATGCCCTGTTATTGAGTTCCTCATAGGAAATATTTGCGTCCAGGCCTTAATTGATACTGGGAGCGAGATTAGCGCAGTGTCAAAGAAATTATATTCCCGACTTATAAGCGAGCGTATTCCTGTACCGACTCTGCCCACGGCAAAATGTTATGTTGTAGGGATAGGAAGAAGACGTAGCAAGCCAATTTCAATGCAGGCTTTGATTTCGATTAAAATAAGGAAATTTTTTTTGATGTGCCTTGCTTAGTGATTGATGATCTTAACCACGATATTATCCTAGGGTTGATTTTTTGAGAGAAAACGGTGGAATTGTAGATTTTTCAAAAGATATTGTGAGCTTCGGTGACGGTAAAGAAATTGTTATTGGGGATGATGGGGAAGATAGGATAGATCTTAGCATTTCATGCGTATCCTGGGACTTGGGGGGTGGGGGGAATGATGTGAACGGGGTTCTCTGCCAATATGTGCAGAAATGTGAAGTTTTGAATTATTATGAACGCTCCCAGCTGCAGAAAGTGCTACTAACTTACGTAGATGTTTTCAGGCGCCCCATTCATCCAGTTAAAGATTTTTATTTTCGAATCAGCGTTACCGACGACTCGCCATTCAAACTGAGAAATTATCCCATCCCACAATCTCTAAGGAGGAGGTGGATCATACAATTAAGAATATGATTGCTGAAGGCATCATCGAGAGGTCAGTGACTGCGTATTTGAATCCTATTGTTGTTGTTAAAAAGAAGGACGGAGGGGTCAGGATATGTTTGGACGCTCGGAGGATAAATGAAGTTACCATTTCGGAAAACGAGGCGCCGCCTTAAAGACGAGAACAACCTCCCAGCAGGAAAGTTTAATATTTTCAATTTGAGACCATTTATGGAGTGAATGAATCAGCGGCATATTTACTTATCTCTGACCATAATTCGCCAGTATCCTAGGCTCTTCCGGGATAGCTTGCGAACAATGTATTGTTTTAGTAGTAGATTAGTTTAATTAATATTTAGCTCATAGCCTCCGTAGTGTAATACAATGGGTTTTGCGTAAAGCAGGTACTAGACCAGATTAGCTAGAGAGTTTTAATTTAATTAGTGTTCACAATTTCTTTTAAACTGATTATCTTTGTGCCACCACTAATTTTTGCATGACGAGAGAAAAATCTTGCCTTATACAAGTAATTAAAAGACGTACTTTTTCTCTCTACTCGGAGGGGAAGGCTGATGTGGCGGCACTTTCGAATCGACGGAATTATTGAAATGTGATTATGACATTTTGAGAAACAACGGTCACTGAATGCAGCCTTTGTAAGACGCCACTCGTCCGGGGGACTTCCCTTCTCGGCGACCCGCGGAAAATTTACGACAGGCAGCTGCCTGCCTGGCCCTCGGCGCGATCCTCGCCACCCCGGCGCCGGGGGCTTCCGATAAACAAACCCCCTGACCTGCGCTCGTCCCAGAGAGAGGGTGCCTCTTAGCCGATGTTTATCATTAGAAATAACTTCAAAATTACAAACTCTGACAGATTCCCACGTGCACGCACCCAGCGTGAGAGAGAAGACAGAACATTTTAATCTAGTGGAAATTTCCAGAGATCCTCGCATGGTGATTGGGCAGAGAAATTTAGAACGTAGTATACTTTGACCAATTAGAATTATAGGAACATGGGGAGGGGGCGTTTTTCTTAAGAAGGGTAACTCGGGAGGGGAGGCGAGCTCTGCGGCGCTGCGCGAAGACGCGAAGAAAAGATTGGAAAAAGACGTCAAAGTGTTAGGACGTATTGTGGTAGAAAAGAGCACCACGGGTCGCGAAGTGGACCGGTGTTCTGGGAATGGGGCTGACCGCCGAGGCGATTGCTGTGCGTAAGATTGCTTAAGGGACAGTAGCAGATCTTATCCAACCGCGGTGAACAACTGTGAGCGTTCACGAACATTAATCCGACGCAATCGCGAAGCGTTACACATTTGTGTATCGGGCCAGTCACCCACATGTGTTTGCGGCCCTCTGCTTCTGTCTGGGCCGGGCCAATATGTCACGCGAAGTATCTCGTGAATGAGCGGAGGAGACGGTCGACTCAAGACGGCGGGGCTACCGTTGACCTGCCCAGGAAACTTCGCCCCCATCAGCTGTCTCCAGACGCCCTAGAGAGGGGCCATTGACCTGTAAGCCTGCCCAGGAAACGTCGCCCCCATCAGCTGTCTCCAGACGCCCTAGAGAGGGGCCATTGACCTGCCTGCCGACCCTTCCAGCAGCCTGCGAGAGATCAACTCGCAACCACTAAATTGTGTATGCCCTAGACCCACGCGATTGGGTATATAACCAAGAGATTGCTCTTCAAGCAGACTTGTAACATTTTTTAAATTTTTTTTTTATTTGTGTGAATGTCAGCGAGGCCGCGCATGGCCCAAATTATGTTTAATTTTAAGAATTTAACAAGTTGAGCTCAACGGGTAGGGTGATAGTAATTTTTTCACCCAGTTTCTTTCTTTTGTCATGTAACTTCCCTGGTTTTGGACCAGAAATAAACCTATCGTTAAATTCTGAATTATTTTTGCAACATCCTTCCTCCTCCACGCGTTCTCAATTTATAGAACTTGAAAAGCCCAACCGATCGAGCTCTGCCGGTGACAATATATATTATATATATATATATATATATATATATATATATATATATATATATATATATCCTAGCGCCTTTCACAAGATACCAACAAAGGCTGAAGCAATCCAAAATAAGTTCTGAAGTTAATGTATAATAATGATATATGGCTATGAAATTGAAGATACTTGCGATGACAAACCTTTAAAGCGTTGCCTAGAAATGCGTATAAAAATTTGGATGATGGGAGAGGGATGAATATTAATTCAAAGGTTGTGGTACAAGGTTAGTATGGACGTAATCCATTTCACAAGTAGTATGAAGTCTGATAAATCGTTGCCCAAAAAATTGAGCAGCATAAACAGCTTACCAATCCTGAAAATAAATGTTACTTTGAGTTATCTTTTACTATGACAAATTATTCAACACAATGACACAGCTTATGACTCTTAAAAATAAAGTTATATTGAGTATTTTTTTCAGAAAATTCGTTTAACAAGACTTATAAAAATCTTTTTAAAAAGGCAACTTTCCAACCCTGAAAATGAATTTAGTTTGAGTTATCTTTTATTCTAACAAGTCATTCAATAAGGTGACGCCTTAGAAACCCTAAAAATAAATGTTTTAAAACATACCTAACTACAAAATGGCTTACAATCCTGAAAATAAAAGAGTAATATTTTAAGACAAATCATTCTACAAGATGACAGCTTAAAAATTGCAAAGAATGTTGAAAGAATGCTAGAAGACAACAAATACATTCTAATTGAGAGCTAATTACATGAACATCATAGCAAAACACTCAGCAAGCAAAAACTGGACTATTGTACAATGTTCCATCACCAAAGTTTAAGAAGCTTAGACTATTTACAACAAAAACCATTTTGAACGTACTAGAAAGCAACTAATTCATTATTGATAACTAACTACCCGTACATGCAAGCAAACTACCTCTCCTGTCCGCAAGAAGTGACAGTGACAAAACTGTGGCCCAGCAAGTTTCGACGAAAGAATTTCGCCCAAAGGCAACGGATAAGTCAATCTCCCAACCGAGACTGACCTTTAGCCCCCCCCTGCAGAGGGGAACCGAAGCCTCTAAGGTCTCCGGTTCTTGGTGAAGGCTTGAAACGTCCACTTGAGTTTATTGGCATAACTCACGTCGTAGGCGCCAAGGGGGATGAAGTTGGAAAGCTAAGTTAAGCTACTGGTTACTAGGGCTCGCCAGGTAATTAACTAATTGGTGCCCTACCCGCCAAACTTTGGAGCAGGATTGGGAGGGAAACTTAAAAACCCACCTGCAGTCCGAGAAACTCGTAATGACCTGTCAGTTGATTGATTTTTTCGTGTTTCCGGGCGCGTTAACTGCTTGGGTCATTAGTCCCGTTAGTGTAGTGCAAGCTTTTTCTCGGGAGAGAGCGGTGATCTTCCCCCGCTGGATGGTGAGATCCGGCGCCGACCTACCGTCGGCTAGTGGGGTTTCACTCTAACCAGGACTCTCCCACCAGCGGGGCACCGCCCCAGCCGGGACAAGCTCTAAGCTCCCGCCGGTCTCCCGGAATATATGGTAGTGTAGTGTATGTTGGTGTAAGTGTGTGTGTAAGGTGACAGGATAGGTCAAGGAAGAGGAAGGACAGATCGGGCGCGGTCCGTGGCCCGTTTGGTAGGGTACTGCTCCGGCATTAGCCTGGTGGTGATCGGAGAATCCACGGAAAACTACCGATCAAAGCAGCCGGCCGCTAGAATTCTCCTCCAGACAGCGACTGAATTCGACCTAGCTGAAAAGCTAGTGTCGAAAATCCTCCAGCCGCCAAGACTCGAACCTAGGACCTCCCGGTCAGAGGCGCTGCAGTGACATCAGTTGATGCACTGAGCTACCGCTCCCGGTATGACCCGTCAAGTTGCTTTAGATTCCGGCAACGCTTTTGCCGTTAGCGTCAAAGAGAAAGCAGTCAGGAGAGTGGTTGGGGGTCGCGAGCCGTCTGGACTTCGGACCGGAGATTCGAACCGATATCGAGACGCTGATTGTGGTCGAAATCGCTATGATCAGCGTCTCTAGTGAAATCTCGCATCGAAGAACAGAGTCGCCCAAATTACGACAGAGTTGATCCCTACACCTCCAACGAGTCTCCCGAACAGACTAAATCGTTCACATTGCAACTGCGTGTCATCTGCGCATGCGACGAGAAAGCGAGTTGGACACTGTGTGTTGCCAATTGTCAGTTAATCCGCAACGGTTAAGTCGGCGCAATTCCGCATCAGTTGTCGCGAAAAATACCGGAATCGACTGGGCCGACACGGACAGCTGAGATCACCAAAACTAGCGATTTTGCACAATTGCTTCAAATTGCTTGGGATTTGTTATTTTTGCTGTGACTTTTCCAACCATATCTCATCATTTATGGCCGGTCAAAATAAGAGCACAGTGCTCATCGATTGCAAGCGTTGCAGTTGCACGGCACCATGTTCTTGCGCCTATCTCCAAATCCAGTACCAGCGAGAGGATCGATGTCATCCGATTGCTCACATCTCGCTCTAAATCCAAAGCTACCTAGGTACAATTTCTCTATTCTGTTGATAGCGATCGATAGTGACCTGTTGGCTACACTTGTTAAGGTATAGCAAGAACTCCATGAACGTAAGAACCTACGGGTCCAATGAGGGAATTTTGTGAGTACCTTAGTGATCGCACCTCCAAAAGCCGGTCGCAGCGATTGAAAGAAATTCGACGGGACAAAGATTCACAGATAAGAAACACTACCTGATATAAATAAGACTTTACAATTCCTCACCAATGTGAGAAGGGGGAGGTTCCAACGACTGACCTCAGTAATATTTTTCTCTTCTATAGAACTTTTATTACTGGAACCTTTTCAACCTTCCGTGAGGGTTTCGTCTTTCAACCCCCATAAAGTTTACAAAAGCTTTCAAAACCCATTATGCGTAATTCTTTCGCAAAAACTAAGGGTTCTCAAGCATTTGACTACAAACAGACGTCAACTTTCGTATTTATTGAGTCCTTTAGTACGAGAAGAAAAATGTTGAGCATTTGGGACCAGATAGTCTTGTGTTTAACTAGTTTTATAAAATAAGGACTCATGTTCAACTAGTTTTCTGCATCCCTGCTGCAACGATAGTAAAAACATATTAAAAATATTTATGCTATTATCATAAGTAGAAAACTGAAAGGATTTTGAAAAATGTGCAGCATATTGCTAAATACAAATTTTAAATATGTAAGCTTTTCCTTCAGTTATTTTGCATTTTTTTCTAGAGTACGTCGTCGCCTGCCCTTTAGTGATTTCCTATATTTACAGGCAATTTCTCATATCCGAAATTGTTTGGTGGTTTATTTTCCACCCGGTGCTGTATAGAGTTGCCAGTCCGCAACTTAAGCCTCTTCGACGGAAGTCCTAGACTCGAGTCCTGACCGGGGCGAATTTTAGTCACCAGCTTAGCAGCTGGTCACTACACCACAGCCTGGCTGAGGAATCTAGAGGCGAGCTCTGGAGTAAGGAATTGTGGGTACAGCAGTTTGGATGACGGCCATACCTTTATGACACTAGAGGTAGAGAAGGAAAAAAGGAAGTAGAACTTACTATTTAAATTATTCTACATGAAGTATACATCTATTTAAATGTACACACGGTATTATGCACTCTAGTCCTTGACCACATTTACTTACTACTCACACGCAAACTGATTACACTGCACAACACTATTTTTCTTGCAATGACACGAATACACCATGTCACCATCTTCGTCTTGTTTATCATTAATATGACACCTACTTTCGACTTTTCGTTGTCAATTGCTTCGGGTGACATTTGTTCACCGTTTTCTTCATCTCTCCTGTACGATGATAGTAATTATGTTCCTTCGTTGAAAATTCTGATGTGGTCGAGACGCAATGGGCGTTCAGTGGTAGCAATTCATTCGTATCGCGTCATCGTTCACCGACTTCAAACTTTACTGGTTTCATAAAAGTCTTCTTTCGCTTGTCTCGATATTCCTTATATTTTCGGTCGTTCAACGATCTTCGAACTTTGAATTTTCAGTTCTATTTTATGCTCATCATTAATCGTAGTTATTGTTTAATTATTTAATTCTTTGTTGCTGCACAAAGTGGAATTTACTTGGGCATGCAGCCATTTACGACTTCTCATTCTGTTCTGAATAAAAGGAATTCCATATTTTTTCATGCTTTTGTTGTCCCTTTGCAATTCATTTAGTCTTAGACGTATTTGAAAATTTTATTTTAGATTTATTATGCAATAAAATGTTTGAATTTACATATAAATTAAGGCCTTTTCGGTTGTTGTAGGGGCAGTAGCAAAAATTTACTTTCCCCTATGTGAGCATTCCCCATTTCCCCTTAAATGTAGCAGAAAAACCTTTGTGGCGTGAATAAGTGCAATAAATTGTTTTGATATCAAATATCAATTCTCAAGGAACTTTGACTACATAAAAATCTCATTTTTAATTACTCGATAAAACCGTAATACTATACGTTATACTATAAGTTTGTTTGATCGAAATTCCAAAGGTTTTTAAAGTGATAAGATCAAGCAAGTCTGAACATTGAAACATTTTTACTACCCTAAAAATTCAAATTTACTAGAAGCTGGATAATCTATTTCTGGTGTTAACACCTCTCATTTTAATAAAACTTTACTGTTCTTACATATAATTAGTCCGTATTCATTTCAAAACTTTTTTCTTCTCAAAGATGATTTGAAAAGTTCTATCACGCGTCCAGCTTAACGAAACTGCGTGCAACGCCCCAAGGGTTAATTCAATACTCTAACTAGAGTAATAGTTTTTACGGTTCTGGACTATTTACACAGTTTCTATAACTAATTAAAATTGTTGTATGCTAGGTGACTTCTCTAATCTTACCATTCAATTTCAAAACATTATTGGGTTATACTGATTTGATTAATCTTGCTGAACCTTTTTTATAATTATTTCATGAAAACTTTTCTTGATTTTTGACATTCGAATGCTTGAAAAATGAGAATTTATTCCTGTAAAGAAAGTTATGTGTAAAATATATCAGTATCTCCTGCTTGTACAATTTACAAATATTTAATAAACTAATTCTCAATTTCTTGGGTATGAACTACATTGAGTAGACTAGTGACAGAACGAAGGAAATATTTAAAAATATAGCTCTTTGGAGAACTTCCTAAATTTTGAAAATGTGTACTAACCACGAAAATAGTTTTCGCTGAAACAAAAATAAGAACTAGAGATATTTCAATAAATTATATGTTTGTAATTAACTAATTATTCTGGACTAAAAAGTCATCTCCAATTGAAAGATACTTTGGTAATTATACCATCATTTTTAAAGCCTCTCTGATGCACAAGCATACTTAATTTTAATGTAAAATTAATGGTTTGAGAAATCGAGAAAATACTGAAAATGAAAATTTGATCTAAAATAGTAATACAATTTCATAATGCAATCTCAACCTTTTTAAATTTAAACATTTAAAATAAATGTCCAATAAACATACCTCGACAGTATTTATGAAATTTTCAAGGAAACTTCAGAGAAATTTATCTGAAACAGAAAGTATCTTTGTTAGATCTGGCGCCACATACAGAAGTACAATTCTTTTACGCCCCACTGCTAAAAATTTAAGACAACTTCGATTGATTTTTCTACTACAGTTTGTAAGTATTATTCAGACTATATAAAATTCTGTATCTTACGTAATATTTGATCTGATTTATTGCGAATTCCAAAACAATGTTTATTTACGGTAAAACAACTCTTTGCCCTACCATTGCCCGGAACCACGTAGATAAAAAGTATTAATCACGCCAAAGTTATGTCTAATAAACTTATTTTGAAGTGTGTCCTATGAACATTTCATGCAGTGTGGATAAAAGGAGTTCGTACCTCTGTATGCGGCACCTGTTCTCTCACAAGCCATTCGTATTTGAAAATATACTTACTTTCTGATTAAAATGTGAAGATCGCGGTAGACGCGGATGCTCAACTCCCACCCTGTTCTAGACCGTGTTGTGCCCTGGGCGAACAACCCCACTAGGAATTCCACTAGAGGAGACGAACGCCCAACATCTGCCGTTCTTAGTGTTTTGTGATCCTATTACAGTGACGAAGCGGACGAAGAGTCTATGAAATCCATGATGCCGATGATTCCGTTGGGCGACAATTCACCGAAGAAGAATTGGAGATTGCCAACCGAAGCATTGAGAAATACAACCCCCTACGACTCGCCGAAAGAAGAGATTGCGACGTGTTGCAAAGCGGAAAAAACGTCCCACTACCAACATACAGGAAATATCTTTCCTGTATGCTCGAAACAACGTTGAGCTATGGGGAGAAATGGCGAGCAAGACTTAAGTCTAGGTTTCATGCCTTTATGAGCATGACATTTCGATGTACGTCTGTTTCAGTTACGTTCGTAGAGCTTAATCTATTTTGCGCTGGCTGCTGGTTTCAGCATGGCTTTCGATTTTTCGTCGTGTACGATTAAGTTCGTAGCCTCTATTTTAATTTGTGTACGATTTTGGGTATTTAGGGGAATGCGACTATATATCTGACCTTCAATATTAGTTTGCGTTTGGCTCTTTTTATGAAGTCCTATCTGTTTACTTTTTGTGTTATAATCTGTCTGAAATCTTAACATTCTAAAAATACCGATTTTGATCTTGGAAAACGAATAAATGTTTCGACAACCATGTGGCCAAATGTGGCCAGTCGCGGACTACTGGGAGGATTCTCTACACTTCCCACGGAGTATTCACTAGAAGTTACTGTTGAGTTACAAGAAATGAAAAATGCTATTAAAATATGATTAATTAAAACAATGCTAGCATTTGTTACAAAATATTTTGATTTAATATTTTAACATTGAATTACTTTGAAATGGCAATATATTCTCCATGGGATAATGCAGAGATCCCCTAACTCGTGGGCACAACACGTTTCTTAACGACTACCCTCTTATGCTAAGGGGGCGGAGCCTATGGTCATACGCTCAGGAAGCACGCACCCACCCTTTTGTCTTCGCTGTGATGGGCAGGCGAGGAGGTAGCAACTCTTGCACGCCGCATCTCTTACATCATTCATCACTAAACAATGCAATACTTCCCTAACATAGCAACTTACTTAGGACTTCGAACATCGCTGCCCTTATCCGTATTCTCAATGGCAGGAGATTTATAACGCAGTCTCCTACACCAACCTGTACCTGAATTGGTCACCTGTACCAACGACGTCAACGACAATGACGACGGCGACGGCGACAACTGCAGGGGAAGGTCAGGAGCGCAAAGGCCGAGATCCGGTTCCCCCCACCCCCCACCCGCTCATGATCTCGCAGTGAAACGAACGACTCCGGATCCCGACTCCTTGCGTTTGGGGTGTGTCATTTGGGGAAATTCGCACTTACGGACAACTAAATCAATAAAAACACAACCAAAACAAAATACGTAAGTTAAGGGGGAAGATAATGCTTACAGCAGTTAAAATTTTATTTATTTTTCTCTCAATTAAAATCATACTGCATTGCAGTGAAAATAAACCGACTCACTCTAATATTGTGAGGAAAAATTTGCGTTTAACCTACAAGGAATTTTTTTTTCACTAAAATATTCCTGAATAATTAATGCATAGGAAAAAAGTGTTCAATAATGGAATCTTAAGGTTTCAAGGCGTATCTTCCCCCTTAAGAGAAGAACAAAGAGAAAAGAAGTTAGAGAAAAGAATGAAAAACTATAAGCTAAAGAGCGACTCCGTCCGAAGTCCTTTTTCATTAATATATTCTGTCATTACTGTACTTTGCAAAGATTCTATTGAAATCAAAATGCCGAAGGCATGCTACTCACATTAAACTACATTCAAACGTCGCTGAGGGCGAAGTAAATCTATTCTTCAGTTACACTAATTATTATTACTGATCTTGCTGAGGGCATACTACTCCATATTCCATTTAAGGCATTATTACATTCCAATCCCTAATCGGCGCAGCCCTGCATTCGTCGCTCCCTGGGCCCTCGCCCGCTGTGTCGTTCCCCGCCTCCTGGCGTAGCCGGGCCGGCACCCCACAGGGGGGCACCGGGGGGGGGGCATGGGATGGGAGCGGGAGGGGCGGCCCCGCCCCAAACCTTGTCGTTCGTGCGCAGTGCGTCCAGCGCTGCACGAACTCGAGTGGCGGGTGGCACACCCACTACAGGTGGCCGTGTTGCTCGGACGGACAGACCGCAGACCTATAGCGGAAGGGCTCTTGAGGAGGCGTAAGGTCAGTCTTGCGCGTGCCCGCCGCCACGCGCGCTCGGAAGGATTACCCTGGCCTGCGAACAGGAGGCAGCACGTTAGTGGTGTTACCCTACACACACACATTCCATTTTTGTTACACACTAAAGGATTACCCTGGCCTGCGAACACGAGTGCAGCACGTTAGTGGTTTTAACACACACACACACACACATACACACACATACACACACATACACACACATACACACACATACACATACACACATACACACACATACACACACATCACACACATACATACACACACACATACATACACACACACACATACATACACACACACACATACATACACACACACATACATACACACACACATACATACACACACACATACATACACACACAACATACATACACACAACACATACACACACACACATACATACACACAACATACACACACACATACACACACAACACTAATAATAATAATAATAATAATAATAATAATAATAATAATAATAATAATAAATCCATAAAAATGTAGACTTATTCAAATGATAAAATATACCTACAAAATTATGCAAAAGCCGATCATCTTTAACACGTGCAGGATTGTGCGAAAATTAAATTGCGACGAAAAATGAATTGACCTGTGTCTTTGTTATTAACCTGATAAAGTCAAATAAAAATCCAGTGTATACCGAGAAAAACAATGTTTAACAATAATAACAATAATAGTCATTTCTAAACTTACAAGTTTGGAGCTCAGTGTGTTATGGCAGAAACAAGCCATTTTTAAAACATAGGAAGGGAATGTACGTTAAAGATTTTCATTGTAATATCTCCATTAACTCGTGAAATAGACATTTTCTATTATTATTTACGGTTAATAAAATTCCTATTTAAAAGCATACCAATAGAACAAAGCAATGCAAATTTGTAAACACACTTCACAATTACAAAGGTCCGTCCTTGTTCAACAAGAGAACTTGCACTCAGACAGTTGGCCAGCAAAGAATGACATCTTAGATTTTTTTTAAAACCAAATTATGTAAATTGAAATTTTTTAGTACTATAACTTTCAGCAGGTCAAAGTGAATTTACATTTTCGCCCTTATGAAGGTACATCCACAGAAGAGGAAGTTTTGTAAACGTGCGCCCAAAAACTGCAAACTTTCGGTAGAAAACGTATTGGCGGTCGCTGGCAACGAAAAAGTGTATAAATCTTTTTGCTTAATTTCGAAAAAAATCTAACACGCGGTCTAGCTAGAATCTATGTTTTGTCTTGATACCTACAACTATTGACAAAACGTCTGTATCTTCGTCTGTGGTCAACGCTAGCACCTAAAGCAATTAGCCGAGTTTCTTCAAAATTTATATTTCGAATATATCTGAATAAACTCTAGACTTTGGGTGTTTCAAATTTTAATTTTTAATTTTTGAGATTACTTTACATGGAGCCACAAAAACATTTTCAAACTTTTCTCAAAATGGCACCAATTTTTTTTATCAAGATTTGTCCTCTGATAGCACAAAAGACGCTTAAGAGAATGATGCAGGTCTTATGTTCGCTTCAATCACAGATTTCTTGAAAATCTGCGAAAGTGCAATTTTTTGGGGAAATCTTCCTACAAATATAATATTGAAGATACAGGTTTTTTCTTAATAAAACCTGTTCCTTAAAGATGGATCTTTAAATAAGTTCGTTTTCAATTATTCGAAAATAAGTTCTTTTCGTGCGATTTGGCGCTAAATATAGGCAATTTTTAAGAAAATTTAAAAAGTTTCAAACTTTCTTAAACTTTCTCCGTGGTTGTAAGAAGGAATGTTTAAAAGAATGGATCGGGTCTGTCTGTTGAACCCTGAATATTTGAAAATTGCAATTTTAGAAAAGAATGCGAGAAAGTATGCGCTGTTGTACCACCACTTTTTCTTATACAAACACATTATTAAATTACCGTAATCGAAGTAAATAATAAACAGTAAATATTTTTATCGTATAAATTTTATAGCTACTTTTGCTTCAGTTCATTATCTCTCTCTTATTAATAACAGACAAAAAAATGTCAGACCTAAAGTCTTGAAACCTGTTTATGTATTCGGCGTGGTGAATTCCAATCTAACCTTGTAATGCCTGTGCCTGGGATTATGTGCCTGTATAATGAAAGAAATTACTAATTTTGTTTACTCAAAAATATGAGAGCTATTCATGACCATATAACTTCATTGATCAAAAAGTGCAATATTTAATTAATAATTGCCATCAATAGATCTTTCCAAAGTCTGAATGTTCTATGCGATTTTAGATAACTTAGTTTGCAAGTTACGCGAAGAAACAAAGCTTATCAGATCAGTGGAAATAATTTCAGAACTTTGAAATTCGAATGCAAGCAATGTTCGAGAAAAATCGAACTTTTAGAAGGCACATTGGGTAAGGTAATGTTACACTTCAAGCACTGCGCCGAGAAAAATATTGAAAATATGTCTCCAATGGAACCGATTGACTTTCTTCGTGGAAATTACTTTTATGTGGTGGATTCCAATGCTGATATTGCATACCGAATGCTTGTCTACTCGCCAATAAGTAATTGCAGCGCTGAAAAATCATTTTCATGTTTGAAACTAGTTAAAAACTACCTCAGATCAAAAATGATCTCTGATTGATTAAATGCGCTTGCGTTGTTGGAAATAGAATTCGAAATTTTAAAAGTAATAAATTGTTATCTCTTTGACCCATTCGCTGTCTAATCATTAGACAATATATTTTAGTTTATTTTGTGTAATTGTATTCACTTTATAAAAAGTTGTATTATTATTGATTAAATTAGTTTCTTTCGAATTCTCAATCGAGAGTAAAATTTAAAATTTTGAATCTCAAGTATTTTGATTTCGTAATATTTTTACTTGACAGATTTTGTCTGTTGAAAGGACTGCCCGTCCATAAACGAGAATTGTTAACAGACTATTTCATAATGATGCAAATTATTGCCATTATTCACATTATTGCCACGAAGAATTTTATTTAATACAACAATTCAAAACTAAAACTAGGAACGAATTCGCCTTAATAAATGGTGCCTCCTGGCAAAAGTTTATATAAAGCAAATAAATTTGAATAGCAACTTTTAAAGAATACGATTTTAATTCAAATCTCAGTTTAGTAAAAAAAATTAACCTTTTCCTATGTAGCCACGTTTTCACACCTCGCGACGCTTCAGTTTTACGTGTGTATGAACATTCCTCTGGATTTGGAGGCGAAATTAGATGTCAAGAGGCCGTTGACATGCTCTTAGAAGCACTGGGCTTCCCAGGCGGGCAAGTAGCTCGTGCGTGCGCGATTTATTTATTTATTTATTTATTTATTTATTTATTTTTTTATTTATTTATTTATTTATTTATTTATTTATTTATTTATTTATTTATTTATTTATTTATTTATTTATTTATTTATTTATTTATTTATTTATTTATTTATTTATTTATTTATTTATTTATTTATTTATTTATTTATTTATTTATTTTCGTCAAAAAAAACAGTTAAAAACTGCGTATGACGTGCTACGGGGAAAAGTGAATTGTGTGCACATTTTCAAAATTCTGTGATCCCTACACATAGAGAAAAAAAAAACTCCCATGTAGTAAAATCTATTTTCAAAAATAAATAAGCAATAAAATTTTGAATTTTGAAATTTGAATTTGACACATTGATTTGTATGTTCTGATTGGTAGATTACATCAAAACACCGAAAGCTCCCGTACGTCACTTCTGTCAATGCCAAACTTATTTTAATCAGAACTTCCGGTAGCTGGTGATCTAAATGAAATCTTTTCGTCAACGTGCTGTTTTTTTGTTTAATGCTCTTCCTATTTCTAATCAATATTTCTTGAAGTTTCTAAAATAAGATCCTTGCAAAACTACGCCTCTTATTCCTCATCATGCCTAACAAGAAGGAATGTTCTCTACCGCGGAAGCATCGTGAAAGACAACCCAAACCCAAGATCGAAAATTTTCTTACAACCCCATAGCAAACCCATAGCACGTCATACGCAGTTTTTAACCGTTTTGTTGACGTAAAATAAATAAAATAAAAAACCTTGTGATTTTGTATCTCAGTTGCTGTTGCTATGCGTATCGAATTTGCGAGATTCTGGACTTTGGGAATGCGTGATTAACAAAACTGCCCGGAGTCTAAGCAACTCAATTTTTAATTTTGTGTCGCAAAATACTTCGTAAAATTAATACTATACAAATTAAACAAATATTTTATTTTCTGTATTTAATTGTGGACAATTCAGTAGATGATTTACACAATTTAAAAAGTGTTTCATAGTTCAATACTTCCTAAAAATCTCAACATTGGGCATAACAATTCATTTGTGAGAAGATCAATAGGATCGCGTTTTATTGACAAACTTTTTCCAAAGTGAATAATTATTAGAAATTCATCTACGACCCCGTAGGGGGAAAGTTTATATTGGCCTACAATTTCAATAAATAATTTGATAAATACACTTGGGAACAGTAGACTGCACATGCCGACAAGAGATTGTATTGAGTCACGAGATAAAAGTCCTTTTCCTGCCTTGTTCAGTTACCGAGCTACAAGCGACGATTCCGCTTCCAAATTACTTTCCTTCCCGCCGCAGCCGTGACTGACTGACTGCGACGACTGACTGACTGACTGACGACTGACTGACTGACTGACTGACTGACTGACTGACGACTGACTGACTGACTGACTGACTGACTGACTGACTGACTGACTGACTGACTGACTGACTGACTGACTGACTGACTGACTGACTGACTGACTGACTGACTGACTGACTGACTGACTGACTGACTGACTGACTGACTGACTGACTGACTGACTGACTGACTGACTGACTGACTGACTGACTGACTGACTGACTGACTGCTTGTAGTGCCAAGGTCACATTACGATCGTCTAAGCATTATCTATGCCAGTGGTAGCCAAACTTCGGCTTGTTAGCAACCACACCGTTTTCAATCAAACTCTGAGCTACTAAGAAATGCAGACATTTTTCTACAAACTTAACATTTGTTAACATGTGTCCAAACCTACATTTCTATTCAATATGGAACATTTTAATACAACTATACAAAAAAATCTATTTAAACACATTATCTATTATAAAAACATTGAAACAGTAATTATATTTTTCCCCAACTGATTCGCTTTATCAGCAAAGTAACATACACTTGCTATTTACATGGGTAAATAAGTAATCAGTTTCCCATTCCGAATGAAAGGAATAAGTAATTTTTGTTTTAATACTCCATCATTAGCACAAATCTAGCTTAGTAACAATGGGTAAATCACTCCGCGGAAGGGTGCAAGAAACTTTTCGCGAGTCATCTGCCTGAACTCAGTAGAACAAATTCACATTAGCCAACCTTTACGCGATCTACCGAAAATTGTCCCGCGAGCTACTTTATGCTCGCCATCAACGGTTTCGCGATCAATGATCTAGGCTATCCGGGACGAGCCGCCGTCTCTGCCGTGGTAACCGACTTGGGCCAAAACATTGTGACCTTCCTGAGATCGTACTGCCGGGTATGTCGAGCGCCTATTGTAACCTTCCTCGGCAGTAAGCTGTGGGGAAGGCCACAACATGTTGGTCGAAACGTCAGCCACCTCGACAGACACGGCTCGTCTCGATTAACGAATATAATACAAACTTCCGGCCGAGGAAGCTCATGAACTCAATCGCCTAAGCGACCAAAAGTGCCTCTGAAGTTTAGCAGCCATTCCCACGAAACTTCAAAACTTCACGTTTTCTAATGTACCCCACATTAAATCGAGTAAATCCAATCTGAAAATGCCCGCGGTAGCTAATACTAACCAGAAACAAATGTTTTATTGGCAAGAAGTGTACCCGATATTTTAATTATCCTCTGAAAAATGGCATTTTTAGAGTTTTAAAAGAAAATCGACAAAGAGGGGTCAGTTCAGAGGCGTGAATTAATCTGAATAGATTGCGGAGAGATTTGATTTTTGCGGAAAATTTAAGCTCTACTGATAAACTGCAGGGACTGCTATATACCCCGAAGTTACCGTGCGAGGTTCATTCATCTTCTTTCTAGGGTTTTTATCCAGCCGACAGCCGGTTACCCCTTACGTCCCGATGGGACGCATATTCGACCATACACTAGACACCAACACACTTGCGGGCTCCTCTGATCTGGGGTCAGCAGAACGCGAGTGCCTCCGCGACAACACATACATACAAAGACAAGGGGCAAACAATCATACCCAAGGCGGGACTCGAACCCGCGACCCTTCGGACCGAAGCGCTGAGTCGGTACTCGCTCTTAGCCACCTCGGCCATCCAGGTCGGCACCGTGCGAGGTTAATTTTCATAGAACTATTGGAACCTAGAAACGCGCTGGTCGCATGCTAGCAACTCCATACGCACCCGCAACCACCAGCAAAGAGTGTTGAGTGAGCTCTAGTGATGGTGAGCCAGTCCTGGGAGATCCATTGATTTGTATTTCATACAGTTTTTGTGTGAATTACTCCAGATAATACGTTTTTCGTAATGTAGCATTATTCCAGACATCAAGCTATTGGAATTCCTGAAACGAAGATCAAATCATTAGATGCAACAATATTGCTAAAACTAATTTCTATGTATTCATTGTATAAAAATGTAAAAGTGTAAACAATATGTAACCACACAATAAAAAACTCATCTTACAGAATAGTCTAATAACCTCGCTGTTGATGTGAATATAAATTGAATAATAAAATATCGCTCTAACGATTGCATTTCCATGTCTTAAGACAGAACGGGTAATGTTCCCATCTAATATCAGTAATATGCACAAATCGCAAATATTTGACGGCTGAAAAGTATGCAATGGAGATTCACGATTTTCGAATTTAGAAAATAGCAGCAGAAAGGCGTCTAAGTTGTAAGTTTACAACCTTTCCTTAGTATTTTCCCTGCCAGAACAAAAAAATCAGAGCGCCTGGATAAAGATTTAGCTGCAAATTAAATTTAATGTTTTATTAAACGCATTTTCCACTCCAGCGAATACATTGAATGTTAATTAAAGTTGCGAGTTTTTTAAAAAAATTAATATCTCCGAAAACTAAAATAATCTATGGACTTTCTTTTAGTTCACGGTCAAAGATCCAAACAGCGCGACAGTTGCAGTAGTAATTTATTCGCGATAGTTCGCAATGTTCAAGGGCAGGCTGATACGAGGCAGTGAGAATCCTTATCACCTGGATTCGCATTTATTTGATCGATTAAAGCAGATGAAAACTCAAACCAGCGAAAATATCAGTTACCGCCTGTAGGATGTAATAGTTCCTCTGACTAAGCTTTATGAACCGCTGAACAAAAAATAATGAAGGAAGGAACTAAAATTTGAGTTCCATTAGAACAAGTATGCATATCGATATTTCTTGGAAGTTTCTCTTAACATCTCTTTCGAATAATCAAGTTTCATAATACATTACCAGAGATTATTGAAATTTTAAATGTAGTGACGAAAATTTTGGCGACAGGGTAGTGATAAATTCAGCGATTACTGCAAATGCATTTAAGGATATTTTCTTGAAACTTTCTGAATAGAAGTCAAAGTTTTCGTTCGGATTTTTCTGCACTTACTTTCGGATTTCTTGCTTACATTTTCAGAATTAAAAAGTACTTGTTTAGCTACACACAAATAAAGTTAACATTTTAAGCACAGAAACTTAAATATTTGCTGTTACGAACGAGGTTTTCGCTTGGAAAATGTGAAGGACCTTTGACTATTCCAACAAGTATACGTTTGAGAGCACGAACAAAACAAAAGTCCATTTTGATATTGGTTCAAACAAATTTAAGTATTATCTTCAGAAGTAGATGAGTAAACTCGGAATATGGATTTCCAAGTAGAACTTTTACAACAGTATTATAAAATATCGAAATATGAAAATATATTTGAGTAATCTGGTGCACAGCATGTAGTGTCTCGGGGCAGACATTTGAAACTCCCCAAAAGGTAGAGCATTGGCCACTTTAAAAGGCATTTTGTAAAAACAATCATTAATTCTATTGCACCAATTTCTAATTTGAATCAATTTTTATCATAGCACTTCTGAAAAATTTTGATGGATTTCATTTCTCTCAAGATTCTATTTTTCCATCTACCAAAAACACCCCTGCTTTTTGACGTAAAGTAAAATAAAAATAAATAAATAACCTTACTACTTTCTATAAACTCTTCATACATGTGTGCACTATATTTTCTAGACCTGGGAGTAATGAATTAGTTATTTGATTCGCAATCATTCTTTTCACCATTTTCACCAGCAGATGACGTTCTGATTTTATTTAATCGTGCGCCGGTGGGAAGGGTTTGGATTAAACGCCAGAATACTTTTGCTACAGACATTTACCAAAACCGATCGTTACCATCTCTATTTTATAATCCAACTATTCATAGTAAAGACTGAGTATTCCAACGCACAAGAAAACTTGGGCGGTTAGTATACAATGCATGCATTCATCAACTCACCTGAATCATGGCTTAAGTCGACCTCTCACCGCCACAGGGCTCGCCCTACTGGGCAGACCTCTTCGCCGGAGGAAGACTCGATTCGATTTTTCTCGATTCTATACGATCGCAGCGCCACAGAAGGAAAGCGACAAAACGCGCGGAAAATTGGTTTTCTTTAAAATCGAGCAATGGACAATAGGGAGCATAAAAATAGTTTGTTTCAAAGGGGGAAACTATTCCAAAACTATAAAGGAAGGAAACGAAGAGAAGAGTGATTAGAAATGAACGTTCTTGCAACATTTTTCTACTAATGTGTTAGTACAGTGTTAATATTGGTTGTGATTAAAAATCACTTGTAGAGTAAACCTCTGCTTAAAGGTGGCTATACATAATAAAATAAACAGTATAAATTATCTAATTCGCCTCATTGACTGAGAACCATTCTAAATTTCCATCACTATCTCTGCAGATAAATATTACTGTAACTAAAAAACAAGAAATAATAAAAAAAAAATAAAAATCTCAAAATAAAGTCCAAGTTGTATCAATAGTAACTTCGTATGGACTCAACCAAATCTCAACCTATACTTCCACTGCAGCGTCTCAGATCAGGGTGTTCCTTGGTTCGACTCCCGCCCGATTTTCTACATTCACAAGATATTTTCATCCAATCCAATTGCTGTCTTGATAGTCATAAGTGGCTCAGGGAAACCACAGATATCACTGCAGTGCGTCTCAGCGGGAGACCTTAGGTTCGAGTCCCGATGGTGGCAGGAATTTCGACACTAGCTTGTCAGCTATGTGAAATTCAGTCGCTGTCTGGAATAGAATTCTGGCGTCCGGCAGCTTTGATCGTCAGTTTTCCGTGGCTTCTCCGACCAACACCAGGCGAATGCCGTAGCAGTACCCTACCGAACGGGCCACGGAACGCGCGCTATCTTTTCTTCCTATTTCCTGTCCTCTCCTCTCCTCTTACACATACACACTTACACTAAGATACACTACACTACCACATATTCCGGGAGACCGGTCGGGAGCTTAAAGCTTGTCCCGACTGGGGCGGTGCCCCGATGATGGGAGATACCTGGTTATAGAAACACCGCTATCCAAAGGTAGGTCGGCGCCGTATCTCACCATTCAGGGGAGAAAGATCATTGTCATCTGTCCATTACCGTCACCTTCACCAGGAAAAACATGCACCTCACTTACGGAACTAATGATATTAGAAGTTGGTGCGCCAGAAATCGAAATCAATCAATGTAATCGACAGTTCTCCGTGCCATAACAAATGGGCCACGGGCTGCGCATTATCTTTGATTCTTGTTCTCTCCTCTTACTACTTATGTGGTAAAGGGAAAGTTGTGTAATGCTACAACAAAAGCGGAAATTTTTTGGCAGAAAAAGGTGTATTTTTGAACCCTGATACAACAAAGAGGATCATTCTTATCCTGTATGTAGTAGATTTCTTCCTCTAGCACTTCGTGCAGTCAGAATCCACGATTTATGAGTCCAAGGTACCGAAAAATTGATTTACGACAAAACGTTCGTTCATTTTTGAACGACGGTAGCAGCTAATGATGTGGCGACTCCTTGAATTTGAAACTGTTATTTTAATTTTTAAGGCTTCCTCGCATGAATTCTCAAGAACATTTTCAACGTTTTCTCAAAAATGACTCCAAGGGGCGTATTTATGAAGCTCTGCTAGCAGAGCTCTTAGGAGCCTGCAATCTGGGAGCTTGCTAGGAGGACAAGGAGCGACTGGAATTGGCTGGGGGCCGTTCATAAATCGCAAAAACGAACACTGGCAGCCTGCTAGGTCTGGCAAGCTCCTGGCTGAGGTTTATAAATAAGACCCTAAATGTTTAGATTACATTCTTTTGTCGGACAGAGGAAAGTACGCTAATAAAAATGGAGCAAGTTTGATTTTTCTTGATGTCTCTAAATTTTAAATATGATAAATGATAAAAACATGTACTACACTCACGGGAATAATTACCTTAATAGTTGATGCGCCATTAATCACTAATCAATCGGGCAGATTGGAACCTCTTGTTCTCAACTTGTACACACGTGATGAATAAGGTTCGAGCAGTTCAAGTCTGTGAGATTGAAGAAGTGGACGAGGAGATAAACACAAATTGTAACAAAATCAGTTTTTTAATAACATTAATTTCTAGAGATAAGGAATTCAGGCTACTGGAATATCTTTTCCCGGATTTGACGTTTGAAAGCAGAGTTCTGTAATTCTGTGCGTAATTGTGTCATGGTTTAACTGGAGCCACATTTTTGTAATTATGTTTTCCAATTTCATTGATAAAATGGCGTATCTTAGGTCTAAAACAAACATTCCCAAATCCTGATATTTCATAATATCATCACTTGAAATTTTGCATCGAAAACATACTTAAAATATTACAAATCTCCCATCAACGATTATTTTTACTATTCGTATTTGTGAATGTTTGCTGTCATTAAAGTCTACAGTGTTAACATAATTATTGACACTTTGTTGGATATGTAAAAATATAAAGTGATTTTACATTTAAAAACGTGTTCTCGAGGTTGGCAGTTCTGACTACGAGATGGAAAGACGTTTAATTCCTGGCATCCATTTTATTCCAATTTCCCATAATCTCGAATGTAAGCCTCATTCCCTAACTTCGTTTCATATCATCTATCGCAGAAAATTGCATTGCACGTCTTATTGTCATTATTCGTAAATATACTGGATGTTTCAAAGTTGATGATAAATGATCATGATTATTAGAATGACATATTCTTGATGACTTTTCTTAATAACTTCTTTAGTTGAAATGAAGTGCATATTTTGAATTAAAAATTCAATTTAAACTGTCACCAATTTTTTGGACTTGGCCATAATGTCATCGAATTCATATACAGATGAATTTCATATTTATCATCAATATCCAGTATATCATAATTACATTCAGCGCAAGCTACGGATGTCAAAAAGCAAAAATGCTGCTACGCGAAAACGATGGAAAAGTACGAAATACTATCTGAAAGAGAGAATAGACAGATCTTCCATTGACAACATCGTTTATTTCATCTGCAGGCAAAAAGTTAACACAAAATCTGACAGAAAAATTCTCACATTCTTTCATGAAAATGTAAATGTTTGTGTAAATTTAATAGAAGCTGAATATTCTTGTCGATTGACTTTTTAAAAATTTATATTATCCTTTATTGGTATTTTTTGCCTTTCAAGGTACAAAACGGTACCTTTTCATACAATTTACACAATATTAGTAAGTTTATGAGGTTACCCCGGATAGGAGCTTTCAATATTGAACCACCTGCTTTGAAGATGCAAGGTTTTTTAAACTTCTCTCTTAAACCTGTTAAATTAATAATTAATTAATTAATTTTTAGAATTATTAAGGTGAAGATCATTAAGGAGGGTGTAGTAAGTTCTTAGAATGTCATGAACGGATTCATCGGTATAGATATATGAAGGTTCCGATGTTCATTGATTTATTAGTTATTATTTAGTGTTACAGGAGACGTTTAATACAATAGTCATTTGTAGGGGCGGATTTTAAAGAAATGACATTTTTCCTTTTCACTTTAGAACAATGCCGTTTAGTTTATACACAATTTTTACGTCATTTTGTTGCTTTTTTTCGTCGATTTTGGTTAATAAGTAATTTTTTATTTTTTCCGTTATTTTTAATGTAGTTTTCGCTGATTCAATCGATTTTAATAGAATTTTAATGGTACTTGCTTCAAATAATATTTACAACATGCAACACAGAATTCCTGAGTGATCTATTTGATTTCTTCGTTCATTTATTGTAATGTCAGCTGTTGTGAGTACTATATAATCTATGATGACTATCGATGTCATTGTTAGTTCTGTCGATTTCGCGATAATAAAGTCAGAGATCTCCTGGTAAAGCCCAAACAGTCCAAACCAAAAGTTTACAAGCTGAGTTCACTTGAACAATAGAAAGAACCTTCAATTACATCAGGCACATATCCAAAATCTTTAGTTGTTCATCTGAAGTGGTCTAGATCAAAATTTTTCTTTGTTTTAGGGCATGATTAAAACATTTTAACAGCATTTTATTTATCATTTTTGGCAATGTTTTAGTTCATGTAAATCCGCCCCGACTCGTAAGTCTCGTAAGTGTGGTGCATGTTATATTCCAGGAGGTGGCCTCCCCTTCAGAAAATTTAGATTCGATGACGACCTACATGTCGACTTGTGGGGTTTCCCTTTTCAGATATCACCCCCAGAAATGCTCTGCGCCAGTGGGGACAGCTCTAATCTTCCAACTGGTCCAAGGAGGGAGCGTAGGGCGTGTTTGTGAGAAAGTGCAGTACGTGTGTCTGTATGTCTGTGTAGGCGAAAGGAAAAGGATGTGACAACCGTCAAGGAAAAGGAAGAAAGAATCGCACGTGGTCTATTTGTAAGGCGGATGATCGGAGTAACCACGGAAAACTACTGAACGGAGCAGCCGGCGACTAGAATTCTCTTTTGGATCGTAGCTGAATTCGACCCAGCTACTTAAGTACTTTCGATTGATAGATTGATTTTTTCTTGTTTCCGAGCGCGTCAACTGCTTTCGTCACTAGTCCTGTTAGTGTAGTGCATGTTTGTTTCTCGGGAGATGGCGGTGATCTTCCCCCGTTAGATGGCGAGATCCGGCGCCGACCTACCGTCGGCTAGTAGGGGTTTCCCTCAAACCAGGACTCTCCCACCAGCGGGGCACCGCCCCAGCCGAGACAAGCTCTAAGCTCCCGACTGGTCTCCCGGAATATGTGGTAGTGTAGTGCATGTTAGTGTAAGGGGAGAGGATAAGACAAGGAAGAGGAAGGAAATATCGCGCGCGGTCCGAGGCCCGTTTGGTAGGGTACTGCTCCGACATTCGCCTGCCGTTGATTGGAGAAACCACAGAAAACTTCCGATCAGAGCAACCAGCCACTAGAATTCTCTTCCAGACAGCGACTGAATTCGACCTAACTGAAAAGCTAGTGTCGAAAATCCTGCCACCGTCAGGACTCGAAACTAGGACCTCCCGGTCAGAGGCGCTGCGGTGACTAGTTTATAAAATCCACCCCGTTACAACTCGAACTCTAGCACCTCCCAACCAACGGCCCTCATAGGCCACAGCAATATTCGTCCGGAGCCGCGTCAGCCGGTATATTCTCCCCGCAGTTAGTAGCGTAGTGTGATTCTCCCAGAAGGGCCAATTACAGGAGTCGGCTCGTGAGAGCCCGGGAGGCGCGGGGGCGGGGTGGCCGTTGCGTCCGCGAGCGCTTTGGGAGAATCGGTTCCCGAGGCCGGGAGGTCGCAAAACTCTGCTCCGTTCAGCGCCGCTCCGCTCCGCTCCGCGCCGCGTCCATGACTCCGCTTGCGCCACGAGCCTCCGCCGCCGCCGCCGCCGCCGCCGCCGCCGCCGCCGCCGGCCGCCGCCGCCGCCGCCGCCGCCGCCGCCGCCGCCTGCCTAATTATGCCACGACTTGTACCTCGTCGACGCCGCCGGCCCGCGCTCCAGCCAGGTCCGCATCGCATTGTCTTCTCCTGCAGACCGGCCATCGGAAAGCACTTACAGGACGACCTTCACTTAACAACCTCTCCGCAACAGAACTAGACGCGGTCTAGGACCTCGGAAGAACATCTCGGTCTAGGACCAAGGAAGGCTTTTGGGTGGTGTAAGGAAGTGTTCAAGTCAACATTGATTGATACTGCGTTAAAAAGGAAACAGATTCCTAAAAGTTTCATTTTTAACTCATTCCTTTTTTCTGATGACCGTTTTAATTCACGCAGAAGACGAATACAATATATCACATTGTCTGCACCCGCAGACCGGCCATCGGAAAGCACTTACAGGACGACCTTCACATAACAACCTCTCCGCAACAGAACTAGACGCGATCTAGGACCTCGGAAGAACTTCTCGGTCTAGGACCAAAAAAGCTTTCCCCGCAAGGTTTTTGGGTAGTTTAAGGAAGTGTTTAAGTTAATATTGATTGATACCGCGTTAAATAGGAAACACATTTCTAAAAGTCTCATGTTGTAACCCAATTCTTTTTTTCTGATGTCTGTTTTAATTTATGCAGAAGACGAATACAATATATCACATTGTCTGCACCCGCAGACCGGCCATCGGAAAGCACTTACAGGACGACCTTCACTTAACAACCTCTCCGCAACAGAACTAGACGCGGTCTAGGACTGCCGGAGGGACTTCTCGGTCTAGGATCAAGGAAGGCTTTTGGGTGGTGTAAGGAAGTGTTCAAGTCAACATTGATTGATACTGCGTTAAAAAGGAAACAGATTTCTAAAAGTTTCATTTTTAACTCATTCCTTTTTTCTGATGACCGTTTTAATTCACGCAGAAGACGAATACAATATATCACATTGTCTGCACCCGCAGACCGGCCATCGGAAAGCACTTACAGGACGACCTTCACTTAACAACCTCTCCGCAACAGGACTAGACGCGGTCTAGGACTGCCGGAGGGACTTCTCGGTCTAGGACCAAGGAAGGCTTTTGGGTGGTGTAAGGAAGTGTTCAAGTCAACATTGATTGATACTGCGTTAAAAAGGAAACAGATTCCTAAAAGTTTCATTTTTAACTCATTCCTTTTTTCTGATGACCGTTTTAATTCACGCAGAAGACGAATACAATATATCACATTGTCTTCACCCGCAGACCGGCCATCGGAAAGCACTTACAGGACGACCTTCACTTAACAACCTCTCCGCAACAGGACTAGACGCGGTCTAGGACTGCCGGAGGGACTTCTCGGTCTAGGACCAAGGAAGGCTTTTGGGTGGTGTAAGGAAGTGTTCAAGTCAACATTGATTGATACTGCGTTAAAAAGGAAACAGATTCCTAAAAGTTTCATTTTTAACTCATTCCTTTTTTCTGATGACCGTTTTAATTCACGCAGAAGACGAATACAATATATCACATTGTCTGCACCCGCAGACCGGCCATCGGAAAGCACTTACAAGACGACCTTCTCTTAACAACCTCTGCGTAACAGAACTAGGCGCGATCTGGAATTGGAAGTGTTGCTGGTCGGCCGATTTGCTGAGCGCTTTCGTGGTTTCACTCACTTTCGTGCGTTTAGGATATATTGCGTTTCAATCAAATCTGGGATCACTTGCAATGAAATGCCGACTTCCTCTTACTTCAAATAGGTCATTAGTGTTTCATTCAAATTACCAGAGTTATTGGATATTTAGCTAAATACTCCAGTTAAATTCGATTATATACGTAAAAAGCTAGGAGTAAATATCGCGTTCTGTTCTTGGTTTAGAAACTAAGCCTTTGTAGTATGTAAAAAAGTTAATTTACAGTATCTGTAATAATATTTTTAGCGTAGTGTTTGTTTTAATGTTAATTTTTTTCACTATCAGTTATGATACGCAATAAGGAGCTGTCATAATTATCCTGTAAAATAATTATTCCCAACGGTAGTGTTCAAGTTGATTGGATTGCTGCCTCGCTTCAATGCGGGAAAGTATGTTGTCGGCATCTCGTTAATTAAGCGTACGTCATAAAGTAGTTGGCGAGAAGGGAAGCGTATATAGCCATTTTATCTTTCATTCGCATACACAATGTCAGAATGCAACAAGAGGTTTATTCCTCTTTTCCAAAAAAAGGAACGAGTTAAAAAATTGAGACTTTAGGATTGTGTTCCCTTTTTAATGCAGTATCAATCAACTTTAATTTTGGCGTGAAAACTTCCTTAAACTATACAACTTCCTTGCAGAGATATCTCTTTTAGTCGTCAGCAAGCAAATACACAAAAAGTTTTTCGAACTTTTTTTTTTTTTTTTTTTTTGAATTTCCGAATATAGGGCTCTGTGGAATATGTAGTTCCTTTTCACCAAGTTTCAAAAAGAGATGTGCTTTTTATAAGAAAATGGATCAATCCAAACAACACATTGTGAAACGATTTATTTACTGATGAATATCGTTATGAACAGATTTGTTTAGAGGCCGGGAGTAATATATACACACACACATATACATGATACTTCATGGTAATTACTGAAAGTCTTAAATGAACTGTTGCAAATAGGACCCGTAACTATTGATGGAATTATCTTCTAGGATAAACACAAGATGACACAAATGACTGATTCAGACATTTAAGTTGGGTACTAACACCTGTTGTGTAACTTAAAACGAAGAAAATAATAACTTTCCTTACATGATTAAAAAGGCTGGCCACGATGACCAACGTTATCAGGGCGCGTTTCGTCTCAAGCTCTCAGGCACTCAATGCCTTGTTGTGAAGGATCGTTGACACGAATGAATGCATTGAAGCGTTATTGTCCCTTCTGTTCTGCGTTTGCATCACGGAAGCCTGATTTTTTACTAACCACAGTTCGATGGCTGAAAAAAGATAGTTCTAAGACAATTTTTCAATATAAGCATTTAAACATTTATGAATGTAGTGGGTAAGTAGTTAAGGCGATTTTGAAAAACATTCGTTCAATTTTGGGGGTACTTTTCGTGATATCCCCGCAGTATTTTCAAAATTTCGTGAAAAATTGATCCAAGATTTTCATTAAATTTTTGTACGAATTGAGTATTATACACATGAAAATGGCACAAATGGTTTTCGAAACATCGATATTTTGTTATTGTTGTCGCATCCTTGCTTAGCACTGGCGGGGGGCCGCAGGGGCCGGCGAAAGGGGTGACGCAAGGGGACCGGCGCGCAAGGGGGCGGGAGGGAAGGGCGGGGGAAGGGGGCAGGGGGGCTGGGGCGGGGGGGCTGGCGCAGGGGGAACTGGCGCAGGGGAGCTGGCGCAGGACGAGATGGCGCAGAGGGCGTGCTGGCGCAGAGAGGCTGGCGCAGAGGGGGTGCTGGCGCAGGGGAGTGCTGGCGCAGGGGGGCTGGCCCAGGGGGAATTGGCATAGGGTGAGCTGGCGCAGGGGGAACTGGCGCAGGGGAGCTGGCGCAGGACGAGATGGCGCAGGGGGGACTGGCGCATGGGGGGGCCTGGCGCAGAGGGGGTGCTGGCGCAGGGAGGCTGGCGCAGGGGGGCTAGCGCAGGGGGGCTGGCGCAGGGAGGGGATGCGCGGGTGCTGGTGCGAGGGTGCTGGCGCGGGGAGGGTGGCGCGGGGAGGGTGGCACCGGGAGACTGGTGCGGGGGCTGGCGCAGGGGCTGGCGCACGTGCTGGCGCGGGGGGGCTGGCGCGTGGGCGGGCGCGGGGCTGGCGCAGCGCAACGTCCGCGCGGCCGTGTGCCATCGGCGCCTCCTCGGGGCCGGGGTGCGCTGGCCGCGGGGCGGCCGGCCGGTGGCGCAAGCGCGCCGAGCGGAGGAGGGCGCCCCGGCGGCGAGAAGCGCCGACGCAGGCGCAAGCACAGGCGCGCGCGCGCGGTGGCCTGGCCTTTGCGGCGAGAAGGCGCGCAGCGCACAGCGCAAAAACCGTAATTTGCGCTCGGCGGCGCCCGCGCCCGCGGCGGCGGGGCGGGGCGGGGCGGCGGGGGCCTGGCGTGCCGACCTTCGCGTCCGCCTCCGCCGCTGCGCTCTGCTCCGCGCCGCGCCGCGCCGCGCTCCGCCGTCGCGTGGGAAGAAGAAGCCGCGCGCAGGTCGAAATGTGGGTCAGAGACCTCCACGATTTGAAGCAATCGACGGCGGGACAAAGCGCCGCGGCGTCGCCTGGCGTCGCGTCGACAACCACCCGACCACGGAGCGGCGCGCGGCCGGCGACGAGGTGCCAAGCACCGCTCTTCGAACGAGCTTGGGGCTCGAATGCCGGCTGAGCGGGCGCAGGGCGGCAAGTGATGTCGCTGACCGGGAGATCCTACGCTTCCTCTCACGACGGTGTGGCGGGATTTTGCATTCTAGCTATACAGTTACGTACCCTACCAAACGGGCCACAGACCGAGCGCGATGTTTCCTTCCTCTTCTGTGTCCTATCCTTTCCCCTTACACGAACATGCACTACACTACTACATATGCTGGGAGGCCGGTCGGAAACTTAGAGCGTGCCCGGCTGGAGTTAGATACCTAACTGGCGAAAATCTCCGAAAGCCGCGAGGACGGTCGGCGGGGGATCTCGCCATCCAGCTGGGCGAAGATTTCTGCCACCCTCCCACGATGAAAATATGCTTTACACTTATAGGCCTAATGACACTAACAGTTGTCGCACCCGGAATGATTATTCGTGTCCAAGTGTACTGTAAATTTTAATATTGTTGGAAGGAATATATTTCATTGTCACTTGCACTAAAATCTTTTTATTTTTGGTGTTGGAGTAAGTTGCAAAAGCATCCACCCCTTTTAAGAAGCTTTGAATACACATTTTCAACGAATTTCTTTATTCAACTTCCGGGCGTGACTTCATTTAGTGTCTTTATTTCATGCGCTAAAAATAATCGCAGTTGAGAATTGCGCTAATTTTCAATTCGAATGTCCTGCTCCTATTCCGAGAGCATTCCTTGCGACGATGTAAGATCCCTTCCTTTTACGACGGCTGCGGTGCGGGACCGCTGGCGCGGGAGAGTGGGAGGGGATGGGGTGGGGGAAAGGAGGCGTGTCCAGCGGGGGGGGGGACGTGCGTGAAGGCGAAGCGTCGGGAGCAGCGCTTCCCACGACACTCGCCTTTCTCTCTGCGTTTGCTCCACACACACACACACACACACACCACACACACACACACACACACACACTCCCCGCGGCCCACCGCTCTTAACGTCTTTCTTCTCCCCAACTCTATACGCTCTTTTTGGTTTCCGTAGTGTAGGATCGGTGAGGATCATCGTCGTTAGTTGGTTGTTAGTGATTCCGGGCGCGTAAACGGCTTAGGTCATTAGTCCCGTAGGGTATGTTTTCTTCCTCGAGAGATGGCGGTGATCTCCCTCCGCTGGATGGCGATATCCTGCGCCGACCTACCGTAGGCTAGCGGGGTTTTCCCAATCAGGTATCTCCCACCATCTGGCCCAGCTGAGACAAGTTCAAAGCACCCGACCGGTCTCCCAGAATATGTGGTAATGTAGTGCAGGTTAGTGTGTGTGAGAGAATAGGACAAGGAAAACAAAGAACAGATCGCGCGCGGTCCGTGGCCCGTTTGGTAGGGTACTGCTCCGGCATTCGCCTGGTGTTGATCGGAGAAACCACGGAAAACTACTGATCAAAGCAGCCGGCCGCTAGAATTCTCCTCCGGACAGTGACCGAATCCGACCTAGCTGGAAAGCTAGTGTCAAAAATCCTGCCGCCGTCAATACTCGAACCTAGGACCTTCCGGTCAGAGGTGCTGCAGTGACATCAGTTGATGCACTTAGCTACTGCTACCGGTTTGGTTGTTAGTGATTCAGAGCACATGTAATACTGAGGTCATTACTCTCGTAAGTGTAGTACGTATTTTTTTCATCGGGAGGTGGCGGTGATATTCCCTTGCTGGATGGTGAGATCCGGCGCCGACCTACTGTAGGCTAACGGGATTTTCCCCCAACCCGGTATCTCCCACCGGCGGGGCACTGCCCCAGCCGGGACAAGCTCTAAGCTCCCGACAAGCCTCCCAGCATGTGTATCATTGTCGTGCACGTGAAGAGTTACTTTACTACTTTTCACCTTCTGCACCTTACACTAGAATTCCTTGCATAGTTGTGTTTTGCTTTATCTTTTCAGAATCTCTCTCATCCACCCCGCGAGTGTTATGTCTTTGCTGTGTAGTAGTTCTCGCTGCCTCATTTCGTTACAAGACCGAAGTTACTTTCACACGCGCCTGTGTTCGCTTATGTCCCTGTGTTGTCACGAGAAAATCCTTTCTAGGTTAGAACTATTTGCCATTCAAGAAAATGCCAGTCTAAAATAAATGAATTCAGTAATGTAGCGTAGATTAGTGCCTCTCAGTTTGCACACACATACAGATGGATACCTTTACTTACATAGTGGTAAAGATTACACATATACAGTAGTAAAGATGACAAATACAGATGGGTATCCTAAATTACGTAACTCATGCGAGAAGAGGTAATATTTGACGATGTTGACTATAGTGAAATGGGTGAATTGGTCTCCATTCGATCAAGCATTTTTATTTCATTTTATTCTTTTAATATTTCTTAACTCCGAAAACCTATTGTGGGCGTGCCGAATTCTTGAGTCTGGTTGTTCGCTCTCGCGGTCGCAGGAAGAGCATGCGGCATGTGACCTTCATTTCGCGCCGCGCGGTAGACCCAGTTGGGTTTTATAATGCAGAGGAGCGAAGCTTCTTGGAATGCGATAACCTTTCACAGGTTGCGCAAATCCTTCAAGCAAACGCACGTACAGTTGGATGTCAGGCATCAGGGTTTTACCCCGAATTTCTTCCTGGCTTCTCGCGTGTTTGCTTGCCATCTCCTTCGCCATGGGTAATTGTGGGTTATCGCCTACTAAGTAAATGAATATGATAAATACGAGGGAATCAATATATCCTGCATAAATGAAAGTGCATTCTTTCTCACATATTTAATATATAAAGAGCGATTACAAGACAGACCAACCGGATTTCAAGATGCTTAGGAAGATGAACATTTTGTAGAACGAAATAAGCTTCTTTTGAACTTCTTTTTGAACTTGCATTTTTTTCTCTGGACATTTTTATCGTATGCTTGTGTTACATTCCGTCAGAAGATACCTTAACAAGATATGTAGACGCTTTTCATACATCTACAAAAAGGTGGAATTGAAACATTCTATTAAGTAAAAGTAAACTGGGGGAGTATTAAACAAAATTAAAAAGCAGATGGATATTTTTCAGGAAGAGGAAAATACAGAGAAAAGGGAAAGCATAGAACCCTTTATTATATAATACCGACAAGATAATTGGATCTAAGAATAAAAGAAATAAATGAACGGTAGAATGAATAATTCAGAAAAGCAAAATAGCAGAAACTCAAGTTTAGAAATAACTGTATTGAAGTAGGCAAAGAAAAATATACCACCCAAAAGAAAAAAAGGAAAATTCGCGAAAAGAAAAAGAGGGAATGTCAGAAGAATAGATTTAGAAAATACAACACACAAAGAATGAATGAAGAATGGACATTTTACAAAGATATAAAGAACTTCATCAATAGACCAGCGAAACAAATGTCAGTCTGTAAAAACAGTGTAGAAGGAAGATCTGAAGAAGGGAAAAAATTCTAAAAACTATTCGCAAATTTTTTTGTTTACTTCTGTTGTATGGAGAAAGTTTTGTAATTCTGCTGCAAAAAAACGCGATTTCTGGAAATTAAATCTCGAATTATGGTCCCTGATATCGAAAATGTAGTTATATTTCATTTATATCTGTTGTAAATAGCTTCCTCTAAAACATTGTGTCGTCAGACCTACGTTTTGTGGATTCTATGTCGAAACATTGGCCGACTGCATCCCCCCGTCTGGGATAATATGAAAATATATGAAAGAAATATGAATGAATGTTTTGAGAATAGGTTTCACGTAAGTTTGCCAAAATTATGCCGCAATTAGAAACATGTAAATTTTAAACAATGTTAAATAATTATTTTCTCAAAATCGGCTTCAAATATTTCTTTCGTGTTTGCTCGAATGGAGCAAAATATGGTTATAGATATAGTGTACGTCCCATTTCGGGGAACGAAACTCTTTGAAAACTGCGAAAAATTAAGATTGCAAAACTATAATATTGATGACAGTTAATGGAACCTGTTCTTCAAATTAGATCTTTAAATATGGCTGTGTAAAAGTTTTAGAAATATCAGTTTCGCGACATTTTTGCCATCTTCATTATTGAAAAATCAGAATTTACCGCATTTGTTTCTGCAGAACAGAATCATCTAAAGATATCAGGTCGCAATTCGACAATGGCAACGCCGGGATCCAGCAGTTTGAAATTCTTAGAATTCCTTCTCATTATTGGGCGATAATGTTTCTCGTTGTATAGATCGGTTTTGCAATGTCGAATTTATTTCGTTGCTTTAAATGAATTCGCTTTTGAACTTCATGAGCTAGAATTGGTGATGAATGAGTTTTAGAAGTAAGAAGATGCTTTTGAAGAAGGATTTGTGTATGTGTATCTCATGAAAATGTGTAACTTGTGAATACGTTTGATAAGGTACTGCCCCAGCATTCGCTTGGTGTTGATCGGAGAAATCACGGAAAACTTCCGATAAGAGCAGCCGGTCGCTAGAATTCTCCTCCAGACAGCAACTGAATTCGACCTAGCTGAAAGGCCAGTGTCGAAAATCCGGCCGCCGTGAGGACTCGAACGTAGGACTTCTCGGCCAGAGGCACTGCAGTGACATCAGTTGATGCACTGAGCTACCGCTACCGGTCTCCACTAGTTCGAGCGACGTGGTGCTTCTGTAGCTTAATGGTATGGCTGACGGCGTGTTAACTCGGGGCACCTGAGGTCGAGTCTTGTTACGAAAAAAAAACTAGTGGTGCTAAAACTGCACGTACTTTCTCGCTTTAATTTACACGCACGTAGAGCACGTACTTTCTCGCACGCAAAATTACGCGAAAAGTACTCAAATTTCCGAAAATTTGTGAAAGACCGTATTTCAAAACCTGACTTTAAGAAACAGATTTTATTAAGGGAAAATCTCTATCTTTAATATTTTAGTTGAAGGAAGATATCGAAATATTTTGAACTTTTCAGTTTTGGAAAAATCAGGGTTTGTAACGACCATGAGACGTACACCACTCTCTTAAACGTCCATTGCGCTATCCAACAACACTCTTTTATCAAAATCGATGGAGTATTTGCTTGAAAATTTCCCATTTTTTGAAAATATCCCAGGGGCTTCATGTACGATACTCCCCCAAATTAAATTATCCGTTTCAAATTTAAGGAGCCGTGACATCAGCCAGATCGATTGGGGAATATCAATTTTGGAGAAAATCAGCTGAACGGTTTTGCCGCTAGTGTTGTGCACAGACGAACAGACGGACGGACTGACAGACAGACGTTTTGCCGTTATTCCATTTTTGGGGATACAGAATCCACAAAACATGGATTCGAGCTGCACCACGCGTTAGACAATTTTTTGCTAAATTTAACAGCAAGCAAGAGTAATTTCTCTATCATCCAGAGATTTCAGTCCAAGACCTTAAGAATGATCGCAGCAGCGCCTTGGTTCATCACAAACGCAGCATTACACAAAGACTTAAAAATGCCCACTGTCTTAGAAAGAATAGAATCAATCAGCTCAAACTATCTCCAGCGTCTTGAAAACCATCCAAATCACTTATCCCTCAACCTCTTTGACAATAGTGCAGATATCCATCGTCTAACCAAAACCTCACCCATACAACTCCCATACAGATACTCAAGAAGTAACTGAAACATGATCTCTACCAAATTATCGATTCCAATTGCTGTTAACCTAAAATAATAATAATTGCTTTTTGTTATAGTACGAAGACGAAGATGAAGAGTACCGATGGGATACCTTCACTACTAATCATTGTCATAATAATTCTACATAACACATCACATTTACTTATTATTTTGTAAAAAAAAAGATTGTACGAGTAAATGTATCTTTAAAAAAATTAACAACAGGGTTTATCCCCTTTTTCGTTACGAGGGCACTGCAATAATAAATTTTTGTAGAAAATTCGCCGTGTTTTCCCCTTTACATAAGTTTCTCTCCACTCTGTAGCGAGAAAGTAAATATGAGCAGGTAGAGATAATATCCAGATTGAAGAGCCAATGAATATTTGATATGTTTAAAGCCACAAAATATTCTCATTTTAAAATAGCTTGGAAATTGGTATCAAAATACAATTTTTATGCAAGAATCTTATTTTTACGAGTAAAAGTTACCTGCTTCACCGAAATGAGGTACTTTTAGAAATAACGGCATCATAATTCCTGCGCAAGCCTAACACTTCCCAGCTCGCAGTCATTTCTAATCGGCATTGCATCCGGACGATTTCTCGGCCAAGGCAACAGAGGGACGTTCTCTCTCTGCAAAAGGCTGCAGCAGATCGCGCGATATGGTGGCCAGCCCGACAGACGCTCTAATGAAGTGTCCAGACAGCGAATTGCGAAGGCAGCGAAGAATTTTTCAATTTCCTATATCTTGGTTACAGCACAACCTTTTATTTCAGTGTTCTGTGGAATCCATTAACATTTATTCAGATTACAGCTGAATAACCGCCGTTGCCCGGATATTTATATAGCACGATCTTCTATTTAGAAGCCTCGCCAGCTCCGCACGGCTTCTCAAGGCACTCCCTAACTGGCCCGCCGTGGCCGAACTCATTACAACTCCCGTCTCCCCACGCAGCCTCTTCTACTCCGTCGGGTCCTTCACGGTTCGTCCATATCCTAGGCACGTCCTATCCGGTTACCACTTTTCCGTTCTATCTGTTCCTCCCGCTCATCATATCCTAGGCTCGCCCTATCCGGCCCACCATGGCCGTTCTGCCTTACTCTTCCTTGGCCGATCCTGCCCTTTCCGTTCTCTGTTCCTCCCGCTCACATATCCTAGGCCGCCCTATCCGGCCACCATGGCCGTTCTGCTTCAACTCTCTGGCGATCCGCCCTTTCCGTTTCGTTCCTCCCGCTCCCATGCTTCGTCCATATCCTAGGCACGCCCTATCCGACCCATCATGGCCGTTCTGCCGACAACTCCTCGGTTGATCCAGCCTTTTCCGTTCTATCTGTTCCTCCCGCTCTTCATGCTTCGTCCATGTCCCCCGTCCGCCAGCTATGACCGTGCTGCCTACAACTCTTCAAGCACATTCTCTCTATATGTTCCTCTCCCTCATAACGCTACGTTAGTCCCCCATCGCGCCCCATCGGGTTACCCCCCTATCTTCCCCCCCGTCCAGCCTATTGTGCTTGATAACGTATTCCTGGTCATCATGCTTTGTCAGTCTCCCCCGCACGTCATATTCGGAACGCTATAGCCATCCTTGCAACACCAACTCCCCTCCCATTCAGCCTGTTCTCATCTATCTCTTCCTCCCTCTCATGGCGCTTCGTCCGTCTCCCCTGTACGCTCTACCTGGCATGCTATGGCCGTCTTTCGATCTTCCGCTCCTCCCATCCGCTTTCCGCTCTAGATATTCCTGTGGTTCATCATGCGCCTCCCACCGGGAGCGGTAGCTCAGTGCATCAACTGATGCCACTGCAGCGCCTCTGACCGGGAGGTCCTAGGTTCCCACTCCCCACGGCGGCAGGATTTCGACACTAACTTTCCACCAAGGTCGAATTCAGTCGCTGTCTGGAGGAGAATTCTAGCGGCCGGCTGCTCTGATCGGTAGTTTTCCGCGGTTTCTCCGATCAACACCAGGCGAATGCCGCAGCAGTACCCTACCAAACGGGCTACGGACCGCGCGCGATCTGTCCTTCCTCTTCCTTGTCCTATCCTTTTTACGTAAATGTAAAATAACTCCCCCTTTTTTTTGTTTATTGTTCACAGTTGAGGCTGTCGGGCAATGACAACTGACATTTCGGGCGAATTTTAAATTATTGATTCTAAATGGAATAAGTGGGAGCTCTTTTTTATCACATTTTTTAAGAATGTTCCTTACATCATGTCTTTGCATTTCGCAAAATTCCAAGAATAAACAAAAAATGACAATTAATTTATTTGGCTTATACAGATAAATTGATGTAGATGGTAGTCACAAATTGATTTTTTTCTTCTTTTGCGACATGTCAGTTAATATTAATTACATCTGAACGCCTCAACTGTAATTTTTAAAATTGTAAATTAATTAAAGTGGTTAGGCTGAAGAGCAGGTCTTAAGGCCTGAGTCTCGCCACAAATAAAGACAATTTTATTATTATTATTATTATTATTATTATTATTATTATTATTATCCTCCCCCTTACACTAACATGCACTACACCACCACATATTCCGGGAGACCGGTCGGAAGCTTAGAGTTTGTCCCGGTTGGGGCGGTGCCCCGCTGGTGGGAGAGTTCTGGTGTGGTAGTGGGGAAACCCCACTAGCCGACGGTAGATCGGCGCCGGATCTCGTCATCCTGCGGGGGAAGATCACCGCCATCTCCCGAGAAAAATCATGCACTACACTAACGGGACTAATGACCAAAGTAGTTGACAGGACTCGAACCTAGAACCTGCCGGACAGAAGCGCTGCAGTTACATCAGTTGATGCACTGAGCTACCGCTCCCAGTGATAGTATGTCAATGATGTGCTTTCATTTATAGACAGAAACGCATTTCTCTTTTGCGAACTCACCTGTATTATTTTTTGAGAGAAACAGTGAACAGCTCCTCCTCGAACATCTCTAATTGCCTTCGTCTTCTTCTTTCTTCTTTCTAGGGCTTTTATCAAGCCGACAGCAGGTTACCCTTTACGTCTCGATGGGACGCATATTCGACCATACACTAGACACCAACACACTTGCGGGCTCCTCTGATCTGGGGTCAGCAGAACGCGAGGCCCTCCGCGACAACACATACATACAAAGACAAGGGACAAACAACCATGCCGAAGGCGGGACTCGAACCCGCGACCCTTCGGACCGAAGCGCTGAGTCGGTACTCGCTCTTAGCCACCTCGGCCCTCCAGGTCGGCTAATTGCTTTCGTAATTCTAATAAATTATCTATTGCGATGAGACCATTAAACAGGGTTGTTCCGCAAATGGCTCACCCGTGTACCCTGAAGCGGACGATTTCACAGAACCCGTTAGAACACGTTGAATAATCACGATTAACTTCAAAATAGTGATATAGTCGCGGTTATCAGTACATCTGTTTCACCACGGAATAGAACTTGATTAAGTTTCCCGTGTTTTCGCGTTAAAATCGAGAGGGTGGTGCACTTCGCGGTGCATTGTGGGATATTAACTTTCCGTTTTATGTTTTTGCAACTGCCGAACTACACGGTAACCTATGCAAAGAGGTTAGATCCAATTCAACTTTCGATGCTAACAGATGTTGAGTTTTTTCATTTCATTTCTCCCCTATTCATTCATTTGAAAAATCATCATTCATCGATGATAAAATCGAGTAGTCATCTAGTAAATGATATTGAAATAACTTCTGCATTCTGAAGCTTCTAAAACGCGAATAATTTGAAGAAACATTTACGTTAAATACAAAATCGAAGGTGATAAAACGTGCTTCAGGTAGTGTCTTTTTTAATAAGTGAGGGGAATCTGAGAGAAATGGAGAGAAAATGAACGTGACGTACAATGATAATGATGTGAAATTGAAGGAAGGAGAACGGGAAACTCCAGAAAAACGCGTTTTGTGTCTCACCAGTCAAGACTGTCGGGACGAGCAGAACGGAAGAGAGGTTGATTGATTATTTAGTGCTTCCGGGCGCGTCAACGGGCATTTCCTGGTGCGTTGTAAGCATTAGTCCCGTAAGTGAAGTGTTTTTATCGCAGGAGGTGACAGCGTTCTTCCCCCGTTCCTTTCACGCTCTGTTCCGTCTACATGGCGAGATCCCAGCTGACCTACACCCCTGCATGCAGGGTTTTTTTAACCAGGTATCTCCCATCAGCGGGGCACCGCTCCAGCCAGAACAAGCTCTAAGCTCCCGACCGGTCTCTCGGAATATGTGGTAGTGTAGTGCTTGTAAGTGTAAATGTGAGTATGGGTGAGGATAGGTCAAGGAAGGGAAGGTGTTAACACATTTTTATGTCACAACTATACAATGTCTTTTATGTCACAGCTCTATATTGGGTGCTCCATGGCGTAATGTGAAAAGGTGCGAAATGAGTGGATTGTGTCGAGGTTGTGGAACGGGCGGAGGTTGTAGAGCGGGGACGGGGGTGAATAGAGTGAAGGTTGCCAAGCGCAGGAAAGGGGTGTGGAATTTGTGGAATACATGAAAGGTATAGAACGGGTGGAAGATGTTTGGCGGGAGGAGCGGAAGGTTTTAAGGGGGGGTTTTGGGCAAATTTGGTGATGCATGTACAGGGTATATCAGGGAGCGATCAGTTGCGGCAGAAAGAGCGGTAGTTGTGGAGGGGGAGGATTTGGAGTGGAAAGGGAGCGTAAAGCGTACTGACGTTAAGGAGCTGGAGGAGGGTGGAGGGACGAAGTGTGTAAAGAGTGGGGGGCAGTGGGTTTGGTTTGGTGGTAGGTGAAGTGATCGGATGTTGTAGGGCGGGCAGACGGCAGATGGTGGTAGAGGGCAGATGGTGTAAAGCGCGCGGATGGTGTGCAGCGGGAGGAGGGTGTAGAATGGGCGGCAGGGACGAAGAGGACGAAAGAACGGAGGAACAAGATGGATCGTACGATACATGTGGAGTAGAAGGAGGACATAATTCGGGTGGAAGATGTGTAGCGGGAGACGTTTGTGGCCCAGTGGAACAGAGGTGAAGTTAATGAAGAAATTCCCAGAGTTTCTTCGTGCAAGTGCCTAGGAATCCATTTTGATAGTAAATTAAGCTGGAAAAGTGACGTATATTTTGTTGTAGGGAAAGCGTGGATATCTCTCCATTTTGTAATGCGCATTTTAAAGCGCGAAGGAAATTGCTTATTTGTCGCCTTTTCGTCCGATAATGGAATATGGAGCAACTTGTTGGGATCCGCACAAAATCATGCAGTGTAAGAACTTGGAAAGAGTAGCTAAATTTACTTTCAGGAAGAAGAAAGTGGCAGGGTGGGATTCATTCTAAAACAGGCGAACATTGGCAAGAATCTGCGCTTTGTATTAATCTTAAAGCGGTCATCCAGCTTGGAAAGAAATTAAACGGCGGCTAAGTATTCCTACGTATATCAGAAGAGAGGATCCCAGCCACAAAATAAAATTTAAGACCGCAGAGAACGGATGTCGGGAAATTCTCTTTCACAAATCGAACGATTAGGGATTGGAATAGATTGCCTACATAAACCTTTGAAACCTTTCCTCGAAGCGTTCAACAGTTTAGGAAATTAATTTAGGCATTTCTAAGTTTATGAGGGAGTTAACAAGTAATATTAAGCTATAGAGTGAAGTGAGGTGTCGTACAGTGTAGAGCAGACAAATAATGAAGGAAATGTTTTTAGTGTTATAGTGAAGTGAAGTGAAGGATAGTGCAGTGCTGTGTTAATTGTATAAATACTCAGTGCCAGTTTAGATGATAGACGATTATTTTCTTTTTCTTCATGCACTTTAATGCTTTAAGAATTTTTATATTTTTTTATTATTATTATTATTTTATCATTATTATTTTTTTTATTTTCTTATTTATGTAAATAACCCCGCGTTACGCCCATTTGCAGTTTAAATAAATGTATTTATTTTATTATTTATTTATTTAATAAAAGCTGATAAAGAGTTGGAATGGGTTCAGGGGGTGGAGAATGTATAGCAAGCGGAGCGTATGGCGTATTCGAGAGGGGGATTGGGGAGTGGATGTTGAGCACCGGGTGGATGGCGTGGAGTGCCTGGAAAGGGTTGAATGAGCAAAGGTTGTGCGGGGGTTGGGGGAAGTAGGAAGGGAATGTTGTGGAATACAGTGGTTGCAGTGAAGGTGGGACGGTGTAGAGCGACGAAGTAGGATTGGAGTGAGGTGACGGGATGTAGGACTGTGTATAACGCTTAGGCGTGGAGCATATGGTATTTGGGCGTTTGGATATTGTGGAGCGTTTGGATATTGTGGAGCGTTTGGGATTGGGGAGCGTTTGGATATTGTGGAGCGTTTGGATATTGTGGAGCGTCTGGATATTGTGGAGCGTTTGGGTATTGGGGTGCGTTTGGGTATTGTGGAGCGTTTGGATATTGTGGAGCGTTTGGATATTGTGGAGCGTTTGGATATTGTGGAGCGTTTGGGTATTGTGGAGCGTTTGGATATTGTGGAGCGTTTGGGTATTGTGGAGTGTTTGGGTATTGTGGAGCGTTTGGATATTGTGGAGCGTTTGGATATTGTGGAGTGTTTGGGTATTGTGGAGCGTTTGGATATTGTGGAGCGTTTGGATATTGTGGAACGTCTGGATATTGTGGAGCGTTTGGATATTGTGGAGCGTTTGATATTGTGGAGCGTTTGGATATTGTGGAGCGTTTGGATATTGTGGAGCGTTTGGATATTGTGGAGCGTTTGGATATTGTGGAGCGTTTGGGTATTGTGGAGCGTTTGGATATTGTGGAGCGTTTGGATATTGTGGAGCGTCTGGATATTGTGGAGCGTTTGGGTATTGGGAGCGTTTGGATATTGTGGAGCGTTTGGATATTGTGGAGCGTTGGAGATTGTGGAACCTTTGGATATTGTGGAGCGTTTGGATATTGTGGAGCGTCTGGATATTGTGGAGCGTTTGGGTATTGCGGAGCCTTTGGGTATTGTGGAGCCTTTGGATATTGTGGAGCGTCTGGATATTGTGGAGCGTTTGGGTATTGTGGAGCGTTTGGGTATTGGGGAGCGTTTGGATATTGTGGAGCGTTTGGATATTGTGAAGCGTTTGGATATTGTGGTGCGTTTGGATATTGTGGAGCGTCTGGATATTGTGGAGCGTTTGGGTATTGGGGAGCGTTTGGATATTGTGGAGCGTTTGGATATTGTGAGCGTTTGGATATTGTGGAGCGTTTGGATATTGTGGAGCGGGCGGAAGTAATAGAGTGATTAGGGGCAATGCGGTGGGAGGTGGTTGTGGTGAGGGTAAAGGGTGTAGAGGTGGTGAGGGCAGAGGTTGTTGTGCGGGGGAGGAGAATGACCCAGGGCGAATGTAAGGAGTTACAAGAGGATACAGAGCGGGGCGGAAGGTTTGTAGAGAGTAGTTGGAACGTATTGAGTGGGCGGTGGATTTAACTCGCAGTGGTTGGAGGCGGTGGATGTGCTATATTCATCTTTTTAAATGCAATACTTTCAGATTGAGCTTCAAAGAAATTTTGCGATTGTGAAAATAATTCTTTGTGTTTTTAGGTACTGCACTTGAAGACCATAGGTCATTTTCAAAATGTTTAAATTTCTTGTAAGAAAAGAGTCAAATCACTCATAAAAGGGACTCATAATTGGCAGAGGTGCAACCTCACTGTTAACTGAATTTTCGGCGTGAAGACGCGCGAGAATGGTGAGGAAAAGATGCAAATGAAATTACGTCCATTTTACGATCGAGGTAGAATATTACTTCCTTTTCGTGTCTAATAGGCAATTGTGTGAAAAAATACTGGCTGTTTTATTTCTGTTAGAACAAAAGTATAAATTTCGCAAAAGTTTGATTTTATTAAAATGCTTCTTTTTACTTTTAAAAAAATTGAAATAACCAGTTTTCGCAAATCGACAAACCTCGGTAGCTCAATATCGGATCCTAAATATTGCAGGTGAGTAAATTAATATATTGTTTCAACGTATATATATTCAACGTGATTGGATGAGGCTTTGGAGGTGAGTTGTAAGGAACGAAAGCAACCCTGAAGAACTGCACAACGAAGCCTCACTTCATACGATATGCTAGCGTGCATTCTCCTTTGACAAATAGCAACTCTTACGAACATTTACAACGCAATTGCTATTTCACGATGGTAATTGAATTTAAAGTGTATTTACTATTATGGGTGCCACCAATATACTTTACTAGTATACCACAGCCGGATATCGTTATTAAGAATTGGGATGACTCGCGTCCAGGAAATGATCTAGTCCTATTGAAGCACGCAGACAGTTGTAAAACTAAATATAGTGTTACAAAAATGGTAATTTCCAAGTAGATGCGACGGAGACGCAGTTGGAGGACTCCAGACGGTGGCCTTTTCCAAGCGCTGCCCTACCGAGCAGGAGCAAACAAGCGTTCGAATTAGGGGCTCTTACCGAGATCACGTACTAGGATGAAATGGAGTGTTGTAAAGAGACCGCAAAAGACGCTGGTATTATAGAGCCTTGAAAGGTCGATGAAGAGGGAGTGAGTCTGCGCCCATCAACTACGTTGGTCTTTAGTTTAGTGAGGACAGTGCACGTTGTAGCCGGAAGGTATCAGTGTTCGATCCCGTCTGGAACATGGAATGCGACCGACACGTTGGATTCCGGTTTCCCCAGCCAGGTATCTCCCACCAGCGGGGCACTGCCACACTTGGGACAATCTATAAGCCTTTGTGTGTGGTACGCCACAAGTGTGGTAGTGCGCTGCATGTAAGTATAAATGTAGGGGTGATGATAGAACTAGGAAGAGAAAGGAAAGAACGCGCGTGGTACTTGACCCGTTTGTTCGGGTACTACCCGGACATTCGCCTGGTGTTGATCAGAGAATTCTCCGGTAGAATTCTCCCCCAAACAGCGACTGAATTCGACCTAGCTGTCTAACTAACCATCGTCGAAAACCCTGCCATCGTACCGGGATCTGTAGCTCAGTGCATCAATTGATGTCACTGCAGCGCTTCTGATCAGGAGGTCCTAGGTTCAAGTCCTGACGGCGGCAGGATTTTCGACGCTCGCTTTTCAGCTAGGTCGAATTCAGTCGCTGCCTGGAGGAGAATTCTAGCGGCCGGCTGCTCTGATCGGTAGTTTTCCGTGGTTTCTCCGATCAACACCAGGCGAATGCCGGAAACGGGCCACGGACCGCGCGCGATCTGTCCCTCCTCTTTCTTGTCCTATCCTCTCCCCATACACACACACTTACACTAACATGCACTACACTACCACATATTCCGGGAGATCGGTCGGAGCTTACAGCTTGTCCCGGCTGGGGCGGTGCCCCGCTGGTGGGAGAGTCCTGGTTAGGGGGAAATCCCACTAGCCTACGGTAGGTCGGCGCCGGATCTCACCATCCAGCAGGGGAAGATCACCGCCATTTGCCGAGAAAAAACATGCACTACACTCACGGGACTAATTACCAAAGCAGTTGACGCGCCCGGAAACACGAAAAAAAAACCCTGCCACCGTCGGGAGTCGAACACTAGGGCTTGCCGATCAGAGGCACTGGTCATCTACGCCTGTGACGCCGCAGTGGTGACGCTTGTTGACACTGCGTCATCCGAGCCTGCATGGATGTACACGATTGCAGTGTTAAAACGGCTCCACACATTCGGCATTCGTCGAGCAGCGAGTTAGTGCTCGCCCAATCCCGAGCAGCTGACGTGTTCGGCGAATGTTTGCTCCCTTTGATTGCTCCAAAAGACCTACACGCGGTGAGTAGAGCGAACACCGAATGTTAATCACTCGGCAAATAGCTATCAACGCATCCACACTACTTGGATTCGGCGAGCGGTTGCTCGGTGTTCGCCGAATAACGAATGTCTGTAGCCGTCTTTAAAATTCTCTTCAAAGCTTATTTTCGAGTTAGCTAGTGATTCCGGGCGTGTCAACAGCTTAGGTCATTAGTCTCGTAAGTGTAGTGCATGATCTTTCCTCGGGAGATGACGGTGATCTTCCCCCGCTGGATAGTGAGCTCTGACGCCTACCTACCGTCGGCTAGCGGGGTTTCCCCCTAACCAGGACTCTCCCACCAGCGGGGTACTGCCCCAGCCGGGAGAAGCTCTAAACTCCCGGCCGGTCTCCCGGAATATGTGGTAGTGTAGTGCATGTTAGTGTAAGTGTGTGTGTGTAAGAGGAGAGGATAGGACAAGGAAGAGGAAGGATCGTGCGCGGTCCGTGGCTCGTTTGGTAGGGTACTGTCCGGGCATTCGCCTAGTGAGAAACCACGGAAAACTACGGATCAGAGCAGCCGGCCGCTAGAATTCTCCTCCAGACAACGACTGGATTCGACCTAGCTGAAAAGCTTGTGTGGAAAATCCTGGCGCCGTGGGAAGTGGGATGCTAGGACCTCCCGGTCAGAGGCGCTGCAGTGGCATCAGTTAGTGCCACCGCTACCGGTGTTATCTTCGACGTAACATTCTGCACGGACCGTTGCAGTGTTACGTGGTGGCGCCGCTCGCGCCCCTCCACGCGATCCCCGGCAGGGCCGGCCACCGCGCGGGGCTTCGGCGCATGCGCAAGGGGGGGCCCCCCCCCCCCCCGGCCGGCTCGCCCGCGAAGAGCCGGCGCGCCGCCCCTGAGCGCGGGTGAGCCAACGGCGGGGGCGGCGGGGGCGGCGGCGGGGGCGGCGCGCGTGCCCGGGGCTATAAGAGCGCGCGGGAGGCTTCACCACCGCAGTGCACCGCACCCGCAGCCTCCGCGGAGCCACCGGCAGCGCACAGGCGGCGCGCACCCCCGCGGTACGTCCCTGCGACCCGCCCGCCACCCTACGAGTGCCTTCGCAGTTCCATTGAAAGCAGCAGCGTTCGCCAAAGTGTCTATTCAAAATTGGATTATGTCGGTTTTTGAAGAACCACTTCGGTTTTGAGGTGGAAAACTGCAAGTGAATAGTCTTACAAACTCTTTTACTTTGAGTTATTTGGGGATATTTTATAGCTATCTTTGATACAATAACGAACGATAATATTTTGTAAGTCATCTATTTTTTTGGATATTGTTTTTTGATTTTTATTTGGTTAAAAAAATCAATATCATAATTTCATGGAATTCATTACAATAACGAAAGTTTTTTGCAATAAAAATGTAAGTTTTCAAAACATTATCGATTTTTATTATTAATCATTTCAGTCAATGGTTCTTGAATTATATGACTGCTAGAATAATTTACCTTTGAGATAATACTGGGTTGGGTGTTTAAATTAACTATCCGAATCTTGTAAGTTCCGTGCAAGTTTAGTTTCTTTGTTTTCTGTGGTGACAGGCAATAACAGGTTTTTTATTCAATAACCAATTATTAGCTCGCTATTTTCCCTTTATTATTTTTACTTTCTCGCCTTATATATTTATACTGTAAAGAAAATAGGTTGTAACACTGCAATCGAAAGCAGCGATTTTGTGTCAGAAAAAATCATATTGTGGGTGTCTGATATCGAAAATGTGGATAATTTGCATTGCTGTCTGCGGCGAATTAATTTTTCCAACTCGTTGTGTACCCGGAATTCTGGTTTTATGAGTCCTTGATTCCAAAATATTGGTTTATGGCAACACGTTCGTCTGTCCTAAATCTGTGATCAATTGTAGCGCCTAAATCATTCTCAAATTTTTCTCCAAAAGTAACATTCTCTCATTCACATAGAGAACCTGCAGTCCTGCAAATTTGAAACGGATATTTTGAGTTTTGGAAGTTCTTTACATGAAGCCTTAACAACTTTTTGTATTAATTTTTTTCCTCGGATAGAACACTAGTTCGTTAAAAATTAACAGGTTCCATTTTCTTGAATGAAATCTGAATTTTCGAAAACTACTCAATTAGTTCAATTTTTTTTTCGGAGACTTCCTTCGATCGCAAATATGGATATTTTTCTTATTCAGAGACATCTTTTAATAAGTCCAAGGACAATTTTTCAAAAATACAAGTATTTTTCCATATTTTTGCGTAAAAAAGGAATTTAATACAATTATTTACTCAGAAGTGGTTCGATATTTTTCTTTAGTTTCTTCTCTAAAAATGGGTGCGTTTAAAAAAATTATGTCGGTTTTATTTTCAAAAAACTCTCAATTTCCAAAAATTTTAAGAAATAAGCATTGTAAAAATGTAATATTAATGATAGGGATTTTTATTTTCTCGCTACCGTTTACGTAGTAAAGAGAAAGTTAAATAATACTGCACGAAAAAATCTGAATTTTCGGCAGAAAAAAACTCTTATAGCCGGGCCCTAAAAACGAAAAAGCGGATAAATCCAATTGCTAAATTTAGAAAAATGTCCTCTAACACTTGGTGTTGCCAGAATTTGAGTTTTGTGAGTCCTTGATACCGAAAAATCGAATGACGGCAAAACGTTCGTCCATCAGTCCTTCTGTCAGTTCGTCCGTTTGGTGAATGTGAATAACACTAGCACCTAAACTATGCGTAAGATATTTCCCAAGTTGAACTTCTGCCGATCTGCCTTGAATCAAAGCTCTGCGATTTTTGAAAACCACCATTTATTAAAATTTTTGAGGGTACTATACATAAATCCCCAGGGACAATTTCAAACTTTTCTAAAAATCGTCTCCAATTTTTTTTAATTTCATGCAATAATAGAGGAGTACACATATAAGGTGGCATCGCTCCAATTTTCACTGATAACTCTGAATTTTTGATAATTGCAAACGTTTGAGTATTTTTCGGCGACTTCCTACAACTACAAAATTGAAGGTAGAGATATATCCCTCGAATGAAATTTCTTATCCATAATTAGTTCTTTCAATCAGGGCATGTATATTGTTTAGAAAATTTAGTAGTTTTTGCGCAATATTGCCTAAAATATGTGCAATTTAAAAGATAACAAAAACAAGATTTTTTCAAAAACAGCTACAAATTTTTTTCTTTAAACTTTTGGTAGGAATAGTGCTAAATGTACTATGAAATAACTTGAACGACATATTACTCTATTCTTTTGTTTTTTTTTAAATTAAAATGTTTGATTTGATTTTTTTGATACAGACATATTTTTTGTCTGTCATATCGATAATATTTGCATTACGAAGATGTTTTACATTATTGGAAGTACGATTACATGTGTTTTAAATGATGTCATAAAATTTCTTGAAAACTCAAAAGTTTTCTGTGAAAACGAGTTCAAATTTCCGCAATTTTCAGAAACGCTCAAACACTATTTTCTCAAAAACGGCTCCAAATTTTTCTTGAAACTTTTCGTGCGGATAGTTCTAATTGCTCTATTTAAGATGACATAAAAGTCATTTTGGTGTATCCTTTGGTTTTTGCTTTTTAAATTACACAAATGTATTTTTTTAAATATCACTCAAGTCTTTAATATGTATATTTCCATCCATTTTTATACATTATTGCATTTGTGAGTGAAAGAGCTTCAAATGACTTCCAATAAAATTTTTCGAAATCTCAAAAGATTTTTAAATATCGCATTTACAGTAATGCTGAAATGGACTTTTTTTTAAAACGGCTCCAAAGTTTTCAACTAAAAGTTGTTTATAGAACGAGGTTTTACTCTTATTTAACATTTTAAAAGTAATATTGCGGTTCTATCAATAGGAAACCGAAAAATCGAGAAAAGTTTGAAAAAACTGTATTTTGTTGGGCGAGCTGGCAAGAGAATGGACCAAGATTGTAAAGCTGTCCCAGACCTAGAAAATTAGAAAACTAATACGAGAAAGTCTGTCACGAAATCGGTGTTAAAGAATTAGATCTTTAAATAAGGTCATCTATAAGTAAAAACGAGAATACTTGGGGTGATTTTTGTTTGAAATACTGGGATTCTTTTTTCAGAAATTTCCGGTTTTTTTTCTTCGGATAGAGAAAAGGATCTGTAAAAAATTACGGATGTCTGATATTTGTTGAAACATCAATATTCGAAAATTGCAAGAAATACAAGTAATGTGAGAAATGTGTGGTGTTTAACCACCACTAGCCTTCGTTGTATTAACATTTGGTTGCAGTTATTTAGCCTTTGATGATAATTTTTCCGAGCAAAAAATCTGGTTTTGGGATTGTATCTGTACTTTCTCCTGTAGGCTTTTGTGTAGTATATTAAAAAACTACATTATCGGTGCAGTAACCTTCCAAATTACACGATGGCAAATCATCAGTGGGTTAGAACACTGATCCAATCTGATTGCGTAACTCTTTTCTTTGTGGTCTGTTAAGGAGTTTCTTTCAGTGCAATAGTAGGTGATTTTTTTTGTATTACGTGTCTGGGTGACATACAGGTGTCCACTGTTTCAGGCTGAGGTATAGTAAAGGCTCCAACCTGTTATCCATTACTTGTACTGCCGCTAAAAATCTGTATTTACTAATTGATTGAATTGTTTAATGGAAAACTATGAAGCTAATGACATATAAGAGGCACTTATAGTCTTGTTAAATACTCAGGAACTCGGCGAAAGTAAAAAAGCTAAGAATCAGTTTCAATTTTGACCGAAAATTGCAAACATTTAGTTGTGTCATTCCGCCTATCCGCATATTGTGCCTACTGACTGAATTCATATAAACAGTGCGCCACTTCTTAAGATAAAGCGGATATCATGTGAACGCGTTGATATGGAATGATTAACGTATGAAATAATACATGTTTTGTTGATCTCACTCATAGACGTGGCTAAAAGTAGAGACTGAACTTATTTAAGCGGGTTATTCCACTCGTGAAATTAAAACCATTTGTGTTTAACTATACATACAAAATGCCTCAATTAGGACGGTTTATCTCAAAAAGTTTATCGCTTTTTCTATCCGATTTTTCTGACCGCTTCTCCCTGCTGGCCGGTCACAAACTGTGACTCATCTATCTTAGGAGGAGACGGTATACATCGATTTCCATGTTGATGTCTAATAAACCACGTACGTACTATAACATAACATCTTTTATTTTAATATAGTTTGCAGTTATTTTCAATATTTGCCGCACGTTGAAGCTCTATTTGACATAATTTCATTCGGGAGATAGTGCTTTTAAATACCACTCGTGCTTTAGAAATTCTCAGATAAATCCCCTCCTCGCTTCGCGATTAGGGGATTTATCGATAATTTCCAAAGCACTTATACCTGAAAAACGATTTACCGCCAGAGGATACGGGGCCCCTTTCGAAATGTTTAGGGGGCTCATGACCCTTCTTCGCTGGCTCCCCTTCTGTGCACGCCTGTGTTCTTAGTATTTAACGCCCCGATGTATTGTGGCTGCGTAATTACTATACTATGTTATTGCAGTATTCGTAAAGTCTATTTTCTTAAAATATTTACTTTAATGGGGAGTAATTCTAGAATATTTTATTTGTTGTTCTTGAGAAATATTCGTGCTCTTGTTTGGGAAATCATTTTGTGGATTTGTTCCGCAGAATTTCTGATGTTGCATGCCACGTTTGTTTACCGGTTTTAGAAAATTGGATTTTTGAATCGTACAAAATATACCTTTTATTTTTTCCTCCCCATTGAATTTGAATATCATTTCGTTCTTTTACAATTGTAACGAAAATTATTTATCATCACTTTCGGTAAGCTAAATCTTGAGTATTATAAACAATACATTTTAAGCGAAATAAAAATCAAATTTTGGCATTTGAAAGAGTTGGCATTTGAAAGAAATTGGTAACGGAAACTGTCATCGTACTAGCGGTATAGAATGAACTTGAAATGATTCACAGTTTGAATCGCAAGACAGCGTAGACGCCGAAGCAAAGCTAATCGATCACAGTACAGAACAAAAATATTATAATCAAACGTTTTTTCAAATAACAGTAAGGTAATCATGATCATGAACTCACGATAATGAATACAGGGAGGTACAGATTTATTTTGCTTGCTTACAAATTAGCACATGCCTCCTTTCTTAAATGTAACAGGCACTGCCTTATCACGGCAGATTGACATCAAATTGCACAAAGGCCCCACATTGAAAACTATAACTAATGATGACTTCCCACACTAGAAACAAAATATTATGAAATGCGTTATTTCTAAATTATTTAATGCGCCGTATTATATTTTAACTTCGGCCTAAATAAATGTTTTTAAATTGACTCTCAGTTCTGAATGCACCAGTTAGGTCTTTGTACAAATCTACCCGAGAGCAAATAGGTAGATATAGATCCAGAATCATATACAGTATAACGCAAAAGTTCATAATTTTATAGTATATACTTTTTGTGCTTAATAGAGTAAAATAACTTACTCAATGGTATTTAATTCTAATTTATTAATTAATATTAAGTAATAAACAGGTAATTAAGTATACGGAAAAGTGTGATGAAAGTTACTTCAAAACTTCTCTGTTCTTATGAAGTCGTATTTAATATTTAAAAAAATAAAATACAGGTCTTGTGGCGACACCACGTTAACACGACAAGTCACGTACCCGTTTCTTGAATCTGATGTGCTTTATGATTTATGTGGCAAGTAACTTCAAGATATAATTGACTTATCATTTCCTACTCTTGGTAACCGCTGTAATTGAAAGCTGAGATATGGATGAATCGTTTATTTCAGAAACCCGTCAAACGTCATATTTACCTGAACAATATTCATTTATTAACAGATTTAATATTAAAAAATATTTTGAAATCGGAAAAACTGGGACACTTTTTCTCAATTTTCTCGACATGACAAATTTGGCGTTTGACGGGTTTCTAAAATAAGCGATTCAATTGCTTTCTTTAAACATATTACTGAGTCCTTTAAAAACTGTCATAATCTTCTAAAAGTATTTTTTATAGACTTCGCGTGAATTTGACAGAAAGTTTGATAAACAGCAAATGTATTTAGTAATTAACAATTGAAATTAAATACTAATAGTGGAAGAAAGACAAACCGATGACGTTGCGTTCTGGTTACTTTGTTTCTTTCTTTGTTTGTGGAGAAGTCTAACAAACTCATTTCATTGTATATTTTTGTGTAGTATATCTGAGTCTCTATGTATAGTTTTTTGTAGCATTTTATTGCATCTCTCTCAATTCTACACCTCACAAAAATCAATAAAATAAAATCAGAATTGTGTTTTAAGAAGTTTTGTAAATATTATAATTTCTTACATTTAGCGGATATGACTATCATGTCAAAATTAGTGAGTTGATTCTGATCATAAAGAGTTGAATGTTTCTTATAATCCTGGAAAATGTATCAAAAAAATCAAGGAACTCATTTCATTGTTTTTTTGTGCTATTTGTTGTTTGTGCATTGTGTTTTGTGGTATTTCCTGTAATTTGAATGGATAAATGATAACTTTGATTTGCATTTTACTTAAGCTACGGCGTAGAGTGGAGTTATATTGCTAAATATGGAGTTGGTTAAAAAAATTCATTGTGTTATTTTGATTGCGTTACAATTCTCTAATATCAAATTTTTCCTGCAATGAAAATATAAAAATAAATAATCACTGTGATCAAAGTGGTCACTATGTATATAAATGATTAAAGTACCTTATTTAAAGCTTTAAAATAACTTTCCGGGAATGGAATGGGGGGGGGAGTTTAGCATCCTTTCACGTATAAAAATGTTCGAAAATCTTGCGCGGGTTCAACTAGGTACAAGTGTACTAAATGATATAAAATATAGATTTTTATTTAGATGACATGAGAAACACTTCAATTGTTTTTTTGATTTTTGCACGTCAGACGGGAATAACATCTGGATCGGCTAAACCAATTTCGATGCAGTTTTCTTTGAAACGTAAAAGCTTCGATGGGCATCAGTTAGGTTATTTGTTTTCAAATTATTATTTTTCCCTTATGTAAAGAATAATGTTTTTTATACCAATCTACAATTTTATCCCGATCTTAATGTAATTTCTGGACGTGACCTAAAAAACGGAGAAGTTTGCAAGAATTACCTACAGACAGAACTCGTTCATTTTTCTGTGTTGTACACGATTGTGAAATTGTGATAAATGTCCGGAATACTTCATCTAGCTAAAATTAAATTGTATATAAATTATATGGAATTCCACTCTCAAAAAATTTCAATAATGAAACACTAATTCATCATATGACGATGTTCCCTGCATTATAAGAATTCATACCTTCAAAAAATATTGATGCCCCGTGAAATTCCCCCTACATGCATATCCTTAAACTGTTAAATAAGAAAAAAGAAAGATGTTAATCATATCACAGTTTTTGTTATACAGATCAAAATGTTAGTTTTATACTTTTTATATTAATGTTAGGCGCCATTTACGTCTGGCGAGAGATGCTGCTGATAATGTACGCGTAGGCTTCCGCGGCTCGAGTCGATGACTTCTTCTTCGCTGTCCGGGTGACGCCGCGTAGTGGGCTGAGAGGCCGACGTTTCGCCTGACATGTCGCAGGCTTCATCAGGGCCCTGCTGCTGATAAGGCAGACAAATGAAGCCGGCGCGGCGCGCGGCGACCGCGGAGGGCGTGTCGGCGGCCGGCGGCCGCTCCGCATTCCGCCGCCATGCATTATGGTCGCGCTTAATCAACTATTTCACTTGTCCCCAGATGCCGAAGAAATGAAACCCAAAGCTGACGTCATGAGGGTGGTGTGGATAATTATCGGTATGTAATTTTTTGCAGTTTGTGAATCAATGATAGTGTTTTTCAGAATCCAAAATTCATTATTTAAATTTAAAAAAGACTATAAAATGTTAATACTCCAGCCAATGATTAAACTTAGTGAGTCAATACTTCGTAAAAACGCCATAAATGTTGTGCATCAAGTCTGGATGTCGGTGTTGTCTTATTTTGCCCAATATTTGTAACAAGATATTCTTATATTTTTGTATTTTAAAGTAGATTACTATTCATCTTATATTTGTTATGGTAATAGTAATCATTCAAATGAAATGTTTAATATAGAATCATGAACATTCTTATATAGTTATTAAGTAATAGTATTGAAAAATATTTTCTCTCTTTTTAGCGGTCCTCTGCGCGACGCATACGACAGAGGTATGTCAATACAAAAGTTGGTTTATTTACATTATTGATTATGGCATGCACATTTTACAAAGGCACCCGTTCTCGACTAATTGACGTTAAATTCCACCTTCATCCCAACAGGGTCAGCAAGGTTACTCTTATCCCAAACCAGACAAACCGTTTGAAACTGGCCGCCCAGGAGGTCCTGGTGGTCGACCAGGCGCTCCCGGGGCTGGAGGACCCTTCGGGCCTGGAGGAGGTCCAGGAACAAGCGGGAGGCCGGATATCCCAGCGGAGGTCCTTCGGGGCCTAGTGGCCCTTTCACACCAGGTGGACGACCCGGTGGTACTGGACCTGGCGGACCAAGTGGACCGTTTGGATCTGGAGGACCCAGCGGCCCAGGTGGCAGACCTGGATACCCTAGCGGCGGCCCCTCTGGACCCAGTGGCCCCTTCGGCCCAGGCGGACGTCCCGGAGGCTCTGGACCCGGCGGACCATTCGGTCCTGGAGGCCCCAGCGGACCTGGAGGGCCAAGCGGTCCTGGTGGACCCGGTGGCAGACCAGGTGGTGGACCAGGAGGACCCAGCGGCCTGGCGGGCCAGGAGGCAGACCCGGATACCCCAGCGGCGGTCCCTCAGGACCAAGTGGACCCTTCGGCCCCGGTGGTCGACCTGGAGGCTCTGGACCTGGAGGACCCAGCGGTCCTGGATACCCTAGTGGTGGACCCTCCGGACCCGGTGGCCCCTTTGGACCCGGCGGACGACCTGGAGGAACAGGGCCGGGCGGACCTGGAGGTCCCAGGGCCCGGAGGAAGACCCGGCTATCCCAGCGGGGTCCTTCAGGACCAGTGGCCCTTCGGCCCGGTGGCGACCGGGGTCCGGACCTGGAGGCCCTAGCGGGCCATTTGGTCCTGGAGGACCCAGCGGACCTGGAGGAAGACCCGGCTATCCCGCGGTGGTCCTTAGGACCCAGTGGCCCCTTCGGCCCAGGCGGACGGCCCGGAGGCTCTGGACCTGGAGGACCTAGCGGCCCTGGAGGTCCAAGCGGACCTGGTGGACCCGGGGGGACCGGGGACCCGGGACGTGGTCCCTTGGTCCCGGTGGTCGACCTGGGGCACGGACCTGGAGGAGGCCCTGGTGAACCCAGTGGTCCCGGAGGTAGACCTGGAGGGACAGGTGGTGGAGGTCCCTTTGGTCCTGGTGGACGACCAGGAGGTACTGGTTCCGGGGGTCCGGGTGGGCGTCCTGGAGGAACTGGGCCTGGCGGTCCTTCTGGCCCTGGTGGTCCTTCTGGACCTTCATACGACTACCCATCGGGAGGAACTGGTCCGGACGGCCCGGATGGCCCGTTCCCGACTGGAAGTCCTGGTCCCGATGGTCCATTCGGCGAAGATGATGGCGACTATTCCGCTATTCCTGGGGTGCCAGGTGTGGATTATCCTATCTTAGCTGACGTTCCTGCAACGTCGTTTAGCTGTGATAATCAGAAATGGCCTGGATATTATGCTGACGTGGAAGCTCAATGTCAAGTTTTCCATATTTGTGCCAATAACAGGACCTATGACTTCTTATGTCCCAACGGCACACTTTTCCATCAGGAATATTTTGTTTGCGTTTGGTGGGATCAATTCGACTGCGGAACGGCACCAGGCCTCTACTATTTGAATGAGTTCATTTACGATTACACGATATTTGGTTTCTTAGAAGGCGTTACAGGAACAGGGGTTCGCCCAGGCGGCATTGGAGGACGGCCTGGAGGCTCTGGCAGCCCCTTCGGGCCAGGAGGAAGACCTGGGGCAGGGGCCCTTTGGTCCAGGAGGGCAAGGACCCGGACAGCCTGGTGGACCTTTCGGACCTAGTGGACCAGGAAGCCGTCCTGGTGGTCCTTCAGGACCCAGTGGACCCTTTGGACCTGGTTCTCGTCCAGGAGGTTCTGGCCCTGGGGGACCAAGCGGGCCATTTGGCCCTGGAGGGCCAAGCGGACCTGGTGGCCAAGTGGCCATTTGGGCCTGGTGGACCGAGTGGGTATCCTGTGGCGGTCCGTCTGGACCGGTGGTCCACGGTCCTGGGCCGGCGGTCCACGGGCCGGGGGGGGCCGCCTGGGGACTAGGGGCTGGAGGAAGGCCTGGAGGACCGTGGAACCGGCCCAGTGGTGGTCCGTCTGGCACTGGGGACCTTTCGGCCTAGTGGACCTGGTGGACCAAGTGGCCCGGCCTGGGCCCCCGGAAGGGACCTGGGGATGCGGCCATTCGGCCTGGGGACCCAGCGGACCCGGAGGAAGACCCGGCTATCCCAGCGGCGGACCGTCAGGTCCCAGTGGCCCCTTTGGACCTGGTGGACGTCCCGGAGGTTCTGGCCCTGGAGGACCAAGCGGGCCTTTCGGACCCGGAGGACCCAGTGGTCCTGGAGGACCCAGCGGACCCGGAGGTCGACCTGGTGCACCTAGTGGAACTGGATATCCTAGCGGTGGTCCCTCCGGTCCTAGCGGTCCATTTGGGCCTGGTGGTCCTGGAGGACCTAGTGGGCCGGGTGGCCGTCCTGGGTATCCCGCGGTGGCCCCTCTGGCCCCGCAGGTGGTGCTGGTCCCGGCGGTCCTTCCGGGCCCGGGGCCTGGCCCGGGGGGCCCCTTGGCCCCAACCCGGGAGCCGGGCGCGGGCGGGGCCGGGGGGGGCGGCGGGCGGCCCCCCGGGCGACGTTCCGCCCGCCCGGCCCGACCGCGGCTACTTGCCGCCAGTCGGAGGGTAGACTTCCTGTGTGACGTGTGTATGTATTTATGAGTACGTGGGAACCAATGCTCCTCTATCGGCAGTCCTTGAATGAATACTTCGATAACGTTATTTTATAAAGATTACGTACATTATGAACATTGTATGATAAAATCTTGATTTCACATTGGAATCTTGCCATATATTTCTTGTTGACATGAGTATCTGAATGCAAGGAGGAGTGTCTGTATTTACTAATCGCAGTGAGCATATGTACATTTAAGCAAATAAATAACCGAAACTATTTGTGATTGAAATATTTTTTGTTTGCAACCTCCGTTGTTTAACCCATTTCAAAATATTTGATTCGCAAGATATTCCTTTTCTTTTGCCTTGCATCTTCAAAGAGCACGTCTGGAAAACCAAATATGATTGTTGGTCATATGACGAAATAAAGTTATAGTTCTGTTGTTTCAAATATACTGTCAATATTATTACCAGCCAACACGAAGCGCATGATTCTTCTTAGTAAACTTATTAAATAATTGCGAAATACTGAAATTTACCTCCTACTGTGAGGAGAATTTGCAAAAACGCGTGAAAACAATAGTTGCAATAGTTCTGCATGGAACTGTCCCATTTCTTAAGAATTATATAAAATTATCAATTCGTATAATAGCAAATATTGAATATTATTATAAATAACTTCAATGGAAGAGATCATTTTGTAGCTTCACTGGTTAAAGTTTCACTTTAATCAAAATTCAAGAGTATACATAGTCTCTTCATCAGGAGTGTTGTTTCACATATCCGACTGCTTTATTTTTCGGTATAAATGAGGTTTTATTTATTTATTTATTTTATTTATTTATTTTACGTCAAAAAAACAGTTAAAAACTGCGTATGACGTGCTATGGGGAAAAGTGAATTGTGTGCACATTTTCAAAATTCTGTATTCCCTACACTAAGTCATATACTACTTAAATTTTGAATTTTGAAAGGAAGAAAAAAAACTCCCATGTAGTAAAATCTATTTTCAAAAATAAATAAGCAATAAATTTTGAATTTTGAAAGGGAGAAAAAAACAAAAAACTCCCATGTAATAAAATCTATTTTCAAGGATAAATAGCAATAAATTTTGAATTTTGAAAGGGAGAAAAAAAAACCAAAAAACTCCCATGTAATAAAATCTATATTCAAAGATAAAAAGCAATAAGGTTTTGAAGCAAAGTTTTGAAGTGTCTGTGCATACGTTTTGAAATCTACGAAATAGATAAATGATCAGACTCCAATTCCGAGGGGAAAATATTTAAAATCACTTATTTCAATCGTTTGCCCGTTTGACAATAATTTGACAATACGAGATTGTATTCTCCGAAACGTAGTCTCAAAACTTTTCAGTAAATATCTGTACACAATAAATTGCTGAATAATTCCAAAAAAGAAAAGTTTAAAAAATTCCACAATGTTACAAGTTCTGTAACGATCATTACATTCTTTTTAATTTTATACAAACAGCTTTCTTTAGTGTGCATCTAAAATAAATGAAAATAAAAATAATATTAAACCCGGGTATTTATATAAAATATTATTATATTTGTGTTACTACAGCACATTTTATACCTTATTTTTAACTTTCGCAGTTTTCTAAATTTCAGAGAGTTCAACGAAAATAGGACGTGTGGCATTGTTTGAAGCGTCCTTTGCCCTTCCCATGGAAAAAATAAAGAAAAATTTTGGAACCCCCTTAAGCGAGAATGTTTTTTTTTTATAAATTACATTAATTTCAAGCACAAATTACTCAAAAACTACTTTTTTTCAACAATATGTACGTGACCTTTTATAAAGACAATTTTCTTAAATAAATTTCATTTGAAACAAAATTTCTATCTTTAGTGTTGTACTTTTGCAATGTTAGATTTTTGCCATTTTCGAAAATAAAGAGAGTTTGCATAAAACGGAACCAGCACCAATTTTTGTCCATCCTTAGATACAAATGATGGGAAAATTTATGGAAAAATTTGGAGCCGTTTATGAAAAAAAAGTGTTTAAAAATTGCATATATTTCGGGCAAAAAATAAGCGATAATCATATTTTCGAAAAATTGTTCATAGGTTTATTTCAAGATGTCTTTAACAAACAGCTTTCATTTAGGAAACAGTCTCTATCTGTAATGTTGGAGAAAGTCACCGAAAATTTTTTGAAGGTTTGCAAATTTCAAAAAATTAGATATTCTAACGAAAATGAGACGCGTCATTTTATGCTAACCGAGGACCAATTTGCAATAAAAAATTGGAGTGTTTTTGAGAATGTTTTGAAAATGTAAAGTACTCTCAAAAATCCATATACACATTTTAAACTCACAGAGCCACGAGCGCGCTTAGATCAATTCGCGAATATCAATTTTGAACAAAATCATCTGAATTGTTTAGATACTAACATTGACCATAGACAGGTACACGAACGGACTCAGAGAAATATTTTGGCGTCAATAATGTTTAATTATCAAGGATACAAAAATCATGAATTCTAATTACCCAACGTGATCTGAAAAACAAACATTTAGTCACATAACACGATTTATTCCATTTATCGTTATCAAGGCCAGGCAATAAGAGATTTTCTGTCCAAAACTGGCGCTTTCTGGCGGACGATTACAATTATTTCTCTTCTTACGAAGACGAGAAAGTAAAAAAACAATAACATGATGTGTTTAAGGTTATTAGTTTTATTATTTATGGTATGTATTTAACTATTATCAAGATAATCTTCTCCCCCATACGTTTTCCCTGTTTTTTCTGTTTTTGACCAAATAAATCAAATCAAATATTATTTAAGATACATTATTAACCCACAATAACAACTTAGAGAAAATACCCTCTTAAAAGATCCCTTTCTTCGTGGTGTCAACGCACCGTTTGAAATATTATCATTATGGAACGACGTTCAATTTTCATTCCCTCAACCTGCACGCAATGTTCTCTCGTCACTATTCTCAAACTTTTCTTAAAAAATGTAGTAGATATTACTTTTCCAAAACTTTAACACGTTAAATATCAAATTAGAAATTACTATCGAAACCAGCATTCTTTTTTTAACACACTTTTAATTTTCTATTTCACTAGATTTACTTCCTCAAAATAGATAAATTTCAAATCCAGCTTACTCTTGCATAAACTATCTTTCTAATATAATTCTCCAACACAAGAGATGGCAATACGAACTTAGGAAAGTCAATGCATTCCAATACATATATATTACAAACAATTTTTTTTCAGAAAATCTCTTGTAATCAACGATGATTTTCTAGAAAAAAATTAAGTGGTATTCTTTCACTCATTTCTTTCCAACATCAAACTTATATAAATTATGACCCTATTAATATAACGTAACTTAATTTATCACGAACCCCAAAGTAAATAGGTAATCCAGATCTACCTACAGCTAATAGTTTAGAAGTAGCTTGCAGATGAATTACCCCAGCTGTAAATGAAAAAATAATATTGTGAACAGAACCCAAGCGAATACATCGCACCAAAAAGAAGACATGAAGAAAAGTGTCTAAATAAGTCTATAAATGCCGGATTCGGAAAGTCGGAAACTTCAAAAATTCATGTTCAGTTGTTACTTTCTACGATGAATTAGATTTACAAATTCTAAAACAAGATAATCATCATTCACTTAGAACGTGACGTAAGTATATTTCTGAAAATTTTAAAAAAAATATACACGTGTAATTTTTACTGAATTTTAATTTTTTATATTAAATATTAATTAGAAAATGCAAGTTTTCAATAGATCTATTGCAACTCGTAAAACAAAACGACCGAAACAACAAACTACCTGGAGGGATGTAGATATTGAAGGCGATATACGGAACAAATCACGGTAGATAAGAGTTCATTCTCTTAATTTAGGATATGAAAATTTACTGTTTTTGCTATAAAAGAGGTTAGTAAGAGCTAGTAATATCGCATTTCAGACTCACTATCTGTCTTTTAAAGAATAAGTCATGAATATGGTTGAGTACAAAGTTAAGATTTCTTTCTAAACGAAAACTATAGCGTTTTAAATATCTATTTCTCTAATAATGCCACTTAACTCAATTTTCTCCCTTTTTAAATGAACACAATTTTTTATTCTGAGCATTGAAATTCTTAAGGGTAAGCCTCCTTGAGAGTTCTCCAGATTCAGCACTGCTTGTACTTACGACTACTTGCGTGGTATTACATCAATAGTATTCCATTATCCCAAATTCATTTTAATGCGATTACATGGTTAAATAACTTCAGCAAAAGAAAAGCAAAATCGAAAAAAAAATCGTATTACAAAGTTTTACAAAAAAAGAGCCACTTCATTTAATTCATTGTTTCATAATAATCAATTAAGGGGTAGTTATTTCGTCAATTTTCCGGAGAACTCTTAAATTTTACTACAAACCATTTTGAAAAAATTCAAGAAACGTGGTCACAGGAAGCTGATAGTTTTTCATTCGTTCTTCAATTATATAACTGATTATCGCCGGTTTATAAAAATATTACAGAAACTGAAAGCTCTGTGGAAAATACGGATGAAGATTTAGATGAAGAGGAAGGCGATGCCATCAATGAAGTTACGTATTTAAAAGAAATTTCATTATGACGTATCGTCGTATGAAGACAGCGATGAAGACAAAACATCTAACGAGGATGATTAACAACTCGAACTAGCATTATCGTATATTACTCTTCGTAAAAATACTGTGGTTTGTTTCTTTTAATACATAATGTTCTTCCAAATTCGTAATAAAACGTCAATCAACCATTGGTTTCAATTATTTATTAATCTTAACAATATACCAATATTTTCCAACTCCTACAAATGATTTTATGAAAAAAATGGTTCCTTCAATATAGCGGCCATTTAATGTTCCTGTGACTATGGCATTGTATATATTAACCAAAATGGACCACGAGGGTTCTATAAACAGACCGTGTGTCATCAATGACACGTGGATTAGCGAAAAATATTACATTTGAATCAGAATAACGGGTACATTGAGACGCCGCCCAAACAATATGGCATGGTCTTATGCGGCAATAATTTTTTTCTATCATTGGACATAAAATATTTTCTATTTTTGACCTCGTAATCCAAGAGGGTATTAAAGAAATGAAACATTGAATTCAGTATGGTGACAGTTTGTATGCCGCATCGGCATGGCATACACCTTTCACTTTCGCTAATTGATGAACAACATAAAATACGATTTAGCTGCGTACTCATTCCCCAAGAGGATAGAACAATTTAAAATCATCAATGTAAAATATAGCTTCATCATTCATCGTGAGTCGCTAGCGTTGTCCACATATTTTTTCTCAACCACTTACCCTCTTTTTCTCTTTAGGAAAGTTAAATGCTGACATAGGTATAAGACGTATTGCAGTATTTTCTTTTGCCATTACAAATACTACATGAACCCAATTCTGTTATGAAACGATTCTAACTAATGCACTTCATATACAATCACTACGTAAGTAGTAAATTATGAGGAAAAATATACCATACTGCATTATTCTTTAAATATTGCACATCTGAGCCACTTTATTCTCTAAAGTTGATCTCTGAAACTTGATCTTCAATGGCTTCCATGTTTATATATTGATCTCGTTAAAACCAGCACATTATGTATCCAACATTCTAGCCATGGTAAACCATATCTTCTAAGACATACTACCAAATTTAAAACGCGCAAAGACAAAAATTGGCACATTTTCGTAAATATTTACAAACTTTTGAAAAAATGTTACAAGACAAAAGATTTAGAAAACATTTCAATTAACGCTATTGTTTACTTTTAAATTCTGTACACTTGATATTTTAACTTTCTCGTATAAATACGTAGAATAGAAAAAGTTACGTAATGCTGCGGAAAATCGATTTCGAGATTTCAACGGTAATACACATTTTGGATTCCCCTGATACCGAAAAAGGTTTTTTTTCAAAACGTCAGTCCGTCTGTCCATCTGCCTGTCTGTCCGTTTGTCTGTCCGCCTGTGAACACTACTAGCGCCTAAACCATGCAAACGATCTTTTCCAAATTGAAGAAACCCCAGTCAATCTGGCTGTAGTTGAAACTTTGAAATTCTGAAAAACATTCTTCAAACTTGGGGGGTACTTTACATGAAGCCCCCAGACATTTTCAAAATTTCTTCAAAAAGGATAATTTTTTCTTTAAATTTCTTGTAAGAATAGCTGGAGAGTAGATACATTTAAAGATGGTATATGTCCTATTTTCACGGTTAACTCTGAATGTTCGAAAATTTAAAAAGTGAATTTTTTCGGCGTCTTCCTACAACTATAAAACTAAATACAGATTCTTTTCCTTTAAATAAAACTTGTTGTCCATAAATAGTTCTTTCATAAAGGTCATGTACATTTTTTGAAAATTTTAGTATTTTTCGTGCAATAGTGCGTGCAATATTGGGAATTTAAAAAAACAAAAACAAGATTTTCACGAAAACAGCTCCAGATTTTTTTAATGTTTGGTATGATTAGCGTCAAACTCTCTGTAATAAAAAATACTTTTACATATTTTCAAAGAAAAGTGAGTGGTAAATAGTTGAGAAGCGTTATATAAGAGACATTCGAATATTAGATTTATATTATAGGGAAAAGGTCTTCTCAGAAATATCGAGTAAATTGATAATACGACACAATAAGTCAGTAAAGCGATGCAAGGTTGGCAATCGTATTAATTTACCTTCACTATACGTACGTTTTGTCGCGTTGTCCATTTGCTAGTAGAGCTGGAGGTGTAGGTTACTACGTTCTTAACAATACGAAAAAGTCAAATCTGTAGTTTGTTTGCCGAACCAAAAAAGTTTTCTAAAACTTGTGACCGAAAGTGTTTAATTTTCAAATATTGCTATCGTCGCTTTCTTTTGAATCATTTTACTTTTTCGCTTCCGCTTACGCAGTTGAATGAAATTTATGTAATGCTGCGCGACAAAACCGGCAAATTTTTGGCAGTAAACTCTTATTTCAGGGCCCTAGTAATGAGAAAGTGGATACATCCAAATACTAAATTTATAAAAAAAATCATCTAACACGTGGTGTAGCCAGTTACTTTACTTGAAGCCCCTGGGACATTTTTAAAATGTTCAAAAAAATCCTTCCATCGTTTTTAATTGTTTTTTGTTGAATAGGGTGAAGGACGTTTAAGAGAACGGAGTAGGTCTCATTTTCGTTGAAACCTTTGATTTTTTGAATATTGCAAAAATTCACATTTTTCTGTCTTCCTACAACAATTATAAAGATAAAGGTTTTTTTTAAAGTAGATTTTGAAATAAAGTCATGTACAATTTTTCAAAAATTTGAGGTCATTTAGCAACATTTCGCGGGAAAATACGCGTTGTTTTAGCACCACTACTTTTCATCATTCAATTGTTTATAGTTAAAACGTTAGGAAGATATTCTGGATCTCAAGAGAATGTGTGCAGATGGTGCTTCTCCCCCATATATCATAGAATTTTCCCTGTTCTTTGATTCATTGATTGTTAGTCATTCCGGACGCGTCAACTACTAAGGTCATTAGAGCTCTCAGTGTAGTGCATGTTTTTTATCGATAGATGCTAATTGATTGATTTTTTCGTTTTTCTGGGCGCGTCAACTGCTTTGGTCAATAGTCCCGTTAGTGTAATGCATGTTTTTCTCGGGAGATGGCGGTGATCTTCCCCCGCTGGATGGCGAGATCCGACGCCGACCTACCGTCGGCTAGAGGAGTTTCCCCCTAACCAGGACTCTCCCACCAGCGGGGCACCGCCCCAGCCGGGACAAGCTCTAAGCTCCCGACCGGCCTTCCGGAATATGTGGTAGTGTAGTGCATATTGGTGTGTGTGTGTGTGTGTGTGTGTGTGTGTGTGTAAGGGGAGAGGAGAGGACAAGGAACAGGAAGGACAGATCGCGCGCGGTCCGTGGCCCATTTGTTAGGGTACTGCTCCGGCATTCGCCTGATGTTGATCGGAGAAACCACAGAAAACTACCGATCAGAGCAGCCAGCCGCTGGACTCGACGCTAAGACCCCCCGCTCAGAGGCACTGCAGTGACATCAGTTGATGCCCTGAGCAATCGCTCCCGGTCTGTACTTTGATTGAATATGTGTTGTATTTGTGAAGCTCTGCCAGTAGGGGCCTGCCATCTGGGGGCTTGCACGTGGGTCAAGGGGCGACTGGAATTGGCTGGTGGCCGTTCATAAATCGCAAAACCGAACACTGGCAGCCTTCTCTCCCCTTTATCTCCAACATTATTCAATATATACATAGCAGACATTCCATCATCATCAAATTCTAATCGTAGACGATACTGCCCTATTCGCCTCAGGATACTCACTAAGTAACCTACGATCACAAATTCAAAATCACTTACACAACATTGAAACCTGGGCAAACCTCTGGAAAATTCAACTCAACCCCGACAAAACAATAGCAAAAATCTTCTCACTCAGAAGGTTTACCTCCCCCACTCCGCTAGTAATAAACAACTCCCCCATCACCTGGACCCCACCATCACAACCCATAAAATACCTAGGACTTCATCTGGACACAAAACTAACCTGGAAAACCCACATAGAAACAGTACAACATTATACAAAACAATAATTAGACCACTACTGCTTTACGCATGCCCCATATGGACAAAACGCAGCCGCCACAAATGTCAATAAAATTCAAGTAATGCAAAATAAATTTTTAAGATTAATCACAAATGCCCCTGGTTCATAAGTAATAAACAACTTCATTCAGAATTAAAAATCAATACAATAATAAACCAAATAGCACACATATCACACAACTTCTACCAAAACCTAACAGACATACCAGCAGCATCCCATTACAAACTACCGAAAAATCCAACCCACACTCGAATAAAAAATAGATTTCCTTTTGAAGCATTCCTCAAAATTTTAGCCAACCACGATGCTTAACACCGAGGTTCTCCCCTAGAGTGTCCTCTCCAATATATAGACTAAGTTAGCTTAGATATTTTAACTAGATTAAGTCTGAAAAATAAAGTATTGTATTGAACGATGTAAATCACGCAAAATGAATAAATGTGTTATATATATATATATATATATATATATATATATATATATATATATATATATATATATATATAAAACTGGCAGCCTTCTAGTCCTGGCAGGGGTTTATAAATACGGCGCTAAGTCGACTGAAACGAAAAGGAAAGCGCGTTGCCGGCGTCGCGCGCTCTCTCGTGCCGGGACGGCGCGCCGGATGCGCCTGGCGCGGGGTCGGCCGCCTCCGCCGCCCCGACGCAAGCGCCGCGCCGCTCGGCGCGGCGACCTCCGAGGGCGCCTCTGCACCGGCTGCGCGTCCCGCGGCCTTTGCAGCAGATGCTCTCCCAGGCGGCCGCCCGCCAGCCCGAGACGCGAGCAGGCCCTCAATTAAAAGCTACGGGGCTACCACAGCGCGGACTTTCTCGCGTCAGGAACGGTTACGTACGATCATAATACCGCAATTGCCGACCTTACTGGAGAGCTTGTGCACGCCGTAGCGGGCGGCTCTATCCGTCTTCTGGGCATGTGCTGGTGCACTCAAGTGGTGCGAAATTTTAACTGCGCGTGCGCGGAAGAGCGGTAATGCTTTAACGTTCGAGGGTGCAAAAGCTCTCTCTCTATTAACACGTTTCTGCCGTCACTTGTAAAACTCATTCCCTTTCGTAGCGCATTAGGTGCAGCAATTTAATACATTTCAGGATAACAATCAACACAATTTCGACATGCCAGATGACCGTTTACAACGATACAACCTCAAACTCAGCCCAATAATGAGAGGTTATTCTGAGAATTTCAAACTGTCGTTGCGCTCCAACACCATTGTTGCAATACAACTGATTACTCCTGGAAGGTTCTAGCATAAGAAGTGCGAAGCTCGAATCTGCGATTTCAAACATTGCAAAAATTACGCTGAAATACTAATAATTAAAAGGAAATTATACATGATCTTCTATAAAGTACTGTTTTTTAAACATATTTCATTTAATAAAAATCTCTATCGTCATTATTATACTTTTGTGCATTCATTTTCGTTGTTGTAGTTTGCAATTTTCAAAAAAACAGGGAGTTTGCCGAAAATGGAACTAGTACGACTTCCTTCGCCGTTCTTTTCTACATTATAGAAAAGAATTAAAACAAAAATCAGGAAAATTTGAGAAAATAATTGTTTAAAGTTGATTAAAACTTACCTAGGTTTCTCGCAAAAGAACTAATATTTTCGAATGACATGCATGACCTTATTTCAAAATATCGTTAAACAACATGTTTCATTAAAAAAATTAACTTTTTCAAGGGTGTGAACAGAAATAGAAGAGCGTTCAAATACCTAAAAAATAAGTATCCAAATCTCAGTGAGGTATTTTTTTCTCACCCCGACACGGCTATTAATGAGAAACTAAATTCGATGCATTCCTTGTATTGAACAATTTTTATAAGTTTAGGTACAATTTATTGGTAGATGTATAATCAGTGATTCTGGTCTCACTTAGAATCTGTAAAATACCATTGTGGATTTCGTACTGGATTAATGTTAATGTTTGCTCGACTTTTTTATAAGTCCAGTGAATCTATTTTTGAGTGTTCTGTACCTTAATACCGACTAAGTGTCATTGAGCATCTTAATAAATTCTGGAATGTCATTAGCATACTTGGAATCAATTCCAAGAGGGTCGTCTGATTCCAATGCATTTTCCGATAATAATTGATATTGCTTGAATGTCATTTGGAAAGGAACTTTGATTATTCTCATTGAGTGTTTTTGTTGATTCAATGGATTAACTTCTATTGTGAAAAGATGGAAGGCTTATGGGGGACCTTGGATGATTTTTTAACTTCATCTTTACAGTGTGTATCTTTGTGGCTTCTCTTTTTAAAAAGAGGAGAAGCTCTCACAATCCCTACTGTGTGAATTAGTCATCTGCAATATTGAATGATCTAGAGAGCAATTGCCTTTTGAGATAGTACTATCATTATTACTTCCTGTTGCATTATTTATGATTGGGATTGAATTGTCATCTTTGTTTAGACATTGATTGGCAATACGGCTTTCAGATACACATTTTAAACAAAGTGATATCAGTTTAAAAATATTACCTCTACGAGATGTCTTAATATTTAATTAATGGAGTTAATTAAATTTAGATGGAGTTAATTTATAAAACTTATAAGAAAAATAAATTTAATAATGTGGTGAAGAAAAAACTGTCTTCTAAAACTCAATATATGTGCCAAAATAGGATCAGACATGCCTGCCGTAATAGAAGTAATATTAAATGATGTTTCAACATTCAGTTGCTTAGGAGATCTTTTATGTCTTCATGTGAGATGACAGGGCAAACATTTTATATAATAACACTTGTGTATTTACTAAGAAAGTCTAACACTTACTTCAGTGTCACTGATAATGAGAGACTTGTGAATATCTGTCAAACAATTAGCAATTTTCTTTGAACTTACACTGCCGCACTTATTGGTTATACGTAACACAAAACGAATTATCACTTCCTTGATTAATGTTTGTTAATTTACTTACATAGAACTTTACTGATGAACCTTGATGAGGCTCGACGTTGATTGCTTTGAGGGTGGGGTCGATATCCGTAGTAAAAGCTCCAGCATAAGATTTGGTTTGTACATTACGAGCAGTTGAGGTTAACTTGTAGCTACGTTATCCATTATTTCGGACAATAGTACCTGTAAAAGCAGTTGCCACTCGAAGCCACAGTTTTATAAAATATCACTTTATATAAGACTTTTGTCAATATAAGACTTTTATATAGACTTTATATAAGACTTTTATAAAGAAATTTGTAATTTCGGTTGATCCCGGGTTTACGGTGCACCTCGGCCTTCGCTGTCACGGCCCTTTTAATACTACTGCATGTATCGATCACTTCTGATTCTTGTGTCGTAAACGATAATCGATGATTGATACACGGAACGTTTAAACACTTGTTTTAGAAAATTTCTTTGGGTAGAAATGCAGTTTCTGATCCATTTTGTTCACGCGTGCAGAATTGTGACGCTTCGCTACGCGTGTCCAAGTTGAGGACGAGGCTCGGGCCTTCGGCCCTCGCGATAACATAAAACATCCTTGAGTCTGCCCAATGCATAATTACCAACGCATTTTATGCGAATAATCTTGACTATTTTTGGGGGTGTATATGTTCTTTATGTTCACCACATATACGCGAATAAATTTATTTTAAATAAGAATTTATTTTAAAGGAAACGCTCACTTTTAAGAGAATTTCTTCTAAAATGTTTCTCAAAATAATATAAACGATTCGTTTGTGGTGAATGATAACATTCCTGCGCACCGATTGGAAGAGAATCGGATCACGTCAGGGCACAGCAATCGAGGAAGCCTAGGCTACGGTGCTCCGTAAACCCGGGATCAGCCGAAATTTCTACTGACACTAGAAGAAATACGTCGGTTTATTACGAAACACACGCGAGCGGAGCGGACGATGTTGTCGGTGTTTTTCTCATTTTATCTTGATGAGCTTCACTAATTTGCAACCTTTCAACCTTCCTCAGTCATGACCTCTTTCGCTACTGTCGCGACCTCCTTTACTACTGTATCTATCGTTAACCTCTGAGTCTTGTGCGGTAAACTAAAGACACAAATGATTCAACATTTACGCGGTAAATTTAAACAATCGTTTTGCAAAAATTCTACTCCTTTAAAAGTATTATTGCTACAACTATATTACTTATTTAAAGGAACTATCCCACAACTACTATTATATTATTATTTTAAAGTTTTACAACTTTATAAAAATGTCATCGTATTCTCTTAAGTATTCTTCATACGTTTTATAGGTTTCATAGTGGAACTTCCAGACGATTCTCAAAAATTAAATATAATATATATGTGTACTTGCTACAGTGTGTGCTAAAGCGTCACCCCTAAGCACGTGCTAGTAAGTGCAGTATTATGAGTACCATCGTTATACATTCACAGACCAATAGATAGAAATATCCCTACACATCTTACAATGTGCAGGATATATAATTCTGACCTTCATTGCCGATTGAGGGGACTTTGTAAGGCCTATCTTTCTCATATTAAATTAATGACCCTTTTTCTAAAAAAAACTACAAGTAGTAAAAGAATGAAAATTTGTACAATTATTACATTCAACAAGTTATATAATACGACATTTTTTGGCTGTTTAAATTGAATTAAAGTATTTTTTCTAATTTTCAATATTAAAAAATTGCATACATTTTGAAAAAAGCATTTATGAAGATCATTGCAAATAAGAATGGTGCATATTTTTAAAAAATGTCCATCAGCACCGAAATATCCATAAATTGTCAGGCAAAAATTGCATTCTCTAACTTCAATACTTTTAAAAAACTTAAACACTTATGTTAGGAATGAAAGTTTATTCAACTTTTCGACAACTTTTTTCAACCTATAATTCCTTAGTTAAATGTCAGAACACTGTTATAAACACCAAGAGATAGTTCTTCTTTCCCTCCAAATATTGATTTAGGAATCCTTGTCCGCAGTGCTTGATTTATACAATTTTAGGTTCCGGAACGCGCCCCAAATTAATAATTAATTTAATAGAAGTAATTATGTGTTTACAATATAATTTAATAATTATTTCCGAGGTACCGGACCGCCGTTCCGTCGTGTTCCGCCAGAAATCAAGCCCTACATGTCCATATCACTTTATTAAACGTCTCATTTACATTTTGGATGTTCCCATGAAGACACCTATTCAACAATAAACGATTACCTAGAACTCTAAATATGAGCTTCATTTAATCTGCCACTGCCAAGGAAATATAATGATTATATGCATAATGTTCTCCAGAAACTTCTTCCATTGACCCAATTTTCACCATTCATCTGCTTTTTTTCTGGATTATTTTTTCTTTGGGAACAAATATATTCATTTTTTCTGCAAATAATAAATAATTTACATGTTTCTGGAGAGTTCACATGTTTCTGAAATACAACTTTTTGCATAGAAAGTATTTTTTCAAAGCAACTTTTGAGTGCTTATTGCGGCTCAGTCATTCAGAATATTCAAGACGTTTATTAGTCAAGGTATTATCAAAATTGTCTTAAGAACTTATTTTCGAAATTTCGTCGTTTTCTCCTTGAACATCCTGTATGTCTGTTAGTACTGTCATATACATATGTCATATACAAGACTGTACTGTCTTGTTTTAGAAGTGTTGTGAGTTTAGTCTAACAAAGCGAAATTGATTTCATATCGTGTTTCAGGGATCCAGCAAAATAATTTTTTTTTATTTAATTTTATTTTAAGTCGCATCAACAGCAGAGGTTATTAGCGACTCCATTAGTTACATAGTAGTTACAATGCTTATTGGACTTTTACATTAATATTACATTACATATAGAGATACATTTTGATATATTTTTACATTATTACACAAGTGAAGCAACAAATAAATATATACAACAGTATTTGGAAATATTACATACTTACATTACAGATATATGGAATCGTGTAGAGGTATGTATATAAGGACAGGAAACACATAACAACATATACACTTTAAATTAAATCTATAATGCCTATTTTTTACAGAAGTTTATTACCTTGAGTTGGAAAGGAAAGTTTCTTAAAATGGAGTTTAAATGTTCAGCATCAAAATATTTGGTTCTTATGGAATTATATTTGGGACATTCTGTGAGAATGTGGTTAGTATTCAGGATTTTGTTGCAACAATCACACATTGGGATTGGTTTTTTATTTAATATGTAACCATGCGATAATTTAGTATGTCTTGATCGAATACGCGAAAGAGCGACCTGTTCCTGACGAGAAAACTTTGCATAGGTTTTAAGAGAAAATAATTCATTGATTGCCTTGTGTATTTTACTAATTTTGGAATCGTTCCAGAGAGTTGACCACCTCTTCTTCATTATTTTACCAACGTGCTTTAGATAGTCATCAGTTGAATACGACATTTTGTCATTTGTCTTTTCCTGTAGATCAATTATTAATGTCGATGGTGTGGACTTGCTGATCGGGGATCTGGCTTCTATTTCTCTAGTAATATGAATGACCACCGGCGCGATACCTGCATCAGCGGTCTCTTTGCAGACTTCAAAGAGTTTGGTGTGAATTAAAGGCATATGATAATTAGGAGGTACTGTAATGCCATTCGGTATGTATGTAGATAGAATAATGGATTTCTTGTTACAGTTGGATTTGGGGAGGTACTGTAATGCCATTCGGTATAAACCCAGCCTGTCCATTTCCGATGTGTCTTGGATGTGAATAACGTGGTGATCATGATATTTGTTAAATATTTCTTGCAGAATTGGGTCCGCATCAGAAGCTGTCAGGTTGGTGTTGGGATAATCCTTGGAAAAGTTGTCAATAGTTAGATTTGATGTAACCCATGGTGGATATTTAAGAGTTCTATGTGTTCCCACTGTGAAACTTGGGATTTTATAGTCCCTGATGACATCCATGGTATTTTCATAGAAAGTTTTCGGATATGATTTCAGGTGGCTAGTATGAGCTTTAATTAATGGGTTAATGTCATTAAGAATTATGTTGTTGTTGGATGACAAAGCTTTGCTTCGATACTTGATTGTCAAGTAATCCCTACGAAATTGGAGGTTAGGTTCCGCAGCTTCTATAAGAATGCTACCGGTTGGCGTAGTATGAAAACAACCGGTACCTAGCCTGAGCCCAGTGTTATGTATTGGGTCTAATTTTTTGAGTCGTTGTTTGTTAGCTTTGTTATATATTATACATCCGTAGTCTATTTTACTGCGGATGATAGATCTGTATGTAAGGAGCAAGGTGCGTTTGTCTGTGCCCCAGTTATTATGATTCAAACATTTTATTATGTTCATTCTTCTCTTGCAATCAGTGATGATCTCCTTTATATGGTGATACCATGTGTGTTTGCTGTCGAATACAAGACCAAGAATTTTGGTTGAAAAAACTCTTCTTATCCCTACGTTGCCAATTTGCAGGTGTAATTTCCCGACACCTTGCGTCTAGATATCAGTATGCATTCAGATTTATTGGGAGAGATAATAAATCCTGAAGTTAATGACCAGCTATGTATTGAGTTCAAAGCTTCTTGAGTAATGACCTGAGTAGAGGAGAGTTCCTTACCTTTACTGAGAATTATCATGTCATCTGCATACTTGCGGATGATCGTGGGTGACTTTATTCCTTGCCCAGCATCCATAATGGCTATTAAGAATAGCGTTACACTTAGGGTGGAACCTTGCGGGAGCCCATTTTCTAGCATGACTGTATCCGACAACTGATTATTGACTCGGACCTGAATACATCGATTACTTGTGAAATTTTTGATGAATTGAAGAATATTGCCACCAATACCAATGTTCCTAAGAGCCCATATAGTTCGGGGTATCCAGACCATGTCATAGGCCTTTTGAACGTCTAGATTCACAACAATGAGATGCTGTCTGTTTTGAATGGCTTCGGTAACGTAGGTGTCTACACCCACTAGATGTGAATATGTGAAGTACCCGGGTCTGAAACCAAATTGATGATCCTCAATGATGTTGTAGCGGTTTAAAAACCATCTTAATCTTCTGTCAAGAATCTTTTCAAGTATCTTACAGAGATTACAAATTAGGGAAATTGGACGGTAATTGATGGGATTAGATCGTACTTTACCTGGTTTAGGAATGGGGATGACAGTTGCCAATTTCCATGTATTAGGAAAGGTTTGACATGAGAACATATAGTTATATATCTTGAGTAGGACTTCTTTCCCTTCCGTGGGTAGATTTCTAATAAGGATATTGGATACTTCATCTGGTTCAGGTGCTGAGTTACTAGATGAATTTATTGTGTCATTTAATTCCTGTGTAGATTGGTACGTTAAGAATGTCGGATCGATCTGGAGGTGGGTATAGACAATTGCAATAGGTTTCTTCAATTTCGTTTTTTGATTTCACAAACTCTTCATCGTAGTTGGCTGAGCTAGAGTTGCTTTGGAAGGTCTTAGCTAGAATGTTGGCAATAGTGGCAGAGTCACTTATGATACCATTATGAGATTGCAAATATTGAATGTCATTGGAAACTTTGTTGCCTTGAATGGCCTTAATTTTCTTCCAAGACTCCGACACGTTATTTGAATTAATTGAAGAAACATAATCAGTCCATGATTGTTTTTTAGATTCTTTGACAATTCTTCTGGCAAGGGCTCTGGTTCTCTTATAAGCAATCTTATTATCCTCGGAACTTTTCTTTTTAAACCTATTAAAGGCATGTTTTGCTGCTTTAATGGCATCTCGGCATTCGTCGTTCCACCAAGGAACTCTCTTCTTGTAGCATTTAATTTGATAATTTTCAATAGCTTGGTGAGCAGCTTCCATGATAATATTAGTAAAATACTGAACAGCATGATTGATATCATCCTCGAGCTGGAAGTTGGTCAGGTCCGAAGCGATAATTTCTTGGAACAAGGGCCAGTTCGCTTTATTAAAGTTCAATCTATCAAAGGGTGGGAAGGAATTGTTATTAAATCTAGGGATGTCGATGTCGATAATAATTGGAAAACGATCGCTGTCGTATGGGTATTCCAGTACATTCCATGTGCATTTTTGGGCAAAAGGAGTCGAAGCAATGGATAGATCGATTACACCAAGTTTACCATTGCTAAGATTGATATGGGTGGGCTCACCCGTGTTAATAATGACCAAATCAGAATCTTCCACAAAAGTTTCTAGCAATATTCCCCTTTTGTCAATCTTGTATGAGCCCCATACTGCATGATGACCATTAAAATCACCTGTAATCAGTAACGGTTTAGGAAGTTGTTGAAGGATATCATTAAATTCCGAGTATTCGAGATTGTGACTGTTGGGAATATATAAGTTAGATATATACAAACATATAGGTGAGGTAATTTTCACAGCAACAGCCTCCAAGTTCGACCTGATCTGGATATTGTCTGTCAGAATGGAGATTTGACATATATGGCAACTCCACCAGATGCATATTCCGTGTTTGTTCTATTTTTATAATAGCACTGATAATTGTTGAGATGAGCTGAGTAATTAAATTTAAAATTGGTTTTTTGCAGACATATTATGTCTGGATTAATATTGTTGCACAGTAATTGTAGATTTTGTAGGCGGCAGTGATAAGTGAAAAGGTTCCATTGAACAATTTTCATGATTTTAGTTTCAATTTATTGGTAAAGATATGAGTGATTACTGTCTGTCATAGATTTTATACAAAGATTATTATGTACTGTCCATACTAGATTCACTCTCAGACAAGTCTTAATCAGGTAACTGTTTCAGCAGCTTCTTCATAAGTCTAGTAAATCTACCTTTCAGGCTTCTATCTGTTAATACTTTATAAGTTTCCTTAAGCATATTAATTATTGCTGGAATGTCATTAGAATAATCTTTAACTATAGCAATGGGATCAACTGCGCCCAAGGCATTTTCTAATAATAATTGAAATTGTTTGTATGTTAAGGGAAAAGAACTTGGATTGTTGTCAATAAGAGCTTTTGTTGGACTAAACATGTCTTCCATATTTTTTTCAGGATTGTTGCCTTGTTGGTCTGATTCTAGTATGTTTATGTTCTTCTTCTTTTTCTTTTTTGGTTGTTTCAAGTTGTTTTCTTGATTTTTATTATCAGTATTAGTGTGAGTTGTTGCAGATAAGGAAGAGGATTCAGTTGGTAAGCTTCTTTCATGAGGAGGGATACTCATGGGGTCAGTTGAGGAGAGGAGCATGGGTGACTTTTGAATTTGATCTGTACATTTTGAATCTTTGTTCAAGGGAGGCTTAGCACAAGGTGATGAATCTGGTGTGTAGCTTTTCTTGTTCAGAGGAGGGAAGCTATCACAATCCATATTAGGTGAATTAGAAGTTTGTACTAATGACTGATCTAGGGAACAGTTATCTTTTGAGGTGCTATCATTACCTTCTGAACCATTATTTACTATTGGGCTAGAAATGTCCTCTTTGCTTGTACATTGACTAGCAATATGGCCTTCAGAATGACATTTAAAGCAAGTCATGTTATCAGTAGAAAAATATAATCTATAAGATGTGTCTTGAAATTGGATTAACATAGATGGGGGTAATTTATGAATTTCATCAGGGTGAATGAACACCTGCCTTCTAAAACTCAAAATATGAGATAAATTAGGATCTGTCATACCAGCTCTTATAAAAGTTATATTAGATGAAGTTTGCACATTAAGTTGGTTGAGAGCTTTTTTTATGTCTTCATGTGGGATCACAGGGCACACATTGGATATTATAACCCTGATGTGTTTGCTAAGTAAGGGTCTGACACTTACTTCAATATTATTAATAGTGAGAGACTTATATTTATCTGTAATATAATCAGCATGTTTCTTTGAGCTTAAGAATACACATATCCTGTTGTTGGCGATACGAGACACAAAACGAATATCACTTCCTTGTATAATGGTAATTAGTTTACTCACATAGTCCTTGAGTGTTAACCCTTCATGCGCCTCAATGATAATAGCTTGATCCTTAGTCGGGAACACATCAGTAGTAGCAGCTCCAGCGTAAGATTTGGTTTGTGCCTTATCAGCAGTTGAGGTTAAGTTGGTGGTGTTGTTTACGGTGGTCATGGTGTCAGATTGTGCCGCCCGCAAAGGCAGCAGGCACATTAAGACACAGTTTTATGAGATATCACCCAATATGACACTTGATAGTAAATTACTGTCACCAGAAGAAATAAGGACGCAACAACGCACACGCGAGCAGAGCGGACGATCGACTTGTCACCACCAAGCACGAAAGGTTAGAACGAATAAATTATTGTTCGATGTTTAAACTCTTAATTTTCACTAAAGTATAGCACAAAAGTACGCAGAGTTTTTTGACACTAATTCACATAAATCTCTGCTTTTTTAAGTTCCGAATTTTTTTTTTAAGTCTTACTGGACAATGAAAACTCCTGGGGTCAAATTTTATTTTTGTCTCGTAAAGGCAACAGAAGAAATAAAAGAACTAACACGGCCAGAGTCTTGTCATTGTCACTGTCCGATATATTTGCGACATTTCTCATGTTTAGACAGTTCTCACTTTCCTAATAAACTTGACTCCTCTTGAGAAGAAATGTTGGAAATCAATTTTTCTGATACATGTAACATTTTAATATGTTTCAAACGTACCAATCTTCTGTAATTATAGGTTTTCATATTAAAATAAGGGGAAAACAATAGAATTGATAATATTGTAAGGCTATCCGGGGTCATCACCTTCATTGGACATTGCATGAGTTTCGCGGATACCACTGATTACACAACTGATTCAGAATATGTGTGAAAGAAAGATGATCCCTCTTTCAGCTAGACCCTAACAGTATCAATTGTTTATAAATAAACGTATAGTAGAATTCCGTCAAATCCCTTTTTAATATGAAACCGTGTGTATTGGTTCAGCGATTCATAACGTGGTATGTCCCACTCTTACTTGGTCTTTGGACGTCGTGTCATTGACGCCTCATCGTGCGAGCAGCCAGTCGGGCGGTCTACGTGCTCTGGACAAAAAAATATTTTTAATTTTATATCTTTGTCTCCCACATTGAAATTTGGAAGATGTATTCATCATTGGTGTATGAGTATTTATTAAAATTATTTTACATGTCGATCTAATGTAACAATGTTTCAAAATTTAAAATGAATTTTAATTATTTAAATAATATGTTTTTTAAATATATTTACATCTTATATAAGTACATCTTTATGTGTTTAATTTCAGAGCAATTGTATTTGTGTGAAGGAAACGGCACTTGCGCGAAAAGTGATTCAACATTAGCGCGAGCAGAATTCTACCGAAAAATATAATTGGTAATATTTCTGAAAAGAGTGAGATTAGAAGAAAAAGATCCCCTATTTTCATCCCTTCTCCTCACAAAAATGTATTAAACCTCTTTAAAAAAAAGTTATGGATTGTGAGTGTGCGGTTTGACGTAGAAGGAAAATGAATTTCCCCTGATCGATGCATCCTTTTCAGCTTCCAAGTGTAGCGCATTGCCTTTTCTCATTGCCCCTTTCAATTCAAACCAACTTTCATTGCGGCGTGGCCTCACTTTTGCGCACGGCATCCACACTCCCTGGAGCAGTCACTTGTTTAAACAAAACTAGTGGCCTCCAGAAAAAACTAGTGGTGCTACAGAATAGCACAGACTTTCTCGTACTAGTTTTCTAGTATATTTTTTTCCACACTCCCTGGAGCAGTCGCTTGTTAAAACAAAACTAGTGGCCCCCAGTAAAAACTGGTCGCGCTACAGAAACGGCACAGACAGAAATAAAATGCACTAATTATAGCAAAAAAGCAAATTTGGAATTAGCAGAAATGTGTGTCCCTAAATGAGGATGCTGAACGTTAATGGGAATAATTGCTTGCTTCCGTCAAAATCGAAACTTTTTAATTATTTGTGGTCTTTTTTTTTTCATTTCTTGAGTATCAAATGAAATGCAAGATACATATCATATGGCCGGAGGCTACATAGCTTTCCTTCAATTAATCCGTGTATTGTGTATTCTAAATTAGTAATATAGATGTTTTTCCAGTGTCGACTCGTGCTTAGGTTGTACGGTCGCATAACCCCCAGATAATCGAAAGAGATCTTATAATATCGTAGGAATATACATCTTTTTATTATCATTCAATATTCAAGATATTGAGGTAATATCTATGAATATGAAATTATTTTGAAACAAAATAGCACCCAACTAGCTTTCTCTCCAGCATCTGGTGCTGTCCGAGGTATGGCACTGTCACGCTCTTTGCAGTATTACTGCGTTTAGTCTTTAGCATTGTGTTTCAATATCTTTTTTTTTTAATTATATTTATTTTAAATCACGTAAACTGCATAGGTCATGAGCGACTAGTACAGTACTACAATTACAATTCTGAGAAAATATTGCTACTTTTAGAAAATTGTAATACTTTTTCTTTGAAACTTGGCGATGATTGAGATTTCATTGAAATTTTCATTTCCTAGACACTTTTTTCTGTCTTCGATTTGTACGGGACATTCCAGAAGGATGTGCTCTATTCATAGAATTCTATTGCAGATGGTACAAGTAATATTAATTTTAACAATTACACATAATGCATTATCTACCATTTGGACTGTATAAATGTGTATAAACAACCTGTAACAGGTATTGTATTGCAGCCTCTGGGTCAATGACCCCCATTTCGATCAGGTTTTTCGTCCAGTTTCCCTGATCCATTGAGCAAATGCTGAGATGGCCCCTTGTTTTGCTTCTGGACATAAATGTAACTTCATTTTCTGTGCACGTCTTCCAGAATTCAGTGGGAAATACAATTATTCAAATTATCGTTTCCATGTTGTCGCGGTGGGAAGTATTATTCCGAAGGACAACATGGATAAGAGCCAAAATTTATTGCCTTTTTATCCTTGAAAATATATTTTATTACATGGGAGCTTTTTTTCTTTTCTTTTTTTCTTCGTTTTTTCAAAATTTAAGTAGTATATGACTTAGTGTAGGGATCACAGAATTTTGAAAATGTGCACACAATTCACTTTTCCCCATAGCACGTCATACGCAGTTTTTAACTGCTTTTTTGACCTAAAATAAATAAATAAATAAATAAATACAACGTGGGGCCTTCAGTTGCGTAAACAGAGGTTGGGGATCTTGTCGCCGACCACTGCGCGGTATCTGAGGTGAATACCAATTTTTTGTCTTTTTCTGGCTCTAGTTTCAACTGCATTTCATGAATTTCGCGTGTAATTAAAAGTACACACGAAGTGAATTGTTGACAGTATTAATTGCATTATTTATGTTTGGAGAATTTATTTTCATTTGATGTTACGTTTTTATTCAAAATTAGCATTTGATGAGTCCTTTGTAAAGTTCGCTGTTCCGGAAAAAGTTCGTTTCTGTCTCTCACGATGTGAGCATCCCCAAGTGTTGGGGCACTACCAAATCCCATTGTCACACCAAATAGAGTCCAAAGCAATAAATTGTTATATAAAATCTGAGGTTTTTTAAGATCATCATTGTATTAAGAAAATCATTGCAATAAAATAAACAATATAACAGACGCAAATATATTCATTAAATATTTGAAAAAATATATTGATGTAATTTTAAAAAAACAGAATTATATAGTAAAGTGATAATAATGTAGTGATATTGAATGCGTTTAGCACTATCCATACAAAAATATTAAAGAAAAGTTTTGAGCCGTTTTGGAGAAAATGTCTAATATTAAGCTTATTTTCACAGAAATCTTTTGAAGTTTTAAAGAGCTTCATGACAAATCATTTGAAGTACTTATAGTAACAAATTCAAGTGTGACTGAAAAAATTAAATATGCGAAAATGTGAAAAAAATACATTTTCACCGACGATAGGTAGGAGCTGGAATGAGATTGGGCAAAACACAAAAGCTAGTCCGGAGTAAAGATACCAGGAAAGTTAATATTGAAAAAGGTATTCTCAATGTGGATACGATAAAATGGGAAAGAAAAATTATTCCTTTGCCTCAAAATGAGATATAAATACGGCAAATGCAAATCCTAAAGCTGACAATGAAGAACAGAAAACAACCATCAAAATTTGGCATATTTACTGTGGAAATTTAGTTAAGATAAAACAATCGAGTTTTCATTGCTTACAGACTTTGAATGCTCAGAAGTTTTTTAATGATCAAGAAATTAATTACCGTTTACTGTGCGTGTGAAGAGACTAATTTTATAAGAAGAAATGTAGAAAATAGAGAAGACATTGCTTGACGGAAGATAGGGACACTAGCTTGACGAATGATTATAAGATACGGAGAGACAGGACCGAATGTAGATATGTTCTCAAATCGTTACGTAGAGAAAAGTCAATATTCAGGCAAGAGTAATTGGTATTAGATTCTGTAATTAGCATCAGATTCTGTTTATTTACCTGTTCCAAAAAACGAGCTGGTAGGAAAGTTTGATAAAATTTATACTTAAGCTAGTGTTTCTTCAGATATAAATAAATTACGACTCATATTATATCAGAGAGTTTCCGGGCTGGCAGGCCGTGATCCAGTTGACGTTGAAGGGCCAAACGTTTCGCCCACGGCTACGGTGGACGTCTTCAGTGGCGGCAGGGTCTCCGGCACAGTATCCGGGACGGCGAATGATTAGCGACTGGCTATTTGTCAACAATTTCGACTTGAAATTGACCACCAAAACAGAAGTAAAAATATTGATTGATTGATATTTTCGTGTTTCCGGTGTCAACTGCTTCGGTCATTAGTCCCGTTATTATGGCGGTGATCTTCCTCCGCTAGATGGCGAGATCCGGCACCGACCTACCGTCGGCTAGTGGGGTTTCCCCCTAACCAGGACTCTCCCACCAGCGGGGCACCGCCCCAGTCGGGACAAGTTCTAAGCTCCCCACTGGTCTCCCGGAATATGTGGTAATGTGGTGCATGTTAGTGTAAGTGTGTGTGTAAGAGGAGAGGATAGGACAAGGAAGAGGAAGGACAGATCGCGTGCGGTCCGTGTCCCGTTTGCTAGGGAACTGCTCCGGCATTCGTCTGGCGTTGATCGGAGAAACCACGGAAAACTACCGACAAGAGCAGCCGGCCGCTAGAAGTTTCCTCCAGACAGCGAGTGATTCCAACCTAGCTGGAAAGCTAGTGTCGAAAATCCTGCCGCCGTGGTGAGTGGGAACCTAGAACCTCCCTGTCAGGGGCGCTGCAGTGACATCAGTTGATGCACTGAGCTACCGCTACCGGTAGGAAAAATATTAATGCCGTTGTTTTGAGTCAGGCGACATAGAACAGATTGAACTGTTGATTTCATAGTGATGACTCAACCTCAAGTAAATGTAGCAGGACCTCATATAAATGTAAATATTTTTAAATGAGATTAATGAACAAATTAATAGTAGTAGAAATTGTGATTATTTACAGTATTAAGAATTGAATGTAACTAGTGGTTCTTCGGAATGGCATAGACGACAGACATGCAGACGGATGTTATATCGTAAACCAATCTTTCGATATCAAGGACTCACCAATCGTGAAATTTGATTACAAAGCATGTTAGAGGAAGTAATTTACCCCACGTTGAAAGAAGATTTGTCCAGTTTTTCTGTGTCAGAGCCCCCAAAATACAAGTTTTTTTCTGTAAAAAAATAATCTTTTTAAGGCAGCATTACATAATTTTCTCTTTCCTACACATATACGTACGTAAAATAGAAAATAAAAATGAATTGTATAACAAATGTCATATGTTGAGTATTTCGTTTTCAACCATTTTAATGCCATGTTGTGGAATACCTTAATGACACCATTTTCGCTATTTTCTCATTAAAGTAACTTTCCTCTATGTCTTTTGAAAAAAGGGGCCTCTTAAAATCCGCTCTTCTACCATATTCAACCATCGCATGTCGCGAAAGCCAAATAATTACCACACTCATTACTACACAATAAATGCTCATAAACGCTCACGTCACATAAACAATTTCCTTCGGATGAATATTCTGATTCCTGGCAGTTTCTGGATATCTCAGAATAATTGTTACAAATTTCTGACGTAAGTTGTGAAGTTGGAGGTGAATGGGGGATCACGAACGCTCTTGGTATCAGAACGTAACCCGCCAAACGCCACTGGGTGGATGAGTCACATTCTAATCAGGGGTAAATCTCCAGTGAGAAACTTTTTTGTACGAAATCTCCAACCACATGTTCAATCCTCAACCTCTCCGTATTGTTAGTTTATAAACAACTTACTCTGTAAAATAAATTGTTTTTATCGCTCATGAAATGAGATTTATGTTTTACAAGCGTTGGAGTTACATTCATTGCTGATAAAAATCAATTTGTTTTTTATTGGATTACTGCATTAGGCATGTGCTCACCGACCTTACGATGTCAGTTGGCACACGTTAAGATGTCAGGAGGCGCATGCCAACTTCTGTGATGGTGTTACTGTATGTCTTACACTTGGAACATTGACAGGAAGACAAGGGTCTACGTTCTGAAGAAGGTCTGCGGTCAAGTGCCATAACCCGACAATGATATAATCAGTAATGCGAAAAGATCGAAGAATTGTGCACGATGTCTTCCCCACAACAATTTAATATAACTTCTCTTAGTACATAGGCTAATATTATTTGTAAATTCTCATAAGAATGAAATGAAATTAATACTTAATAGAATAATATTATTTTGTTAAATAACAAAATCGTAAACATTTAGTAAACAGTAAAAGATAAAAAATGTATATCATTTTATTTATTTATGCACTAGTAATATGTGGTAATGGCTTTTGTTTTTATCTTCATACAGTAGTCTCTATTTTATTTTTGTAATAATTTTTGTAATAAAATAATGTAATTTTGTCATGTTTTATGAAAATAAATACTTTTTATTTTAATTTCATCATTTCTATGAAATACTTCACCAACATCACTAGTGTAGTCTGTGGTGTGTCGGCAACCTTAATAAATTCATAGGTTGCAGATCCACTATGTACTTAATACTAGATACACAATATACTTATAAGGTTTTAGATACTCTATATACATATGGATCCACTAGATGCGTAGGTGATTAATGATTTGAACTGATTTGTAGATTAAGTGTTGTTTCTTCATTAATTTGATAATATTTCTGACAATAACAATGTCTAATGATATATTTTCATGTTAATGCTAAATGAGAAAATATTCTTGTTTTTTGGTACATAATGCTTTTGGAAATCAACAAAAGACGAGAATTTGTTACGCATTAAAGGCCTTAGAGGAACTTAATGAATGTGAGTAACGGTTGGAGGGTTTTGTCTTGAAAATACTCGGAATCGAATTCAATTTTACATGAGCAATTGATATATAACTACCTAAGATTTCAAATTTACACCATATTCCTGCTCTTCGGCTTTTCAGACTCTAGAAAAAGTGGTCAGAGTGAATCAAATAAACTTGTGCAGTGGCTCGGCTTCTGAGGAATGACTTTTTGCTAGTGTACTTACAAATGTGTTTGTTAGTCTAGGGATTAAGGGATAAAAGAATAAAGAAGAACTCTTTGCTCATATCCATGACACTTTACTCGCACTGCGTATGGTACAAAAATAATTACATAATTATAGCACATCTAGTCGCATCATTCACACTTAATAATTACAGTTTCACGCACACTAGTATTCACCGTTCAAGACTGATCCCTACTTTGAGAGAACGAGCATGTGGATACCCTTCACCTGATAAGGCATTCTTAAGGAGGAAACCGGAGAGTCATAATTTCGGGGTCCAAAACGAAAAAAAGTGAACGGAAACTGACACGTAGAAATTTTTCAAAACGACTTGCACGGTACGCAATTAGCTGGCGCTTGTGGAACGGCTGGTTACAGCAAACAGAAGAGAAATGAAAGAACAAACGCGCGGTTATACACCACGCGAGTTTCGTGCATTTCTGCGGTATCTTTTGACAAAGAAGCCCTGGGAAACGTTCGTGATCTTAACTTCAGAAGTTGCTTACAAAAATCACAAGAAAAATCTAACCGATGGCTGCAGGCAAATCGGCATTCGTAACACTGTAATGACGTCGTGTTTGTTTACGAGCCGGAAGAAAACTAGGAGAGCCGAAATGCCTGAAGTGCAAAGGCCGGAATTCGGATCGACGGAACGTTACGTTGCGGGGGCAAGTGAGCGCGAACGAGGCGTAGAATCGCTTCACGACTGTCGCCCGAACACCACAGGGGCCGTGGCTTCCTTCGAAACACTGCACGTGTGCGTCCTCTTAGTTGTAATTCATCTTCAGTAAACACGCACCGAATCCTCTTGAACGCAGAGCGCGTGATGGGATCTTCCATAGGTGTTCAGGCGCTTCCGGCGACGTTCGGGCGCTTCCGGTGGTGTTCGGGCGCTGCCGGTGGTGTTCGGGCGCTTCCGGTGGTGTTCGGGCACTTCCGGTGGAGTTCGAGCGCTTCCGTGGGCATTCGGACGCTTCCGGTGGCGTTCGGGCGCTTTCGTGGACGTTCGAGCACTTTCGGTGGCGTTCGGGCGCTTTCGTGGGTGTTCGGGCGCTTCGGTGGCGTTGGGCAGCTGCCTCTGAGCGAACGTAACGAGGCGTCGACCGCCTCCTCCCTGCGGCTGGCGCTTCCGACACGACCCCCGCGGGCCGCCGCCGGAAGGCTGGTGCACGACGCTCGTCAACGTTGGGTCATTTTCATGGGGTGAGATCGCCCGATGTTAAAAACAAACAATTGTGCGCAAGGGCGCCTGGCACAGCCGCTGACGGGGGAGGGGAGGCGTGTGGTTGGCGGCCGCTCCAAGGGCGGGGGGGGGGGGGCGGGGCTAGCCCCAGCGCGCCGCCAGCGAGTACAGAGAGCGCAGCAGCTCGACGGCGCGGCCGTCCGCCTCGCCGCCCGGCCCCGCCCCCGCCGCCGCCGCCGCCCCCAGGCCCTGCGCGCCGGCCAGCGCCGCCCGCGTCTCCGCCACCAGCGTCACCTGCCACACACACACAATCACTCTCAACAACAACAACAACAACAACAATAATAATAATAATAATAATAATAATAATAATAATAATAATAATAGTAATAGTAATAATAAATATAAGAAAAACATCTCATAACTATGCAAAAGACCGCTTTTAGGTACGGCAAGCATCGCCAGAAGGTTTTTAGGTCTTGAATGAGGTGCATGAAGGGCCAAGGAAGTAAAGACAACATCAAAATCATCATCAATGAAACGACTACATGAAAGATGTTAGAACCCTGTATGAAGAAGCTCTTCATTGTAGCAACTCCATTTTTTTTGCACAGACAGGGTTGTGTCTTGAGCAATAATGCTCCGACATTTCTTGAGAAGTAATAAAGGAGTATAATAATAATAATAATAATAATAATAATAATAATAATAATAATAATAATAATAATAATAATAATACAATAAACAAATTACAGGATGTACTAAGATATCAAAATACACGCGGACAAAACCATTGCTGCTAATAGACCAGACATTGTAGTTCACGACTTCACAAACAAAATGGCCAACTTCATTGATTTCACGCATTCACCAGATCATAACATTGATAAGGCAGAAAGAGAAAAAAACACCAAATGGCCATGAACTACAGAGTAATATATCCTCTCTATTCTCTTGAAGTTATACCATTTGTTATCACTGCAACTGGTCTGGTTAATAAAATCCGGAAAACGTATATACAAAATTACAGTTAAATCCCAATGCAAGAATCTTTAAATCTCAAAAATCTGTCTTCTTAGAAACATGTCGAATAGTTTGCACGTGCTGAACTTATCATGAGCTGTAACCAAGTATGTGGTCTGCCAATGTTACACCACACCTCTGAGGAAAACGGATTATTTCCAATACGTAAGCAAATAATAATAATAATAATAATAATAATAATAATAATAATAATAATAATAATAATAATAATAATAATAAATCTGATGCTAGTTAACATGAATTGTGAAACAAAAAATGATAAAGAAAGCATGTGAGGACAAACCACTCCAGAGACAATAACTAAATATGACTTAGTATATGACTTAGTGTAGGGATCACAGAATTTTGAAAACGTGCATAGAATTCACTTCTCCCCATAGCACGTCATACACAGATTAAACTGTTTTTTGACGTAAAATAAATTTTTAAAAATTTAAAGGGGTAGATCAATAAAGATCAATCATTTATATGGCTTAAGGTACTAGTCTAACTCGATATAACGTTTTTCCTTGAAAAATTGCAATTTTTATTTTCATTGTTTGTTGTACATTGAGATGTGCACTTTCAATGCTTAAAACCGGTTGTACCTGCGTTTGTTAGTTCTTTATTTATTTGTACTTTTCCGCGCGCATGTACCATGTTCCACAGCTAATTGCAGTGCAAATGGCCATGATCGGACATAATGAAAGAAAGATTAATATTATTTCGTGAGAAATTTAAACAATGCAATTTTAACTAATGAAAAGCCCTTACGTCGTCACATTAAAAGCAGAATATCTTTTGGACAAATTCTTTCTCCTAGTTTGGGAACCAGTTTTCACAGACGACCACTGAAGCTAATGAATCTTAATCTGGATTTTCCCTTAAATTATTTTTCTCTTTTTGGACTCGAATCAAAACATCATAACTCTTCTAATTTTGAAGTTATCTTCACGATTAATTTTTATTTAATATCAGAAAGTTAATTCTTATACCTAAACCTGGAATTGTTTTAGAAAATGCAAATTAGAAATAATAAATTACTCTGTTCATTGTTATTGTTACCAGTGATTTTTAAAATTTCTAATTCAAATCCCTGTTTTTCAATATTTTACTTAAACAATTATTAAGTTTAATAACTCTTAATCACATTACTTGTCGTAAATAGCAACTTACTCTTGATCCCACAAAAAAAGAAATCATTAAATGTATTAACTCATACTATTCGAAAAAAGGTAGACGAACATCGATATTCTAACTTTAATAATTATTTATCCCAACTTAAGCCGAATTCTTCATCGCTTTGGTCTGCAATTAGAATTATAATAAAAGATAAAACCATCCAATAACTAGTTTAAAAGAGTCAAATAAAATTACTACTACAGATTATGATAATATGGAACTTTTTGCATAACAATTTTATGGGTCATTTACCAATAATCCACTTATCAATTATTCCTTTCATCAAAATACATTAAAAATATTCAAGATACATTTTACAAAGTTCCTCAGCGTATCAGATTTATATCTCCTCCAGAAATTAAATTTATCATAAGAAAACTAAAAAATAATAAATGTCCAGATTTTGGTAGAATTACTAATAGAGTATTCAAACATTTTCCAAATTCCACTATTAGTTCTTAACAGCAATATATAATGCTCGTCTTCGATTAAACTACTGTTCTTAGTAGACCGAAAGTTTTCGTTCAATAAGTTTATTCTCCACGTTTTCAAAAATGTTTGATGAAATAATTTTAAGAAAAAATTATTAAATTTATTAATCAATCTATTCTACTTCCAAATCCTCAATTTGGATTTATCTAATTATTATACAATACAATTGTTAAGAATTATAGGTTTTATAGCGACCAGTGTACAAAAGAAAAATTAACATTTGAGTTACTTTTAGATGTTTAAAAAGCGTTTGATAAAGTATGGTATGATGGTTTAGTTTATAAACCAAGAATATTTGGATTTCCCATTTATTTACAAAAAAATTGAATTACGGTTTTTTACTGGATCGTAAATTTCAAGTTGAAGTTAACAATATTTTTCTTCTACTGAATGTAATATCCAGGATGGAGTACCTCAAGGTTCTCGTGTCTCTCCTATTCTTTTTAATATTTAAATTTCAGATATTCATTTCATTAACTTACAAATAGCATTCTTAGCTGATGATACATCTTTTTTACTTGTTATTCTGACATTGTAACAACATGTGATTCTTTACAAGATGATTCAAATATTATTGTAGTATAGTATATGTATATTCTTGTATAGTATAAATAGTCTTGCTTGGCATAGTAATTTGTTTATATATATATAAACAAATGACCTAACGGTCATTTGGCCGTTTCATGTTCATACCCTTGAAAGACAATTTTGTTTTGCCGAACAAGAATCAATAATTTTTTTAAAGCATTACATGTAAAATACGTATACGTCCATAACGACTATTTAAAATGCAGGTTCAGGCACTGAAGTATAATCCAAATAACAATCTTGGAAAGAAATCAACAAAGAATGTTTAACGGTTTATGAGTTATGATGTTTCAAATTATGCCCTGTTTTGAAAAAGGGGTGCATGTAATACAATATCGAAGCAAAACGAAACCCTTCCCTATACCTTGAAAGTTAACATTAGCTTAGGCTCCTGCAGTTCCTAAAATGATATGACTGATGACTGAATCTGTTGTTCAGTGAAAGGACTTGTTTTCTCCAGATGATCAGCGGTTACGAAACAGTGATATGAAAAAATGGGAATGATTATCCAGAAAACGTAACAAAACACAGTCAAAGAAAAAAAATCATAGGCTCCCGTTACTTTCAAATCCACACACATCACAGTCGAGAAGATAACTCTGTAAAGTTTTTCTCCGGATGTTGAAAATATACTGTCACCTCATGGATAACATTGAAATGCTCCAATAGTATTTTTTGTGTAAATAAATATTTTTTCTTTATTTTAATTTCTACCATTTTTTGTAAAATGTATTTTCGAAGAGTTATAGTGTTGTTTTCATCAATTGATACTTGTACTATTTGTACTATTCTATTACTTCACTTACTACTATTCACTTACTTGTACTATTCTATTATTTAGAATTAAGTGTTAATTTAACTGTTCGTGCAATTTTACAAGTTCAATTATTATGACTATGATTGGGAGACCTCAAAAAACCGTATATGAGTTTTCTGAAACATAAATTACTTATTAATAAAAGTGTGCGCAATATTACATCCACCATTTTCATTTTTTCTTTTGATATCAAATTCGTTAAAAATCATTTTACGTGAGATTTCATAAAAATAAATAATTTTTCGAATTGTGGCCACCATTTTTTGATTTGTGACAACTGTCCGCCGTCAAATTCAGTTCTTTGGCAATTTTGAGAAAGATATGTAGATGCAAATTCGCAGTAATATGTACAATTCGTGCATATAAGGCATGATTTGCAGTACATGCACAGGAAATTGGGGGTAGTTGAAAGCAAGGTATGGATTGAAAAATAGAGTGGATTATTGGTACAATACTAGAACGAGAAGTAAAACTAGAACAAAGTACAAGAACAAGTTTTTAGAAAAATGAAAAACTTGTATGGAAACAAGCTATCGCACCTGAGAATCGCAATGACATAGTTCTGTTCGTAAAATCTGTTCAAGAACTACAAACAATATTGCAAACAAACTTGCACCAATGTAGCAAGAAAATAGGTCTGAATTTCTATGTCCAGAAAACAAAATTAAATAATTCTGTGAGAAGAATCAATTACCGCACACAAAGAAATTACATAGTACTAGATTACGTTTATATAGGGCCAGTAATGTCATTTCAAAACAAAAAAGAAAAGGAAATTAATAGAAGAATTTAATATGTGTGGACAAACATCTGAAATCCAAAATTCTCGTCTTTAATAACAATTTTAGACTAAAAATGAAAAGAGAAATCATAAATACAAGTATCTTTCCAATAATGATATTCAGCTTATCTGGTCCCTCAGTACAAAATACCAGAATAAGATCACGGCATGCCAGAAAAAAAATGAAAAGAAAAATACTGTACATTATCCTTCCTCAGAAGATACAAAAAAATTAAAATAATAAACAGAACGCAAATCAAAGACGCCATAGAAGAATGCAAAAAGTTGAAAATTGAAACGGGAAGGACTCGTTATGTGCATCTAACAAGAACGTTGGTCTCATCGTTAAATATAGAGAGACCCACGGGAAGGCAGCAGGAATGTAGGAAACCAGGTAGGACGACAACTTCAAAAACATAGTAGACGGACAATGGACGAGAGAGGCAGACAATCGGGTATAATGTAAATTTTGGTGCACGTTATTCACACTAATAAACAGTGTGTTAAGTGTATACGAAAATGCAAATTCACATACTGATTAATGATGTTAAATAACTAATACTGTAACAAATCAAGTGACTAATGTAGGTAAGTATGAAATACTCTTCCCAAAGTGACTGCTGAAGAAGCTTTTCTCAATGTAAGCTACCCTGTCTAGCAAGGCGCTCTTATCCACATGGGTTGTTAATTAGCATTATAATAAAAAATGTTGGTACAATGTAATAAGGATGGATATAGGATAAATGAGTGGATAATGGAAAATAGTAATAACTATAAATACTCTATACTAGTTATGAATGTTATTTTAACGCCAGGATAAGAGGCAAAGCATGTAAATGGATTAATAAGGAGTGGAGTAGTTGTTTAAAGGATAATATAATTACTACTGAAGGGAAACGAATTTTTAATACTATTAGCGGAAGAATAAGAAGAAAAAAAAAAAAGAAGAAAAAGAAGAAGGAGAAGAAGAGGAAGAGAAGGAGAAGAGAAGGAGAAGAGAAGAAGAAGAAGAAGAAGAAGAAGAAGAAGAAAATGAAGAAGAAGAAGAAGAAGAAGAAGAATATGTAAAGGAGAGAAGACGGGATTGGTAAGTTGATGTTACATATAATTTATCGAGGAAAAAATTAGGATAGTAGCTACTGCAACTATCGGGGAAGAAGGATGGAGTTTGATTCAGGAGATGGAAGTTGAGTCAATCACAGAATCGAGCAATCCACCAACAGCCATGAAACTGAAGTGAAGATTCTCGAGAAAGAGCGGTATAGAAGTTAGGAGGATACTCAGACAGGTATAAATGGAAGATATTACTAAGGAACTCTAAAAAATGATGTAAGTTTAAAAAACCATGGAGAAGAGGAGCAAAATAAAAGACGTAATTGATAAGGCGAGGAAAAGGAAATTAATCAAATGGAAGGAAATAAGGGAGATGGATTGAAGACGATGCGATAATAAATGCCAGAAATTAGTTTAAAATTTAAAATTTGGAAAAAAATTGGGGAAAGACATGCAAAATAAAGAGTAATTTAAAATGAATAGGAACGGAACAATGCGAAGACCTACTAGGAGAAAAAGAAAATTAAGATGGATTTCTTTAGGACTGGAAAAAACAGGTGAACCAAGAGTGGGAGGTCTTAAAAAAAGGAGAGGATAAGGGGTACGTAAGGAAATATTTAACGAATCAGCGTTCTGCATTAGTTGTATGGGCTCACCAAGTGATGTTTTAATTTAACAACACTTTTATAATCTTATGGACTTCTACAGATCTTCATTAATTTTAAAAATTCTTTGAATTAACAGATAAATTCAAGACTAATGATAACACTTTTGCGCCGAAAAATACTTTTTAACTTTTCATAACTCGTTACAAAACAATTAAAGAAGCGAAGAACATCATAGTAGCATCAGGTGGTTCGCACATCTCAAAGCAGAAAAAACAGGAAAAATAATTAGAACCAGCTTGGAAGGAAATTCAGGTTAGACTAGAAAAACCACATTATTTCGGCCGAAGCGATCACACTCACAAAATTCGAACAAGGAAACAAAAGTCAGATCTTGGAAAATTTTCCTTTTATAACAGAACAATTGGAACAGTTTACCTGCAGCAATTTTCAAAGCTTTTCCTCTAAGTGTCCGAAACTTTAGAAATAAGTTAGAACAATATGAGAGTAATAGACATTAAATGAGTAAGTGCTTTGAATCGGTGAAGTGCGGTGAAGTGCTGTGAAGTGCTGGTCAGTATAATTCAAAGCAAAAACAGTGTAGTGCAGTGCAGTGCAGTGCAGTGCATGTAAGTGTAGTGAACACGATCAATGAATTAAAAAAAGAACTTAGCCAAACTTATGTAGTTTGTATTAAATTTTAGCATCACCGACATATAATTATTGGATATCATAACAGAGTTGAAATATTTGTTATAATACTTAATATTAGTAATAGTATGATTATTGCATGTGCGGCTTGTACTGTACTTTATTATTATTGTTATAATTATTAATATTGTTATTATTAATATTATTAATTAATTATATTGTTATTATTAATACTGTTAATTATTGTTATTTAACTGCCACCGGGTCATACCTAATTGCAGTTCAAATAAATGTATGTATGTATGATATACTTGTGTCGGAATTAACTCAAGAAGTCAACTAATACCAGGATATTTTAATTATCCAAAATCCGCATGGAAGAGACTGGAATTATGGAAGTAATCATTAGTCCCGTAACTGCAGTAAATGTGTAATCCTGAGAAGTGACAGTGATTTCTTTCTCACTGGATGGTGATTGATTTGATTTGATTTTTTCGTGTTTCCGGGCGCGTCAACTGCTTTGGTCATTAGTCCCGTTAGTGTAGTGCATGTTTTTTTCGCGGGAGATGTCGGTGATCTTCCCCCGCTGGATGGCGAGATCCGGCGCCGACCTACCGTCGGTTAGTGGGGTTTCCCCCAAACCAGGACTCTCCCACCAGTGGGGCACCGCTCCAGCCGGGACAAGCTCTAAGCTCCCGACCGGTCTCCCGGAATATGTGATAGTGTAGTGCATGTTAGTGTGTGTGTGTGTGTGTGTAAGTGGAGAGGATAGGACAAGGAATAGGAAGGACAGATCGCGCGTGGTCAGTGGCCCGTTTGGTAGGGTACTGCTCCGGCATTCGCCTTGTGTTGATCGGAGAAACCACGGAAAACTACCGATCAGAGTAGCCGGCCGCTAGAATTCTCCTGCAGACAGCGACTGAATTTGACCTAGCTGAAAATCCTTCCGCCGTGGGGAGTGGGAACCTAGGACCTCCCGGACAGAGGCGCTGCAGTGACATCAGTTGATGCACTGAGCTACCGCTCCCGGTGATCTACATGTCGGCGTGTGGGGAATTTCTCTAACAAGGTAACTCTCACCAGCGGGGTACCGCACCAGCCGGGAAAAGTTCTAAATTTCCGACTGGTCACCCGGTATATGTGTAGTGCATGTTAGTGTAAGTGTGTGTGTGTGTGTGTGTGTGTGTGTGTGTGTGTGTAAGGGGAGTGGAGAGAACATGGAAGAAGAAACGATTGCGCGCACTCCGTGGTCCATTCGTTACGGGTTCCCCCTCCATTTACTTGCTCCTGATGGGAGAAAGCAGGACCGCTGAAGATGGGTTAGGAGGCCACTGCAGTACCTCTGCCAGTTCGAATGCGACCGGGGCAGGATTTTAGACTTTTAACTACAAAACTAAGTCGAATTCAGCCACTGTCTGCAAGAGAATTCTAGCGGCTGGCTGCTCTGATCGGTAGTTTTCCGTGGTTCCTGCGATCAACACAAGGCGAATGACGGAGCAATACCCTACCAAACGGACCACGGATCGCACACGATATTTCCTTTCTCTTCCTTGTTCTATCCTCTCCCCTCACACACACACACACACACACACACACACACACACTTACACTAACATGCACTACACTACCACAAATGCACACACACACACACACTTACACTAACATGCACTACACTACCACAAATGCCGGGAGATCGTCCGGGAGCTTAGAGCTTGTCCCGGCTGGGGCGGTGACCCGCAGGTGGGAGGTACCTGGTTTGGGAAATTTTCCGCATGTCGACATGTAGGTCGGCACCGAATATCGCTATCGACTGGGGGGAGGACGACTGCCACCTCCCGCGATAAAACATGAACTGCGTTTCTTCTTGTCTATCGAGGTGAAGCCACGTTGTTGGCTGAGAGGCCGACGTTTCGCCTGTCGTGTCGCGGGCTTCCTCAAACAAGTGAGGGGCACTGCCCTGAGGAAGCCTGCGACACGACAGGCGGAATGTCGGCTTCTAAGCCAACGACGCGCAGTCACCCGGACAGCAAGGAAGACACGGAATCGAGCCGAGGAAGCGTACGTTTGCATGTACTACGCTTACGGGACTATTGACTTTAGCCGTGGACGCGCCCGAAAACGCGAATCAATACGGCTGAGCGATTATTAAATAATAATCGATTAATATCTAATCGACGATTTTTTGTTAGATTAATATGCATCGATTAATCATTCCGAATTAATCGATTCATCTTATATAATCGATTAATTTGTCATATGTTTTAAATAGTGTGTAAAATCGTTAATTTTTAATTTGCAAATTAACTAATCGTTTAGTCGCTTTTTAAAACCATGGCACGATTTAATTAATAATTATATTTATTATTTATTTAAATAATAAAATTTCACACACGTACTGATACGAATGATGAACTTGGTTGTGGATGATTTTAGGAAAAATGGTAATTCTCTCTCTTTCTTAGTTCGTACTGAATATAATACCGTAACAAAAATATTAGATCACACAATTACTTTTCTACTTATTTAGTTATTATCTTTTACAAACAAGAAATGAATTCCTTTTTTTTCAGTTCGAGAGAGATGAACAGACGACGAATTTGAATTAAAATAATCGAGCTAAAAATCTAAAAAATTAATCGATGTGTTCAAAACTCGGTGTAAAAATTTCAATTTTTCGATTAATATATCTTAGGACCCAGTACATAAGCTGATAAGTCATAAACACTTGTGAGCAAAAAAACAACGTTTAAATTAATTAATTCAGGCATTAATGAAATTCAAACGAAGGTGATATTCAAACAAAACCATTTTTGTATAGGTTTTGTTTGAATATCAGTAATCCCTTATTTATAGTATCAGTTTACAGTTGTTTTGGCCCTGTAAAATTAAGTTTTAAGTTCTTTTTGACTTATCAGCTTATTCACCGGGGTCAAAGGTATTTTATATATATATATATATATATATATATATATATATATATATATATTGTGGTACCAATCGCGATTAAATCGCCCATCCCTCGTGCGCTGCCGTACCTCGTCGAGGGGCGTCTTGTCCCTGGAGGTGATGTCCGCGAGGAGGCGCTCGGCGTCGGGCGAGTGGATGGCGCGGCCGCGGGGCCTGAGCGCGGGGGCGGTGGGCGCGGCGGGCGTGGGCGTGGGCGCGGGCGCGGGCGCGGGCGCGGGCCGCCGGAGCAGCGCGTGGATGAGCTCGGCGCGCGCGGCGTCCCGGGGCCGCATCTCGCCCAGCGACTGGTTCACCAGCAGCAGCACCAGCCGGCGCACCGTGGCGTTGGCGGACGCCTGCTGCATCATGTGCATGAAGGCCGACTTGCTGGTCTCGTTGAGCGTGAGGAACATGCGCTCGGCGTGGCGCGTTGTGGCGTTGTCCAGCGCCAGCATGCTCTGCAGCTCCTCCAGCGACTGCAGCTGCTCTGGGGTGACGTCGGCGCTGGCAGCGGGGCGCGGAGGGTGGACGGCGACAGCGTGGACGCCGCCGACGACAGGCGCCACGACGGCGGCTGCAGCGTCGTGGACGGCGCCGGCGCCTGGCCCTGCGCCTGCCGGGGTGCAAAGACATTCAACTTCACCGGAATACGTAGGGCATTCTTTGACCCCGGTGAATAAACTGATAAGTCAAAAGCATTTAATTTTACAGGTGAGCAAAAAACACACTTTAAGCAAATCCTGTAAATCAGGGTTTAATGATGTTCAAACAAAACTTTCACACAAACAGTTTCGGTTGAATATTGCCTTTCTTTAAATATCCTTAATTTACTTCATTTGAGAGTTGTTTTTTGCTCTCCTGTAAAATTAAGTTTTTTTGATTTATCAATTTAGTCACCGGAGACAAATAATTAATGAGACAAATTGGTCTGAAAAAAACCAGTGTTATTATTAATCAAATAATTTTTACTTATTTTTGACATTCAAGAATAAATGTATTTTGCGTAATTGATATAGTATTTTCTGATGACGTTTCGGCTACAACTTTTAGCCATCTTCAGACCTTATGAATTACAGTCGGAATCTTACTTACTAGCATATTTACATTATTGTTATTATTATTATTATTATTATTATTATTATTGTAAGCTCGGAGATGGATGTGATGGTAAACAGAAATGAAGTAACAGCGAGTGGAAGTGCGCACGCCTACAACAACAACAACAACAACAACAACAACAATAATAATAATAATAATAATAATAATAATAATAATAATAATAATAATACAGTTTTGGATTGAGATAGAACTAGCTATTGAGGATGAAACCAAAATGTACAGCAAATATCTACAAAAGAAAACCGATTAAACTAAAGAAAAATGTGAATTAAGAAACTTGACAAAAAATAATAATAAAATAATCACGCTGGAATAATTTCGTAATTTTTGTAGAAGATGCTGACCACGACCGTCAACTATTTACCTACAAAATTATTAAACACCTAATAGAGCAAAAAAATACGTAGAACATATCAATACAATATCGGAAGAATATTGGGCTAAATATTTCAAAAATCTGTGGTAAAACCCGACCAAAAAGGCGAAAAAATAGATTCTTCTGAAGTTGGCCCCATTTAAGTGGAATCACTACAATATACTTTTCTAGAGAAAAAAATAATCACACCCGCTTATTAGGCAATATGAACGCGGAACAATTCAGATATGAAAGCATCTTTCTACAGTTCCGCTTGCAACGAAATTCAACGTGTTTCTTTAATTACGAGATCCCGAATGAATGGATAACTCCAAAAGTTATCTCTATACTAAAAACAATAGTGGTGCTACAACAGCACATAAATCCTCACATTATTTCTATATTTTCATCTTTCAAATAGTCAGAGAGTACAACTAAAATTAAGCCTGTGCTATTTTTTTTAACTATCCCAGGCCGCAAGGCCGAAACGCCGCTGGTAGGTCCACGCTTTGTCAGTCTATTATGCCAAAATACATACATATTTACAGACATATATTGTTTTATTTGAGGACATTCTTCTTTTAAAGGAAAATCCTGAATGTTTTAAATATAAATCATGAACCCTCGTGGATTGCATCACACAAAATGAAGAATTGCAGAAACGTTGTAATAGAAACAACATATGCGCTATTCGGACAAGGGAAACCCCCCTCCAGAATGTTGTTTAATGTTTCAGTACTCTGGCAGACAAATTAAGTGCGGGAGATTCACAAATTCTAGAACTACACCATCACTGTTCACTGTCAATCCAGGGTTAATCATGTGTTTGAAAATGTAATTGAAATGTTTTTTTGCGTTTATCTCCTCGCCACTTGCAAGAATCTAAACCATCTTTGGAACAATATTAATATGGCTTAACCCTGCTGTGTTTGTGATGTTAATGCTAACAAAAAATTTTGAACCCTTCAAACACGTATTTTACTATTGAAAATTCGACATCGTCTTGTGGTGAATCCAAAACTTAAGGGAGGAATAAAAGTAAAAATCGTGTAAGTTGGGCCATTAGTGACACATACTAACACTCTCTGGTAGACTTTGAGCAAGAACTCACAGTTAAAATACTCTTGGCTGAACAAACGGAAAATATTTGAAAGTCCAGAAGGGAATGTTGAATATTGTGATTAGTGAAGACAGAGGCTAAAGATGTAAACAGTTTACAATCTCGATTTGTTAAAAACGTTAAAGGACAAAATATACAAGTAAGATGTTTTAAGATAAATTAATCATTGAAAATTAGTGGCTTGACCATTCGACGTGAACTAGAAAAACTATAATCTATAACAATATTCTGTTCATCATATTGTTAGAATTTTTCTGCAACTGGAATTTGCTTCGCCACTTGTAGTAAATCTTTAAACTTGTCAGTTCCACTAGAGTAACGATTTTCTTTCAGTGTGCATGCATGAAAAGATAGAGATATACTCCGATTTAGATAGAGTGGAACCTCACGATTCGAGCTGGATGGAGATAGGGACAGTGATATCCAATCAGGAGCTTTGTTATGACTTAAATGTTTGGTGTAGCAGTTCCCGATTGGAGGATAATATGAAGTTTTTTGCATACCTTAACGGGCAGCAATCGACTGCAATCTCAATCTTCTGCGCTAGCGCAGATGCACAAAAGTGATGCGAAACGTGAACATCGCATGCACAGAAGATCTATGAAGCTTTCGAGTGCTTTAACGTACGAGTGCAAAAACTCCCAAATGTCCCCCTCTTCCTCCACCTCGTGACCTGAAGTGCCACACTATGGGCCGTATTTCTTTGTTCCCAGAGAACAAACTGATAAGTCAAAAAACTTAATTTTACAGGAGAGCAAAAAAACAACTTTTAATTGAAATAAATCAGGAATTAATGATATTCAAAGATAATATTCAAAAGAAACTGTTTGTAGGTTTGGTTTGAATATCATTAATCCCTGATATACAGCATTTGTCTAAAGTGTTCTTTTTTGCTCCCCTGTAAAATTAATTTCTTCCGACTTATCAGCTTATTCACCGGGGTCAAAGATTTATAAATCTCTTCCAGAGGCCTTCCAGATCTAGCAGGTTGCCAGTGTTAATTTTTTCGATTTATGAACGTCCCCAGCAAATTCCAGTCGCCCCATGTCCTCCCAGCAAGCCCCCAGCTGGCAGGCTCCCAAGAGCTCCCAAGAGCAGAGCTTCATAAATACGACCCTTAGGATCGTATTTATAAATCTCTGTCAGGGGCGTCCCAGGCCCAGCAGGCTGCCAGTGTACGGCTTTGGGATTTGTGAACAACCCCCGGGCAATTTCAGTCGCCTCTTGTCCTCCGAGCAAGCCCGCAGATGGTAGGCTCTTAAGAGCTCTGTTGGCAAAGCTTTATAAATAAGACCCTTAAGACCGTATTTATACATCTCTGTCAGGGGCCTGCCGGGCCTAGTAGGCTGCCAGTGTTCGATTTTGCGGTTTATGAACGACAGCCAGGCAATTCCAGTCGCCCCAGGTCCTCCAGCAAGCCTCCAGATGGCAGGCCCCTAAGATCTGCCCTGGCAGATTTTCGTACATACGTCCCTTAGGACCATATTTATAAACCTCTGCCAGGCCTAGCAAGCCCATTCCAGTCGCCCCATGTCCTGCCAGCAAGCGCCCAGATGGCAGGCCTCTAAGGTCTGTGCTGGCAGAGAGAGATCCCGTGTATGTGGAAGTGCAGCGCTGCGGTGTCGCACCTGCGCCTGGGCGTTGAAGGTGAGCTCTGCGCCTGCGATGCGTCTGCGCGTGGCGGGCGGGGGTGGGGGCGGCGGGGGCCGCGTGGCGCGGGGGGCGGCCTCCGTGGGCGGCAGCAGGGTGGCCGCGTTCACGCTCTCGTGCTTGACCGTGTTGCCCGACACGATGGACATCCGGCTGAAGCCGTCGATCTGGATGAGCTGCGCGTCGTGGCGCGCGCCGGCGAACACGCCGGTGGACGTCTTGTACTTGAGTTCGATGATGGAGCGCGGGGTGGTGGCGTAGTGGGCGGCCAGCTCGAAGGCGCGGGAGGCGGCGGGGGCGGGGGTGCGCGGGGCGGGGCGGGGCAGTGGTGGGGTGGACGCGCGCTCGCCGAACGCCGCCAGCCCGTCACGCGTCTGCGCGTGCAGCGTGCGCCGCGGGGCGGGGGTGGGCGTGGCCGAGGTGGGCGGGGCGTCGGGGGCGGAGGCCGACGGGTCGAGCCCAGCCGCGCCCAGCGCCGTGGGCAGGTCGGCGCGCGGCACCGCCAGGTTGTTCAGCTCCTCCGGCACGAAGGCGTCGAAGAGGCGCTCCAGCTCCTCGCTGCTGCGGCTGCCGGGGGCGTGGCCGGGGGCGTGGCCGGGGGCGTGGCCGGGGGTGGGGGGCGGGTGCGGGCGCTCGCCGTACGCCACGGGGGAGAACGTCGTCGGCGGCAGCAGCGCCAGCTGCCAACAATCACGCCGCTTGTACAAGCATTGCTGCACACAAAAGGCAGGGTTCACTCACACATACATATGACAAACCTGACATACGTTAGTCTAATATAAATGATCTAATAATCTACGTTAGTCTAATATAAATTTATCCATTGAGCAAATGCTGAGATGGCCCGTTGTTTTGCTTCTGGACATGAATGTAACTTCATTATCTGTGCACGTCTTCTAGAATTCAGTGGGAAATACAATTATTCAAATTATCGTTTCCATGTTGTCGCGGCAGGAAGTATTATTCCGATGGACAACATGGATAAGAGCCAAAATGTGTTGCCTTTTTATCCTTGAAAATGGATTTTATTACATGGGACCTTTTTTCTCCAAATTTAAGTAGTATATGACTTAGTGTAGGGATCACAGAATTTTGAAAATGTGCACACAATTCACTTTTCCCCATAGCACGTCATACGCAGTTTTTAACTGCTTTTTTGACGTAAAATAAAATAAAAAATAAACATGTTTTGTATGTGTAGAATCTGAATATGGAGGCAATGATGCAAACCTCCGACATGTTATGTGCAGCCAAAGTTTTAAACTGATTTGTGTTTTCACTGTGTTTTAAGATGATATTTGAATATGTCGCTTGAAACGTTTAGATAATAAAAATACCAGGTGACTGTCAAACAATACATGAACCTATCAAATATTATAAAGAATCTACTAAAAATTAAATTATTTTACATTCGGCACAGAGTCCACACATTTTATATTTGTATTAGGAGTACTACAGTGAAGGATGCAGATTATTTTATAAAAATGTCACGTGGGTTTCAGTCTGCTATATTCTAAAGAATTGTGTAATATAAATATTACTGTTGCAATATATGCATAACAATCTCTATATTATAAAAGAACAAAAATGTGAATGTCAATAATACAATTTCAGAAAACAACAAAAGAATTCTAAGTTAAATGAATATTAAGTGAAAATTATTGTTTCCTGGGGGAATATTATGTATTCATTTACCAATGGCTAACAAAGCAGCTTCTATAAGAGGAAGTGCAATTTTTAATAAACACAATTTTTCATTGACAGCATGTATCTGTAATTGAAAAATTGATTAAATTTAATTTTGAAAACCAAAATTAAAAAAAAACTTGCATTACATACCCTTGTTACTTGAACACACATCCATTTATTTGATGAAATGATTCTGGAAAAAATAGCAACTCGCTTGAGTGTTAAAAATCCCTTCAACTAGTCTGCAGGAAGCGCTTCACATTAATTGATTAATTCTTTTTAAAATGCCTTCTACTGCCAAAAAATTAAAAATAATATCCCATTATTGCTCTACGAAAGAAAGTAATATAAGAATATAAATAAGTTTTTCTTTCATCATCAAAACTTATTTATTGATATAAAATTGGTAATTGGTATGGATAGACGAGTAGTGGTTACACGAGTAATTGTGGTCAAATTCCAAAAAAAAAGTAATTTCATTCTTTAGAAATCTTTAGTTTGACAGCAATAATTATTACGGTTACACCACGTAGAATAAAAACCCGCCAATTACTTGGGAGAAGAACAGCAGGGAAGACATGTCGAAAAGACTCGCAGGCGAAGTTGCAGAGGACAATGAAGCTTCCTGCTTTTGTATGGTAATGCTGGGTGCTGAGGAGGGAAGATGAAAGTATTCGGACGGGCAAAGATGAAATTCGGAGAGCAGTAAAAGGATGTACGTACCAGGAGTAATTACGAGAGAACTGAGAAAGCAGGAAACTAAAACATCATTGAAAGTCCGTAAAACGTAATAGCGAGCTTCTCCATTTCTTGGAAATAAAGGAATACGTCCTAAAGTGATGGTCATTTTTGCTAAAGTTTGATTTCTTCGGTCTTTCGTGCCCATTCTATTTTAATTGCGAAAATGAGAGGTATATATTTTAAGAGTAGTTAAATATCATCCCATACCATCGAATACAAGACGTTTTAGAGTACTTTTTGAACTTTTATTTTTACCCAGGAACTAAGGGCGATGATAGGTGTACTAATATAACTTGCCTCTGCTATTGCGAAAATTTCACGCCTCTTTTCATTTGTCATCAAATCTCAATTTGAAACAAATTTGATAAAATATAATCTTTTTCGAAATAACGAAACACAATACAATCTTTCATGTTTACATTTTTGTATCTTTTTTTTCTTTATGAATATATAACTTCCCGACGGTGCCAAGATTTTCGACACTAACTTGCCAGCTAATTTCGTTGCTGTGTAGAGGAGAATTCTAGCGGCCGGCTGCTCTGATCGGTAAATGTTCGTGATTTCTCCGATCAACACCAGGCGAAATTCGGAGCAGTACCCTAACGAACGGGTCACGGACCGCGCGCGATCTTTCCTTCATCTACCTTGTCCTATCATCAACCCTTACACACACACAACCACAAGCGTCGGGAGACCGGTCCAGAGCTTAGAGCTCATCCTGGTTGGGCCGGTGCCCCTCTGGTGGGAGATACCTGGTTGGGGAAAACCCCGCTAGCCGACCGTAGGTCGGCGCCGGATCTATCTCGCAGGGAAGACCGCGCCACCTCCCGGGCAAAAACACGCACTACACTTATGGGATTAATGACCTTATTAGTTCGTGCGCCCGATATTACTATCAATCAATCAACTAACCAATGTATTAATGAATCAACTAATCAATCTACTATACAATCAACTAAGCAATTAACTAATAAATTACTAATCAATAACTAATCAATTCATTAATCAATGACTAATCAATTCTAGTTAACTAATCAATCAACTAATCAATCGGCTAATAGATTAACTAATCAATCGGCTAATAGATTAACTAATCAATAAACTAATCAATCAGCTAATAGATTAACTAATCAATCAACTAATCAATCAATTAATCAACCGGGGGTGGGAAACACTTACGTTGAGCGCGAGCGGTGTGTCGTCGGCGTGCGCGGCGGCCGAGTTGTTGTGGAAGCCCGCGGCGGCCAGCGACAGCGCGCGGTTCACCTCCAGCGCCACGGAGGCGCCGCCGCCGGCCGCCGTGGTGAGCGCCGCCGCCGGCGAGGAGGCGGGGGCGGGGGCGGGGCCCGGCGTGTTGTAGTAGCTGCTCTGCGAGTCGTCCAGCGTCTCGGCGTCCGGCCGCGCGCCCGCCCGCGCCGCGCCCACCTGCCACAACACCACCGTCGGCACACTCGCAAAAGCGCGCCTTTGCACCACCTACATTCCTGTATGCTCCGTACAGGCACGTGGTCAGACAACACACACACACTTAATGAACGTAAAATATGCCCTCCTTTTTCTTTAAATTTCTTCACAGTTGAGGCATTCGGGTAGTCGAGAATTTCTGGCATTTTACAAAAGTAAAATTATTGACTTAATACGGCTCTCTTGTAAATAAAAACGTGGGGTCTCTTTGTATCTTGTTAGTTTTAGAATCCAGAAAATTGACAACGAAAATACATTCACAATTTATTTTTCATTAGTTATGTGTAGCACACTTCCACTAAAACGATCGTTGCAATTTCGTAAGTAACGTGAAATGTCAGTTATCACTATTTATGCCCGAATGCCTCAATTGTAATTATGTAAATGTAAATATTTAAGTGGTTAGGCGGAAGAGTAGGCTTTACAGCCTGAGCCTCGCCAGTAATAAAGACATTATTATTATTGTTATTATTATTATTATTATTATTATTATTATTATTACTTACTGTACCGCGTATAAGCGACTCTGACAGTTGTATGCGTTGTTGCCATACACGACTACGCACGTGGCACAACCTATATCATAGATAAATGAAATCTCAAAACATGAACACATACGGACAGGCTACGACATGTTCTTAATTGTCGCCAAAGCCGAACCTTATCGTCTCCGCCACATCGTGTGAGTCAGATGAGCGGCAACGCTGAACGCTGGCTGTGAGAAAGTAAACAAATCCTCACAAGCTGATTGCTTCAGAGCAGGACAGATGTACCACAGTACGTGGCGAGAAAACTGTCAGAGTCGCTTATACGCTGCCGGTACTGTAGGTACTGAGTTTGCTGTAGCAATGTAGACCTTTATTACACAACTGCATACTGGATTCACCTCATCAGGAAACAGTTAAATCTATTTTGTGTTTTTTATCCAACACGACATTCCCAGTATGCGTGATTATAGCGTATTTAGGTGACCACACGTTTCCGTGGGCAAATTTCCCTGACTCTTCTTCGTTTCTCATTGTATTTTTTCAAATATTTTACTGATAAGATTTTTAATTTATCATTATTAAAAAGAAAATATTAACCATAGCCTGATACTAATTTGTCGCTACTTATATTTTGCCGCGAAAAAATACAAGTTAAAAATATTTTTTAAAAAATCAAAATTCAGCAAAAAAATATGTTACATTAATTAATAATAAGTTGTACTAAGGAGAATATAGTTTTGTAAGCCTATGAAAACTTTACCTGACTTCTAAGAATTCTTCTACAAATTCCCTAATTTTATCCTGACTGTTGTAGAAAAATTGAAATTCCCTTGTCATCCTCGGGTTTCCATGTTTTCCATAAAGTAGCCACCCTGATATAGATTCCTGTATGCTCCGTACAGGCAGGTAATCAGAAACGCCTCATATTAGGTATTGAGTTCGTAGTAGCAACGCCAACTTTTATTACAGAACTGCACACTCTTTTCATTTCATCAGGAAGCTGTCAAATTTAATATTTCTTTATTTTCATCAAACATGTTCATTCCCAGTACGCAAACGTTGTTGGGAGTTTTACTTACTTTTTCTCAGTGAAGAAGCCATAAAGAAGAGCTCTGAAAAGAAGCGATGACGGAGCGGCATCACGCAATTCAAATGGCAAGACCGCCGAAAGGTACGAGTAAATAGTGAAAACGTACTTCGCGACTCGAGTCAATGTCTCTTGGTTCAGTGGGAGACGTAGCGTCTTAAGCAGAATTGCCAACATTTCAGTCGTTATATTTCAACCTTCAACTTTTCGAAATGCCATGAAGAAAACTGCATTTCGCCCAGAGGAATGCTGCAGTATGACGTCCGCAACGTTGTCAACTTTGCCTTGGATGCGGCTTCTCGCCGACAGCCATGAATGTAAAGTAAATAGTGGATAGCTAGAAATTAAAAGAACAAGGACGTAAACACTCCACCTTCGACTAAACTTTCTCAATCATGGTCAAGTCCTACTTGGTAACAACGGTGACAGCATCTCTGTTCGTTGAAAAATGTGTGTCACTTAATGCACTGAAAGGAAGATTTTAGTCAGATGTGTCGTGTTACCCAAGCGAGCCTCCACAATGTGCCCTTTTTCCAGTCCAGTCTCCAATCTGCCGTGTACGAGAGTGAGAGACCAGCAAACTCACCGTTTACCCAAATAACTTCCACAAGTCAGCACAAGACAAGATGCCTTGTTCCATCATTCACAATTTCAATGCCCTTCTGAAAGTCGAACACTGAAAGAATCTACAAAAATGCATCACAAGTACTCGTCCAAACCAGTCGAAAAGAAAGAGTTCGTTTCTTCTTCGTGTAGGTTAACTATCTAAAGTCATCTACATAATAATTGCACTGCTTATATATTTTAAAAACAAAAGTAAAGAAAATTATTGTTAGTAGTGTGATAAAAAATCACACTGTTTGCAATATGAGGGCAAACAATTAATCAACACACATTACTCGCAAAAATCACAATAACACAATTTTTTCAAAAAAATAAATTGTAAAATGAGAAAGCCTAGTGTCATAGATTAAAAAGTATATGTGAATTGTAACAGTCTTATCTGATATTTTGATTTCGATTTTGCAAGCAAATCCATTGTAACGTGACCCAATGTCGGTTTCTCACAGTGTTGATGATTTAGTTTACGTCTACGAAGATGAAGTTTAGTTTAGTTCAGGTGATTAATGCAATGCACCGCTGAAATACAACGATGTGCCTTCTTATTTGGATTGCAACTATCTTTATTAAATTGGCTCCATCATATGGCAAGACGCTCTTCACTACATTAAAACATTCATTGAATAATTTAATTAAATTGCCTCCGCTGTTGTGCTAAGGAAAATAATATCGATTTCTCAAACATATAAATAATCTGAAAAACATTGCAAATAAAAATAATAATTGGCGTCTGGATAATTTCCTTCCGGAGTTTACTTCAAACTTGTTTATATGGTTATTTAATCAATTACACCTACATTTATTTAAGGCGATTCCTTGAACAAATCAACAAGCTGGTTCTAGAGACGTGCAACTGTGCTATGTGACAACATGAGTGATACGGAATTCGATTTTGGAAATCGATTAGGGGGCATGAGTGAAATACAAGAGCGCAAGCTGCAAACTCTGTTGGCACAGCGCTAATTCCAAGAGGAATGGCTGGAACTGCCCTGTTTAGTTACAAAAGGGGCTTCTAGGCTAGTATCAGCAAGTCTCAAATGCAGTCTCCTCCATCCTGGAGAGTCCGTCAAAGGTCTCCACCCTTATTCAGACGCAGATGCCAACACCAGCACCTCTTAGAGTTCAAGCGACCGACTGCACTCATCGGTAGTTTTTCGAGGTTTCTCCATCATTACCAAGGGAATGCCGGAGTGTTACCCTAATAAAAGGACCCCGAACCGCGTGCAATCTTTCCTTCCTTTTCCTTGTCCTATCCTCACCTCCTACCTACAGTCGACTCCAGTTATAGTGAACTCGGATATAGTAAACCCTCGATTATAGTGAACCCTCGGTTATAGTGAACCCTTGGTTAGAGTGAACCCTCGGCTACGAACTAGTCCCGTTTCGCTTACATTTCAAATAAGCATATGAAAAGGCGGTTTTAGTGAACCTGAACCTCGGCTATAGTGAACGTAGAAAGTAAGTTCTGGAAATTAATTGGATCTTGAATGTTATTAGGCCAATACAAGGGCCTTCGGAGAGTGAGACGATGTTCCAAAGAGAAAGAGGCATTTATAGGTGTGAAGACTGCATTTCAATACATAGAGACAGAGGACAATGCAGAACCAAGAATGAAAATAGTACTCTGTAACTCTGGAGAAGGAGCTACAGAAATTACTAGTGAAAAATGTACGAAGTAAACAATCGAAAATAATTGATTTTTTAAGGACAAATAGAGATATTAAAATTTTCAGTTCCTGCTGTTGATGTGTTTTGCTGTAACTCTTTATTAATAAAATCAATCGTTATGAAAAAATTCTATTTAATTTTGACATCATCGGATATAATCTCTGGGATGTCTCAAGGGCAGCATACTAACTTCCCGCACTGTGGTCCTGGGTTCGATTCCTGGTCGAGGCAAAAATAGAGTGGTAGCTTTCCTTTAAAATCATCACAGTTTCTGTAGCTGTGTGACGAATAAAAGCTCAAGCAGGCGGATCTTGCCAGTTACGGTGAAGAGAATACGTCCTGTCCGCCTCATGTCGCTCTTACCCCCAAGCATGGGAATTCAAATAGGCCCAGGCCTGGGGGACACCGGTAGCTGGCCGGTGAAGTGGGACTACCAACCCACTAACGCCAAATACATACATACAGTTTCTGTAGCATACATCGGATATAGTGAACCAAACATATTAGTCCCCAGAAGTTCACTATACCTAGAGTACATACCTCCTTGGGCGCGTCGGAGAAGTGCAGCACTTCGTCAGCGGCGTCGTCCTCGGCGGCGTCGCGCGCGGGGGCGTGGTCCAGCTCGGCGGCGCCCCATCCGCCGGGCGCCGTGGGGCGCACCTCGGACAGGACCTTGCGGAACTCCTCGGGGTCGTCGAGGTAGGCGGAGAGCGCGCGGCTGAAGACCTGCGCCAGCTCGCGCAGTCCGGGCTGCTCGCCCGCCGCCCCCCGCGCCAGGGCCAGCGGCACCAGCGGGACCAGCGCCGCCGCGGACGTCTCCGCGCCCGGGAACAGCTCCTGGTACCTGAGCACCCAACACACGACGTCTCACGCCTGATCGCAAAGGCACTGTTCACGGTCAGAAATGTCTGCAGTACTTTAATGTAAATGTACATTATATTACATTAATGTAAATGTACATTAACTTGCATTAATGTAAATATACATTAAATTACTTTAATGTAGATGTACATTAAATTAACTCAATGTAAATGTACATTAAAATATCAGAAACGCACATTAAATTTAATGCACAGGTGTACAGTAGGATGCAAGCTTTATGGTTTCCGGTTTCTAGTTTTATTCATTTTTGGAATGAATGAATGAATGAATGAGTGAATGATCTTGATGGACTAGATTATGAATACATAACATAAATGACAATACGACATAAGAGGCAAAGGAAGCGGAAGAACCTCTACCTTAAATCTACATAGAAGTTAATTTAAGTATTAAATTTAATTTACAAGTATATTAAGCTCGTTTTAATGTACAAGATTCGTTTAGTTATTTATACACACACACACATCAATCAGCATTAAATTTAATGGCATTCCTGACGATGTACATCTTGCTACTTCGAAGAGTCTGTTCCTCCTACAGGTTCAATGCGTCATCTCATTTCTACTCATAGAACTCCACCCCAGAAGCAAAGTGTGAATTTAAGAGTAAGCGCTGCAGTGATGTTATTTGGCCTAGTCGCTGTTGGATCCAGATCCTAATAGCAGGTAAAGCAATGTCGGTAAAATACCCTGCCTTTATAAACAAATGCTTCTGTGGGAACAAGATTGAAAGAAAGAATACTGGTAACGGATAAAACTTTACATGAGTTAAATTAGTGGTTGGCCTATTTCTTGATCGCATTACACCCCCATTCCCCGCTTTCGTACTCATAATTAAATAAGACCAATAAAACATTTTTAAATGTTGCCTATAGCAATAATTACACATTGAGTATACTAGTGAGTTACGAGACTTTGAATGTTCGTTTACATGCGTTGTCTGATCATTTCGTGACTGCATCCGAATTTGGAACAAATATTAAACTATTGATTAATTACTTTTTATATTTCTCACGTCACATTGAAATAGGTTTTTCCAGTAAAACACGTGGAATACTACAATGATAATGACATTTTACAGGGCATGGAATACGGTACCTGACTGGAACTTGACAAGCTGTGATACCGAATTGAAGCTGTGCAACGAACACCAAATGACAAGGTGATGTCTGTCTGTCGCCCTGTCATGAATGGTTCAACATAAGAGTTAAAGAGATTTCAGGAAACCTCACAGCATTAAAGAAGAGAACGGTCATGTGATACGAAAATTATAACCCTCTGTGACGCTGCGCTACCTATTTCAATTATTAGTTCACAAAATCTACTGCATCAGTGCCGTTGATTTCCCTACTCCACCATAGATGATGCATGTTTGAGAGAGATTTCTTGCAACCAAAATTGGTCGTCCAGCCCCAAATCCTTCTCAGTAACTTTGACAGTGTGCAGGGCACCTCGAACAAAGTTTTTGGAAACAATGTTTCCTGCAATATAAATATACTTTGTGAAATATTTGATGACCAGACGTTGTGAAATATTGCAATATTAAACCGTAAAAAATGAAGAAAATCCGACATAGTATGAAATAAAATATTTTATGCACAAAGGTGAACATTTTACGTTACTCGTTTATTGATTAATTGATTTATTTTTTCACGTTTTCGGGCGCGTCAACTGCTCTGGTCATTATTCCTGTTAGTGTCGTGCATGTTTTTTTCTCGGGAGATGGCGGTGATCTTCCCCGCTGGATAGCGAGATCCGACACCGACCTACCGTCGGCTAGTGGGGTTTTCCCCAAACCAGGACTCTCCCACCAGCGGGGCACCGCCCCAGCCGGGACAAGTTCCCGACCGGTCTCCCGGGATATGCGGTAGTGTAGTGCATGTTAGTGTAAGTGAGTGTGTAAGGGGAGAGGATAGAACAACGAAGAGGAAGGAAAGATCGCGCGCGGTCCGTGGCCCGTTTGGTAGGGTACTGCTCCACCATTCGCCTGGGGTTGACCGGAGAAAACACGGAAAACTACCGATCAGAGCAGCCGGTCGCTAGAATTCTCCTCGAGACAGTGACTGAATTCCACCTAGCTGAAAGGCTAGTGTCGAAAATCCTGCCGCCGCCAGGACTCGAACCAAGGACCTCCCGGTTAGAGGCGCTGCAGTGACATCAGTTGATGCACTGAGCTACCGCTCCCGGTTAAGAAGAAGAAGAAGAAGAAGAAGAAGAAATTGAGGGCTAGCAAGATGACAGGAAGTGAGCGCGCGTTCAGGCGCTGGGGGGCGGTACCTGTCCTTGGTGCGCTTGGTGAGGAAGGCCGGCGCGGTGGCCCGTCATCGGGTCGCCGGGGTGGGGGGGCGTGGGCGACGTGGGAGCGTCGGCGGCGGTGGCCTCCCGCTCCAGCCCGAAGTACTTGGCGAGCGACAGCAGCGCTCCCGGCCCGGACGACGGCGGGACCTCCAGCCCGGCCCGGCCCGCGCCGCCGCCCGCCGCCGCGCCGCCGCCGCCGCCGCCGCCGCCTGCGGGGGCTCGAGGATCTTGGAGGGCGAGGGCGAGGCGGTGGGGGGCGCGGGCGTGGTGGGCGGCAGCGTGGGGGCGGGCGTGGTGAAGCGCAGCGTGCGGATGGGGATGGGCAGGGGCGTGGTCTTGAGGCGCTTGGAGCGCGCTGGATGATGCTGGGGGTGGTGCTGGTGGTGCTGATGATGCGTCGTCGCTTCGCCTCGGCGAACGGGAAGGTCTTCCTGGCGCCGGTGGGGCCCAGGGTGGTGACTGGCGGGGGCTTGGTGGCGTCCTCCTCCGCCTTGGCCGGCGGCGGCGGCTTCTTGTACTTGTGCGTGGTGGTGGCGGGGCGGAGCGTGGTGGCGGGCGGGTCGGTGGTGGTGGCGGTGGGCGCGGGGCGGCGGTGGTGGTGGAGGCGGCGGGGCGGGGCTGCGTGCTGGGCGGCCTCCGCGGCCGCCAGCAGCTCGGGCTGGAGGCTGAACCGGGCGAGCCGCGGTCGTGCGGGCGCGCGGGGCGTGGCCCGCGGGCGGGGCGGGGCGGGGCGGTGGAGGTGCGCGCCCGCGCCCGAACAGCGCCAGGTCCTCCACCGTGAAGGGCGCCCCCGACGGCGGGTGGATGTCGATGTTGGAGGCCTCCGCGGGGCCGGGAAGCGGGTGAAGGCCGGCGCGGGCGGAGTGGCGTCGCCGGCCGGGTCCGCGCTGAGGAGGTTCTCGGCGAGGGCGGCGGCGGCGGCGGCGGCGGCGGACGGCGACGGGCGGGGCGGGGTGGGCGTGGGGGCGGGGCGCGCGGGGCGTCCACGCGCACGGCTGCGAACGCGGGGGCGGGGCCGCACGCGTCGTGCTGGCGTACAGCGTGCTGGCGGCCGCCGTGCTGTGCGCCTCGGCCGACTCCTCCAGGCTGGGCGTGGCCGCCGTGCTGGCCCGGTTGATCTGCACGTAGGCGGGCTTGGCCTGGTGGGGGTGGTGAGGTGGGGTGGGGTGGGGGCCGCAGGGTGCCCTGCTGATCACTTCCACCAGCAGCGGCGCAGGCGGCGCGGCGGCAGGGTGGCGGTGGCGGCGGAGGCGAGGCGGTGGCGACGGTGGCCGACGGGGTGACGGTGACGACGGCGGTGGCCGTGGCGGTGGCGGGCGCCGGCGTGGTGGAGGGCGCCGGCGGCGGGGGCGGCGGCGGGGGCGGGGCGGTGGAGGACGCGCGCTGAGGCGCCGCCGTGGACAGCGCCCGCCCTCGCTCCACGTCGCCGTACGACTTGCCAGCTACGAAGGACCAAGCATACGTCAGCACATCTCTTCCAACAGACAAATTATTTCGAGTTCACAAGAGGGTGAACATCAAGTAAAATAAACCCAACTCAGTAAATTCTCAAACACCGATTGAATAAAGGTAACATGAAACGAAATTGTTGGATTTGTAATAAAAACAATCACATCATCTTTCATTGAAGTTACCTTAACTTTTGCAAAGCATTAAATTTTACGTTTCACGTTTACCAAGGTTTTACCTTTATAAATACTACCTAGGTAATTTTTCTAGAGTCCGTGTGACATACATTCATCTACAGCAGCATTTACAATATGAATTAAATGTTTGGTGTACTTTGCGGCAACCACTTAAAGCTGGAGCCACAATCTCCCTTTTCTTTTCATTATTTCATTACGCCTTTTGTGCCATGTTATTGTTCCTTAATTTGATAGTATCGTAAACTTAAGTGCCTTATATTCGTGACACACAATTTTTTTTTAAAAAAATGAGGTAAAATACAATGTTGCAGTAAAGTACTGAATGTAATAAATGAATTATTAAACATATCGTGGTACCTGCTTCACTCCACCCCTTACATGAAGCGAGGCAAAATAATTTATATTTATTTAAAAGCAATTTCTGACTAAAGAGACTCTTAAAATATGTCGCAAAGAGCAAATCATCCGCAGAGTGTGCTGTAGGTGATAATGGTTACAGGAAGTAATTTCAACGTAAGTGAAGTTATAAAATGAAAATAAAATTGCTCTTTGGATTACAAATCAGCGGGTTCTCATATTCTGATGCCAGTTCGCTAACATAACTTTCGTCTCAATATTTCAAACCAAAGAGCAGTGAATTATTTAGCAAATAACGAGATTAGGTAAAAGATTCTGGTTGAATCCAATCGAATGAGACTCTGCTATCAAATTTCAAAGTAGATTGTTACGATCGTCTCCTCGTCGTGCATCCAGATCTCTAACCCGTGACAGAACAGAATATCCCGAGACAGATCATCTAACGTTCCGCCAAGCGACGAGGAGCATACAAACACTCGAAGAAGACTTCGGTCGCACATGCCGGCCCGAGGTCTTTCGAGAAGCGCTGGGTCGTCACAAGAAAACACTCAGCCTTAAGCCAAAGTAAGGTAATTCTGAGTTGATACTAAGCCTTTAAGACAAACAGGAGACGTTTCTTCATTTTTCTCACACAAGGAAGCTATTTGGTTTTCTAAACTAAAGAACTACAAGCTAACGATCGAATGTTCAGTTTAAATATGTAACAATTTGCAACACAACGGTTCTCTTCAAAGGAGTCCCGCAGGATGTAATGAATAAACATCGGATGTTTAGGCACAAAAAAATCTTCAGTCTTTTAGGTGTCTAAAAAGGCACTGCAAATGTCAAGAATAAGGAGAAGTTACATACATAATGAAGAGAAAAACGTTTGTAATTTTTGTCTACATTATTGTGTAACCTTAAATGCACCAACAAGTACGTACATTTTAATGTATAAGAATATTTACATATTTATAACTTTACATTTTATGTTTACTATAGTTTGTATTGCAATAAAATACCAGTAACTTTTCAAGGAAGAGGATTTCAAATTTGCGACGATTGGGTGGCAAAAATCAGTTTTAATGCGGAGAAGAATCTCTCAACATCTTCTGATGTGATTGGCATATGTTTTAAACGTCCAGCATTCGCAACACCACCGGTAAATTTACATTACACTCACAATTTCGGTGCCCTCGGTGTCAATTTACCATTTTCTCAGAACATGGTTGGCATTTATAAATTAGGAAAAACCTATTTAAGTACTTTTAGGAATTCTCTCGTATTTTAAAATGAACCGTCGTGGATTGAAGATTTCGTCAGGAATGGTCACGTTGGACTATGGACGGTTTTCTGATATCTTAGAATTGTATATAAAAATAATAAATAAAAAGGCAAGAAAGTCATGAAAAATGTATTTATGCAGAAAAGGAATTTATGCTAAAATAACCAAAAATAAGCATTATGAAACTTGGTCATATGTCATAATTTGCCATGATTCGTGCACGTGTATTATCACCTTTAAATAAATTCGCTAGAATAAAATAGCCAAAAATAAGCATTATGAAACTTGGTCATATGTCATAATTTGCCATGATTCGTGCACGTGTATTATCACCTTTAATAAATTCGCTAAATAAAATAGCCAAAAAAAACTTGGAACCAGGTGCAGTGTATTATCACCTTTAAATAAATTCGCTAGAATAAAATAGCCAAAAATAAGCATTATGAAACTTGGTCATATGTCATAATTTGCCATGATTCGTGCACGTGTATTATCACCTTTAAATAAATTCGCTAGAATAAAATAGCCAAAAATAAGCATTATGAAACTTGGTCATATGTCATAATTTGCCATGATTCGTGCACGTGTATTATCACCTTTAAATAAATTCGCTAGAATAAAATAGCCGGTATTATCACCTTTAAATAAATTCGCTAAATAAAATAGCCAAAAATAAGCATTATGAAACTTGGCATATGTATAATTTGCCATGATTCGTGCACGTGTATTATCACCTTTAAATAAATTCGCTAGAATAAAATAGCCAAAAATAAGCATTATGAAACTTGGTCATATGTCATAATTTGCCATGATTCGTGCACGTGTATTATCACCTTTAAATAAATTCGCTAGAATAAAATAGCCAAAAATAAGCATTATGAAACTTGGCATATGTATAATTTGCCATGATTCGTGCACGTGTATTATCACCTTTAAATAAATTCGCTAGAATAAGATAGTCATTTGCCTAAACATCCGATGCCTGGTAATCCGAGCGAGGACACGGCGCGGTGACTTACCCGGTGCGTGCGGGACGCCGTTGGGGTGGGGCGTGACGGCGTACACGCTGTCGAAGCGCCCGTTGGCGGTGGGCGTGTACGAGAGGGCGGGGCGGCCCCGCCCCAACCCGCCGCCCACGAAGGCCGTGGGGGCGCTGGCGCTCGGGAAGTCCGCGTACGCGGGGGCGGGTTGGCCGGCGGTGGGCGGCGGGGGCGGCGCGCGGAAGGCGTGCTGCGGACGCTGCTCCGCCGGCTGCATGCTGTCGCCGGCGTCGCCGCCCGCCAGCAGGTGGAAGGAGGCGGCGTGCGCTGATGCGGAGGCGGTGGGCACGCGGTGTCGCCCGCCCCCGCCCCCGCCGCCGCCGCCCCCGCGCCGCGCCAGCGCCAGCTGCTCAGCGCTGTGTTCGTAGTGCTCGGCGGAGCTGGCGCAGTCCACCGTCCACCACCAGTCGCAGATGAGGTGCGACTGGCGGAAGATGGTGCCGTTGGGGCACAGGAACGAGATCTTGCGGCCCTCGTCGCAGATGTGGAACACCTACCGGCAACATGCTCTCTCTCAACTCACATGGCACTGTTTTGTGTTACCAACACTGTTGTAGAAAAACATTATAACTAATTTTATTATCATTAATGACTTATAATAATATGGTATAACACGGTACAAGTTTATTATAGAATAGAATAGAATATTTATTTTGCTACTTAGGAATACGTAGAATACTTCTGGTGGTAGCGTTTTCTAAGAAATTATTAAAAATACACTAAACAAACATCAAACAACATTAAAATATTAACATGTTAGCAAAAAACATTTTACAAAATTAACCTATTAACCATATTTACTTAGTCTAATTTTAAAATACGTAAAATAAATAAATAATTTTTTTTGACATTCTGAGGGAGTCTCCAGCACTGCAGCAGGTAATTTTTTCCAATTTTGTATCGTTCTGTTTACAAATAAGAATTTACCTACATCTGTTCTGTGTTTTCTTTGCCGGTTTTGATAGTCTTTCCCGTACTTCATCCCACGGACGATCCCCTCTTATTGAATTGAATAATGCACAAACACGCGATTTCTCTCTGCGTTTTTCCAAAGGTTCCCACGATATAAATTCAGAATCTGAACGTCCTCTCCTAACAAAATTTTGCAGCATATTTGTGTACTTTCTCGAGAGATTTTATTTGCCCTAAACGATAAGGGTCCCAACATATGGAGCCAAATTCTACTATGGGACGTACTAGAGACGTGTATCCTAATTTCCTTGATTTCCCACTTCCTTTTCTAAGTATTCTAATTATATGAACACTGTTGCAGAAAAACATTATAATTCACTATGATATTATCATAAATGACTTATGATAATTACAAATTAAATAATTACAAGAATTAGAAAATACAACCAGGTAAATATTTAATTTTTTTATTTACTCTTGTACATCGTACTGAAGGAATACCTACTTAGGGTTACAGGAGGTTAGGACTCCTGTCCATTAGCCATTTTGGCATTCGTGTTCCTCCCTTCTAGGGCCTTTTGTAGATAACGGGACATAGAAGATGTTGAATAGGATTTCTGGAAGTGGGAGAAGAGGGCGTGACAAGCCCCAACGCTTCACATGTGTATTTTCACCAATATGTACTATTAATAAAGTTATTAAATTTTGCCACACATTTTGAAACGAGGCTGAGTGAACCTCAAGAACGCCATTAATAGGACACAACCTGGTAAAAATCCCCACCATTTGTGGAAAAGTGCGTCCTAACCACTACGCTGCCACGGCCCATTTAATAAAATCAGATGCAAATTAATTCAGTTAGGCGATGTATCAAGTCATTAATTCTTGCACGCAACATATATTTAAAATAGTTCATATATGTAGAAGTTAGGCAAAACAATTTTCGTAAATTAACCGTGAATCTGAGAAGCAGCCGTCAAGAGCTTTTGGGTGTCCTAAAGTGCGAGTGGACACCTGCAAGGTCGGCAAACTGCCACGCGTTAGAGTCGCGCGGGTTGCCACTACAGGCTGATCTCAAATTAGATTTTTATCCACTGCAGTGCACGCGCTGCTTGTCTTAATATTACGTTGTTGTTGGTGTGTTCAAGGCTTAGACACTTCACCGTACGATGCATTGCTTTCAAAGCTGAACTTTTCAGATTATATTTTCCCGCGCGATGTGCACAACTGGCGTTAAGACTATAACCATCCCCCTCGTATCCGGGAGCGTTTGTACTCCAATTTGTAGGAAAGGGTCTCATCATGAGCCAGCAAACAGAATGAACGATCCACCATGAGTGACCAGGACGATATGTGACTTCCTTTCGTTATCTTCTTTGTTGTAGAACTGTGGTCTGTGCCTTTTTGCTTAGCATTTGTATAATTTTGGAATTTCATATAAAAAGTTTAGCTATTTCTGATACTATGGAATGATTAATTAATGAAACCTACTAATATTCACTTGGAATAGGGTACACATAATTTGAATGCTACAGCTTACATCGGCTTTGTGCGGAACAATTTCCGTGACAGCGAGCACTTGGTTTCTTTCTTTTAATCGTAATCCGCATGAAACTGTCTCTCTGGAAGCAAGGCTCTCGAAATGAGCGTTCGTGTTCACGTTGTAATTATCTGCACTGTTGCAGTATTTTAATCTTAAGGTGCGAAAATCTGACCCGAATCTTTACATATTGCGCACTTCCGGTTTTCACGAAGTACCCGAACTGTTAGAACACAGCTTTTCTTCAATATCGGTTTATCGCGGTTCAATATTGCGGTTTTCCGGTCGCACGTACAGTTCACGAAGGTCTCATGCGTTTCAAATGCACAATTCTTTTACAGATGACAGAGGCTCCAACTCATTGTATTTCACTGTGCGATGAGTTTTGTCAGTGGTTCTTACTCACGTGCGCCCTACCCCCTTTCCATACTTTCTCTTGTTTGGACCAAGCATCATACACGAGCGATGCAGTGTGCAATTGCCTCAACAAATATGTGATGGCTAAAGGAAATCCACGTGCAATCTGTTACTTTCAACACCGACGTGGATTCACATTAAATTTTTCATAAATACTGTTAGAGATACATTGATTTGGCCAAACCTGTGTCAATGCACACATTCATTTGCTGTTTGCAAAAGTAGTATTGTCTGTTAGGTCGGGCGATGATCAATGACACGCTGGAAGATGTTCCACAAAGTCGTTCCAGGTACTATAATTATGACCACACCGACTCACTTTGATACCGCAGAACTTCAATATGAAGTTATTGCAAAACGTGAACCCAATCAGGACATTCAAGCAATTTTTGAATTGCAAATACTATTTTTTTTATCTCAAAACGTGATTAGTTTTTCAGCTCCTATATATTTTTTTCTTCTACAGTAAGACACGCTTTGATAAAACAAACACCATTCTTTACCTCAAGTTCTTATTCCTCTCAGCCTGGAAAAGCAGCAACCCGCACGACTTAAAAACGCGGCGGTGTGCCGGCCTTGCAGGGGCACAAGTTAACTTTTTTTGACGCAGTTGAGTCCAACAGTGGCTTCTTAGACATGAACCTCCGTTCATCAACTAAATTTGCTTCCCCTGCTCACCTCTGTGTTTTGACACTTTTTTCTTAAACACTCTGAATTAACCAAATAGTCGTTTCAGTACTAGGGTTCATCTCGTGTGTGTTTAAGCTAACGAGTGGAGAACAAATGGTGGGAAAACTGAGTTTCAGATAGGATATCGCGTAATGGAAAAATGTCACATAAGTATTGATTTGCTATAATATTCTCTCGCACTGGTATTTCGGTTATAATGAAAATACGTTTCAATGTTACGAAGTTTTACAAAGAAGCTCATGCCGAAGACGACAGTAGTCCGCACGTGAAAGTCGACTTTTCCAACAGCGGAAATTAGTTTTCTTCACGAACTGAGAAATTTTCGTTCGAATCTATGCACTTAAGTTTTCCATTATTCATTTTTACTTTCTTGCCTTACTTCGTAGGAAAATAAAATATAATTTTGAGCCGGAAAAAGGCAATTTTTCAACAGAAACACTCTTATATCCCGGCCCTGGGAACGGAAAAGAGGATAAATCTTGTTCCTATACGTAGTAAATTACTTCCTCTAACACGCTGTGTAGTCGGAATCCATTTTTGTTAGTCCTTGACACCAAAAAATGTATTGACGGCAAAACGTAAACATCTGTCTGTCCTTCCGTCTTGGGTCCAATGGCCCCTCCGACATTGCCAATGCTAGTGTCTAAACCGTTTTTCTCTATAAATTGGTTTCCTCTACAATTAATATTTCCCTATCAGTCTTAATGAATACGAGGCACTGCGAGTTTGAAACGGTTAGCTTTCTTAACATCGCAAAAGTAGAATATTGAATTCAGAGAGTTTGTTTTAAATGGAATCAGTTCCAAAAAAAGATCTTTAAAAGAGATAATATACTTTTTTAAACGACTAGTTTTTGCGTAATAATCCCTTGAAGTTAATACTCGTACAATATATACAAAATTCATTTTTTCAGAACATCTCTCCAATCTTTTTCTTTACATTTTTTCCACATTGAATTCTGAATTTTTTTAAATTGCAAAAGTTAAAAGTAACGAGAGAGAGAGAGAGAGAGAGAGAGAGAGAGAGAGAGAGAGAGAGAGAGAGAGAGACGTGCACGAGTAATTATACATAGGAACGGTTTTATTTCGATTAAAAGATAATAATTGTTTTTATACTGAAACACATGCATTTCCTATTCAAATAAAGTTATTTTTTAAATCAATGAAAAATATCCCCATAATGATCGTAAATCATAAAGAATGTATGGTAATGGTTCGTGTTTCGAACGTTTAAATCACTAAATGACTCAACTTTGGACTGATTTCTATTGTCGCCTAGAATAGGCGCGTTTAAAAATCCAGAAAATTTAAGTATTTTACAGAAAGGTTTGGTTGTTAGTGATTGAAATTTGTTTCCATGCCCATCAATGACTTTGTTCATTAATCCCCTGAGTGTAGTGCACAATATAGGGGTTGGTTGTTGCATGCTAGTGTTTTGCCAAATCCATGCCGGCGGAGCGTTGCCGCCCCACACGAGGCGAGGCGAGCCGGGAGTCGGAACGAAACGAGGTGGGGCGGAAAGACGAAAGACGGAGTGAGGGGAATGACGGGGTCCCAGCGGGGCGGCGCGTTGCAGGGTGGGAGGAGAGGCGTCGGGAGAGTGGAATGAGGCGGAGATGTGGACGGAGCCTTGCGCGAGGTAACCCGATGGGGCATGGAGGAGAGCAGCTAGCAAGTCCGGACGGAGTAAGGTAGGTCCGGTGCGGGGCGGGGGAAGGGGAGGAAAGGCGTGGGAGAGAGGAATAAGGGGGAGATGTGGACGGAGCCTTGCGCGAGGGAACCAGGAGGGGCGTGGAGGGGAGCACGTAGCAACACGTGGCGGGGCAAGTTGAGCGCAGCCACTGAAGGGTTAAAATAAATTTAATAAATAAATAATCCGGCAGAAACATCACGCTTGCCACGTCCATTTTCACCCCATACCAAAGTCATAACAAGACCTTCCGAAAATATCCGTTACACTGTATAGAGAGCCATAGAAGTGGTGGTATCGGGAGTAGGCTAAATGGAAAGTATTCCTAACATTCTCTCAACCCTAAGCAGGTTAAATCTGCAGTACTCCTGGTACAAGGGGTTAAAAAATAAATTAAAATAAAATAAAATTAAATAAAAAATAAAATAAAATAAAATAAAATAAAATAAAATAAAATAAAATAAATAAAATAAAATAAAATAAAATAAAATAAAATAAAATAAAATAAAATAAAATAAAATAAAATAAAATAAAATAAAAAAAAATAAAATAAAATAAAATAAAATAAAATAAAATAAATAAAATAAAATAAAATAAAATAAAATAAAATAAAATAAAATAAAATAAAATAAAATAAAATAAAATAAAATAAAATAAAATAAAATAAAATAAAATAAAATAAAATAAAATAAAATAAAATAAAATAAAATAAAATAAAATAAAATAAAATAAAATAAAATAAAATAAAAGGGTTGAATTAGGAAAGAACGCATGCAAAGTAGTGATTCTGACCTGGCAGTCAGTGTCGAGGTCGGCGTAGTAGCCGGAGCTCTTGACGCTGCGGCAGCTGAAGGGCGTGCGCGGGATATGTGGCAGCACTGGGAAGTCCACGCCCGGACGCCCCATCACCCCTGCGCGCAGCGCGTCGCACTTGTTTACAAAGCACTTACAATACTTTTCCAGTTTTATTACAATGTTTTGTTATAATATTTTGTTTTAATCGAGATTTTCAAATTGCCGCTGGTTTGAACGCAATTATACTTTTTTTTTTTGACGTGGCGGCTGAGGATAGTATTTTCAAGACGGAATTCGACATGACTTTTTGCGTCTTTTTTGGTCATGCCGCAGGATGTCGCATGATCGCGACCGCATCAAACAGTGCTGCAGATCAAGCGACTAGCGGCAGAACTGAGAATGACTAAAAGTCGTGCCGAATTCCATCTTGGAGATGCTACCCTCAGCCGCCACGTTAGAAAAACCAAAGTATAGTCCTTGACATGTGTCTGAGAAAGATAAACTTACTACATTTTCTCACTACAAGAAATATCTCTCTCATGTGCTGCAATAGTGGCACAACTGAAAATCTCACGTTGCGAGTAATGAGTTTGAAGTTTTCATCTTGTATTGAAATGCGCCTTTCCTGCATTCACACTTCTGCCATGTGTTAGTAGAATACTATACCGTAGGATATACTGATAGAAGGTAGACTAATCTGAAATTCTGGAGAATGCATTAACTCACAATTAGTATTTGTTTAGTTCTGTCACTATTGCAGCCCACGAGAGAGATATTTGCTGTAAAGTGAAAAGAAAGAAATGTGGCAATTCAATTTTTATACTATTTTTCAGCAAATGGGAAGGATATTAATAAAGACAGATATCATAATCACTGACCTCAATTACAAAACAAACTCAAATAACCTGAAAAAAAGTGAAATTGGTAAGCGGGATATAAATATGTTATTAAGAGGAACCTTCATGAAATCGAATCATGGAAGATATTTCTTATTTGAGCCAACATTGTATCATGAAAGACGACAATCTGTAGGACCTTAACACCCAAACACGATGACTTGGCTCTCACTCATCATGATAAAAACTGCGAAGTCCATCAATTGCATGACTTTTTTGTTTTGTCAGGAACTTAAAATCTGGATGTTTCCTAACAAAATATCAAGACTGATTTAGAAACCGTCTTCATTACAATGCATATTCTGGGAGTTTTGTGCTTAAAAATTATACATTTGTAAATATTTCGATTTTTCCTAAAACGCACATTTTAAATAAAAAATATTAATGAATGCAAACCATTAAGTTTTTGATGATGCATGAAGGATTTACAAAATCGTTTAGGTGACTGAGGGTGAGAGCTAGCGAGATAAAATTTTGGGAATTCTGATTTGGTGTTGTTGACGTTCTTATAAGAAGAAATAAAAGAGGTCATCTTCGTCAACATATTAGCTTTATTAAGATAGCTGGCTTTCGACGGCTTTGCCGTCATCGTCAGTCTCGCTGTTGTCGGCACAGTCGTCCGACTTTTGCCGACAGCAGCGAGACTGACGATGACGGCAAAGCCGTCGAAAGCCGGTTATCTTAATAAAGCTAATATGTTGACGAAGAGGTAAAATTGGTTGAAGAATCCAATGAATGAGCAAATGATAAAAAGGGAAGATCAATCTCTTACGAGAAAAAATCCCTTTGTACCTACGTTTCTGGGAATGTATTTTTCACAAATGTGGCAAAACGCCCATCTAATCATTTGATGTGGAAGCGTCTTTCTTTTTTTTTAAGATGATACTGTTTGTTAGGATACGCTTCCTGAGAACAAAAAAATCTTAACAATTTGTTTATGATATTATATGTTCTTAATGCAAAATTAAATGAGCCAAAGTAAGAATTCTGTTTTTAATTTGCACATACCTTTTTTCTCTAGGTGTAAAAGAGTTTTAAATGCCAATGAAAAAGGCAAATTTTGGTAAACATGCAGTACGTTTCAAAATTTCTCTTTATATTTGCACTTTCTTGGTATATTTTTATGCAAATTTCAGAGTTACAATCTTGCAAAAACTTCTCAGCTCTACTTATGATCGAATCTGAGAATAAGATTTTTCAGATCCTCCATCTGTGGTGAGCACTATGGTTGAGAGCATAGGCTTCCACGGCCGAAGTCAGCCTTGACTGTCCAGGAGACTCCGCGTCCAAGGGACAGGTGCCAACGTCTCGACCGCCATTCCGCGCATTTCGCCCTGAAGAAGGTCATAAGATGGCTGCCGAAAAGTTGGTACCTGTGCCAAAGACACGGCGTCTCCCGGACAACCACGTAGCTACTACTACTACGGTTGTTTGAAGTAAAGGTGAATTTGGCATATGTAACATGCTTATCAGGGAAGTCGCTTGGACGGGCGACGCTGACCTTGGTAGAAGGAGAGGCCGGGCAGCTCCGCGGGGGCGGCGACGAGTCGCTTGGCGAGGAGGCGCGGGGCGAGGGCGGGCGAGGGCGCGGGCGAGGACGAGGGGGCGGGCGCGGCGGCGGGCGGCTCGCGGGCGAACTCCGCCGCGCCGAAGCGCCGCGCCATCCGAGCCAGCACCGCCTCGCTCTCCGCCTCTTCCTCCGCCGACGACGATCCCCACGCGGCGCGCTCCTGCAACACACACACACACACACACTCACACTCGCGCACCGCTCCGCCTCCGCCTCACCCTTCTCTTTCTCGTCATCTTCTCCCCTCCTCCTCCTGCTCCTCCTCTCCCCCTGTTCCTCCTCTTTCCCCTCCTGCTCCTCCTCTTCTCTTCTCCCCTGTTCCACCTCTTTCACCTCCTGCTCCTCCAAATCATCCTCTCCTCCCCTCCTACTCCTGCCCTCCGTCTACTCACCGCCCCCCTAATCCTCATCCCCTCTTTTTCCCTTCTCTCCTCCTTCTCCCTCACATGGTCCTCCCCTCCTCCTGGTCCTTCTACTCCTCCTCCTTCGTCTCCCCGCCGTCTTCTCCTTTCCCTTCTCTTCCTCCTGATCATTCAAAATGACAAATTCCTACTACTAATCTTTGCCAAAACTACCTCTTTTTCAAAAGTTGTGATTACTTGAGATAAATGTTCTGAAAAAATTTAAATAACAGTTGTGGCACTCATTTGGTTTTTGTGATTATTGATAATTGTAAAGTGTTTGGTAAATGTACGTTCTTCCCCTCCCCATACACGAAACGCAAACGAAAAACATTAAATCAAAGGAAATAATCCACGATTCCTTTTCGATTTTTAAAAACAAAATATTGCTCTGTGTTTTGTAATTCCAGTGTTTCAGATTTCAAAACGAACAACGATACTTTATAATCGTTCTTCATAGTGATTATGTGTATATTATTATACATAATGAAAATGCAAATTATAAAATGTTAATCACGAAACACCTTTACTTGAAGAAATAAACGGGATATTAACTTACATTTTTACTAATTACGGTATGTGAAAGTGAATAATTTAAATTATTTCTATTTTCAAGCACATGGCTCACAAAATCGAATATTTTAAAAATTTTCCTGTGCTAATTTTGGCACTGTAATCAATGCTCTAACATTAATTCACATCTCTCTTCTCGTAAATATTAATTCACATCTCTCAATAAGTCTCTTTTCAAACAAATTCACCAATTTATTTCCTGATTAGCGAATGATAAGAAATATGAAACAATAAAGTACTACTATCTCTCACGTAATGAAAATTGCTCATAGAATAAGTGCCTGTGGAAGGTTTTCTCTCTTGCGATAATAAAATAGTTAAAAACGAATCAAAGACGTAGTTAGATAAGAGAAAAACAATGCGTAATAAGATGGTAGTGTACTTTAGGCAAACATTCAGAGAATTGCTTGGTATGACGCTGCTTTCATCAAATACTAAAATTTCCCTTAGAATTAAAATAATTTGTGAAAAAATAGCGTATGAATGATGTATATTTCTTCCAATACCCTACTGAACACCACTAAATAAAGTCCCATGCGTGTATCGCTGAAAAATACAATAAATAGGTTTCGCAATAGGACTATCACAATGTCCCACGTGAACGCCGCTCGAAATTGTTAGATATTTCACCACACGTGTGTGAACTGACTCACACTGCGATTCCTGCGACTATTTCATTCGTGCGCAAGGACTTCTTCAGCGCGGGAGTAGCTAGTCACGAAGAGATTTTTACTATTTTTGTGGAAAAAAATCAATGTTACTAGTGTAGAATGCAAGCAAAACTAGAGAGAAAACTAAGCAGCCTCTGGCCATAAAGATTCTATGTTTGAATTCCATGTTTGAGAAGATTCCATGCTTTCTTTAAATACCCAGTATTTCGGGGGAAAAATACAAATACCAACAAGCTGTTGATATTTTTCCAGAAAAATGCAAGTAAACGCAATACCGTTAATGCTATAGCGCAACCCTCTAATATTTTGGTAAGGCATGAGGGTTACAGCTCATGATAGTGATACAATATTACTAATTTCGCACGCGCAAAAATTGAGAGAAAACTGAGCAACCTATGGCCATATGAAGGGTGTCCATGGTTTAGTTAGATACCCAAGATCACGGGAAAAGTACAAAAATAAGGAACATTTTGTATTTTTACTGAAAAATTCAAATAAACTAAATATCGTTCAGGATTCTCCGAGGCGCTCAGCTAATTAGCTGTGGCCAGCGGGTTGCAGCTGATTGCCCCAATGAGAAACTATACTATGAATTTCGTTTGCGCGCAGAAACAGAGGGTTAACCAAGCAGCCCAAGGAAATGCAAGAGGTTGATTGATTGATTTTTTTCGTGTTTCCGGGCGCGTCAACTGCTTTGGTCATTAGTCCTGTTAGTGTAGGGCATGTTTTTCTCCAGAGATGGCGGTGATCTTCCCCCATTGGATGGTGAGATCTGGCGTCGACCTACCGTCGACTAGCAGGGTTTCCCCCTAACCAGGACTCTCTCACCAGCTGGGCACCGCCCCAGTCGGGACAAGCTCTAAGCTCCCGACAGGTCGCCCGGAATATGTGATAGTGTAGTGCATGTTAGTGTAAGTGTGTGTGTAAGTGGAGAGGATAGGACAAGGAAGAGGAAGGACAGATCGCGCGCTGTCCGTGGCCCTTTTGGTAGGGTACTGCCCCGGCATTCGCCTGGTGTTGATCGAAGAAACCACGTACCACCAGGTATCACAACACCAGGCGAATGCCAGAGCAGTACCTAGCAAAGGGCCACGGACAGCGCGATCTTTCCTTCTTTTCCTTGTCCTATAATGTGAGGTTAATGGTTTCCAAGTTATTATTTTTCCACCACCCTTCTGGTGTGATGGGAAAAACTAGTTTTTAATGTATGTTTATTTGGATGTTTTATTATGTTGACAAAGGCATATTTTAGCCCAAAGATTTGTTGTTTTACTTATATTTATGTATCTTTTAATTATTGACATGTAATTACCAAGGTTGGTAAGTTTCAATTTAATTTTTTTTGTTAAGGTTAATTATAAATTTAAGCAATGATTGTAGCTTATTGCATATTGTTTGTATGTTGTATTAGCCTGAAGAAGAAATCAAGGGATGATTTCGAAACGTCCATGAAGTCTATTAATAAAACAAAATGTGATACGTTGTCTATAATAAATTGAAGCTGTTTTTGTCTATAAGATCCTATATAAAAAAGACAACCTATACAACATATTAACAAAATACACATGTTGATTGGTAAGCAGATGTGTGTGACCTATTGGTGTGGCATCCCCTCACACCTCACCATATTTACGATTAGCTGAATGTTGAAAAGAAAAGGAAACTAGCCAAGCATTTACTGTGTAACATATTTCTACTAACAAAAACAATTGTAAAGGTGAAACCTCCAATTACAATGAAAGATAAAACAATGTTCAGAAAAGGTTAACAAAAATTAATCTTGAAGTTATGATTATAGTTACTACATGCAATGTTAGTCACCTCATTTCTTGTTACACTCATCAATATTTTTATTTCAAGGCATTGTAACAAAATTGATATTGTCAACACTATTGTTTCTTTTATCTTATCTTCCTTCTATAGCTATATTCTGATTGATATAAATGTAAGTACATGATTAGCAACAATTGTTGTACTAGTTTATTCTTTATATTATCTTTTCACTCAAGAATCAAATATTCCTGGGTTGTGTATATTGCAATTTGTATATGTAGTACATTATTTGCATGTATTATTTTTGTATATGTATGTAGGTACATTTTATTAACGTTCGTATACATTTTCTCAGTTTTCTTCGTTTATTTTTAATTATTTTATACTTGTATTTATGCTTTTCATATTTACTGCTCTGATATATGTCTAGATGAACAAAGTAACAACATTTATGAGTGCTACAAGCAATGAGTTGGCTTACATTCTCTGCATTAATCACCACCATAGATTCATTTTTTTTTTGTTAACCAGAACTGAGCTCTGTTTATACACCTATGGAATAGACTGTTACCAGAAGTATATTTTGTTTCAAATAGAACATGATAGAACATGCTTGGTCGATTTCCTTTTCTTTTGAACATTGCTAATCGAAGACATGGTTTGGGTGTTGTGATATATTATCATAGAAGAGCCATAAATCACTTGTGGTTTTCAATCACCATCTGTATTTAGCTCCATTGTTATTTGTTGTAAGTATCATTCGTTCATAATAGTTTTCTCAAACTCTGATTGTCATTTTAGTGTAATTGTTTATAATGTATATGTGTAAATAAAATTACTTGTTTTTATAACATTGCTTTTTGATTTTATGTACTATATGATATACTTAATGATAGAAATACTTTTCAGAAATATGGACAAACAAATATTTAACACTATATTCTATCGATCAAGAAACATGAACCAGCTGCTACCGTACTACTATACTGCGTTTAAATAATCTCAAACACCATGGGCCTTCATTCATCAAAATGACCAGGTCTAGCGATCAAATCTAGGCCCACGAATGTTCTAACTATCAGGTTTTGCTCAAGATCGTTGTCATTCAGCATTTTGCATTTGACAGTCTTTAAACATTTTATTATAATACGAGACCATAATGTGTCAAAACGAGGATGGAGAGCTTATAATCGCGATTATCTGCGCTTAAACGGCCGATCTCGGGTGTTTAACTCCAGTGAGTTTAACTTCCAGTCCAAGAAAAGAATTTAAACTCATAATCGTAGGTGGTGAAACCGGCCCTTAATGCATTACAAGACATTATCAAATTAATCTTCAAAAACCCTGATCCATCCCACTGGCTTTATGATTGATTAATTATTTGAAATGAATATTATTCTGATGTAAACTTACATTGCTTTGTGAAGAGCCACATCCTCCACAAAATATAGCCGCACCTGTGAACAATTACAAATATATGAATATTCAACACTGAAAGAGTGATTGAGATGTGATGAATATTTCTATTTTGTTCAACTTCACTAAAGTATAATAATACATTTTATTGCACGAGTAACTCGTTTGTAAATTATCATGAGTGCAATAACGTAACATTATAAGCGAGTTTTATGTACATTGTACATTATATCTGGATCATTATTATGAATTGATTCAGAAACAATGTTAATTTCGGACTGATGTTGAGACTTTCAGCTGCCTTGTTATTTGTGTTTTGACATAAGTTCACTTATTTTTTATGCTCTCAGCTACAAATATGTTGATTCCAACTCATGATTTAATGGCTATCTTTCACAAGAAAATTTAGAAACATCATTCCTCCCAGAAATCGTTTCAAAATAAAACGAGCATGAGTGCCATTTCGAATATTCGCACAAAGTACATATAACAGCAGATTAATCAAACCTGTTTAAAGTGAAAGAAGCCCATAAATTAAACATTCAGAGCTGAAAGTCATCCAATGATGACCTTAAGAATTCATAAAAACATTAGATTACACACATTGTTGCCAGCTGCAATGCATACAATTATGGAATGGAGAGGATGAAGTTATAGTACAATATGGTACGATGGAAATCTTCTAAATCATGATAAATTATTGAACATTTGTGTCGCACACGTGTTTTAATTTAAATTCTTACTATAATAAGTGGGTAGAGTACGATGCAATTATCTGAAAAGAAGCAGATTTCATTAAGGAAAATATCTCTATCTTCAATATTTTAGTTATGAGAAGACTAAAAACCTTTTAAACTTTCGCCATTTTCGAAAAATTAGGGTTTTCAACGAACGCAAATGAGACCAGCACTATTCTCTTAAACGTTCTTTACACCTTTCAACAACAAAATTTAATAAAAACGATGGAACGAAATTTTTTGAAAATTTTGAAAATGTCCCATGGACTTCACGTAAACTTACCCCCCTCACCCAAAAAATATCGGTTTCCAATTCAAGGGGCCAAGGCATGAGCCATATCGATGGAGAAATATCAGTTTAGGAGAAAAACGACTGAATGGTTTAGCCAATAGTGTTATTCATAGAAGGAAAGTCAGACACACACATTTTGCCGTCATTCAATTTTTCGGTATCAAGAACCCACAAAACATGGATTCTGGCCACACCACGTGGTGGAGGAATTTTATTTTCTAAATTTAGTAGATGGATTTATTCACTTTTTCGTTACCAGGGCCCTGTAATAACAGTTTTCTAACGAAAATTCGTCGTTTTTTTCGCGCAGCATTACACAACTTTGTCTCTAGTCCGTTGGGAGAAAGTAAAACTAATGCTGCGTACTTTCTCGCCACACGAAGTTACGTAAAACTATAATGCCACAATTTCTGTCCATATTAACACATCTCAACCGTCTCTTGTTAAACTCATTACCTGTCGTAAAACATTCGGCGCGAAAACGTAAGCTAATACGTCAGCACTAATTCGAAAATCCAACACTGCCTCTGGCCCGGAGGTCCTCGAGTTCGAATTCCAAAGGTGGCAGGATTTTGAACACTAGCTGGATAGCTGGATCGAATTTCAGTCGCTGTCTGGAGGAGAATTCTAGCGGCCAGCTGCTCTGATCGGTAGTTTTCCGTGGTTTCTCCGATCAACACCAGGCGAATGCGGAAGCAGTATCCTAACGAACGTTTATTCATTTTCAAATTCCTTCTCACTGCAGAGTTACAATCTATTTTCTTTACAGTGTTAGTATATAAGGTGAGAAAGTAAAAATAACACAAGGAGAAATAGCGAGGTAATAAAGGGTTATTGAATAAAAAAAACTGTTTTGCATGTCACCACAGAAAGCATAGAAACATAAACTTTTATTGAAATTCACATTTTAGTTAAATTGATGAGGGGATGGCAATTTTAGTAAAACTCCTGTTTACCTTTTAGTCTCTAGCGTTCACAGGCAGACGGGCAGAAAGACGAAGAGGCGTTTTGCCGTGAATCGACTTTTTCGGTATCAAGGACTTTCCAACCGTGGATTGTGATAACGTAACGTGTTGGAGGAGGTAGTTGACTACATATAGAAACACAATTTATCCACTTATCGATGCCAGAACCCAGCAATAAGAGTTTTTCTGTCGAACATTCCCATTTTTTTCTGAAGGAGCTTCATGTGAAAACCTCCAAAAGTTAAAGAATTTTTTTTAAATCGCTTTATGTTGGACCAGATCCATCTACGAATATTCATTTTGGCAAAAAAATTACGAATAGTTTAGGTACCAGTGTTGTTTGAAGACGGAGGGACTGACGGACAGACATTTTGAAACAAAACAGCTTTTTTTTGGCATTAAGAAACTACCATATGTCAATTATGATCACACTACGTATTAGAGAAAGTAATTTACTTAATATAGGAGCAATAAAAATCCTCTTACGGTGTCAGGGAGCAATAAAAGGAGATTTGCTGTCGAAAAACGGCACATTTCGCCACATCATTACATAACTCTGGTGGAACGCTTAAGCTTCAGAGACCCATTTTTCAAGTCAGTTCCTATTGTTTGAATAGCGCGTTCATCAATTAAATTCATCTCTATAGAAGTTAACATTCTCGGATAAACCAATCCAGATAATTGTGAATCAAATTATTCTTTCATGATTCATTTACTGAATTAATTACATGATTAATTTACTGAATGTGACAAGTGTTATGTTCATATTTGATAGCACTGTAATCGTGAGAAAACAAAAATTATACATACAGTATTTTTGACCAAGTACTTACACTAGTATTGACAATAATGAGTATAATTTCTTTGCTGTAGACAGGTTTTTTATCCACCTGCCGTCTAGCCGGAGCACGGGACATTTGGTGGCATTTATTAAAGCATAATTTTCAACATGGAAACTGCCATTTTTTCTTTCCTTAAAGATGTTGCTTCATCAATGGACAAAAATGAAGAACCCATTGGGATATTTTTAGATCTTTCCAAAGCTTTTGACGTTATTAACCATAACATCTTGCTCTCAAAATTACCTTCCTATGGGATTCGTGGTATTGCCCTGGATTGGATAACCTCGTACCTTAAACATCGATCTCAAAGAGTAGAAATACCGTACTGGCACGAAAGGACATTATTTACTTATCTCTTCAATTCTTTGCCAATTGAACATGGGGTCCCACAAGGTTCGATCTTAGGTCCTATCCTCTTTCTATTGTGCGTAAACGATATGCTCTCATCTATTAAAAATGGAAGAACAGTTCTGTTTGCCGATGACACGAATGTTCTTTGCAAAAAAGAAACAATAAATAGTACAATTCCAGAAGTTTCAAATTTGTTTTGTAATAACAAATTAATAGTTAACGAAGGAAAAACTGTCTCAATGCAATTTTGCGTTTCAAATCGGCAATCGTATGCTTCATTGAAAATAACAATATGCAATTAGCTGATGTTAAGGTAACAAAATTTCTAGGTCTCTCAATTCAATCAAACCTCAAATGGAATGTACATATAACAGAATTAAACACTAAATTAAGCTCATTATGTTATGCATTCAGAATTCTTTCTAATTCTGTCAGACTTCATGCAGCTCGTTGCGTGTATTTTGCAAATGTACATTCCCGCCTGAGATATGGCATAATGTCCTGGGGAAGCTCATCCTTTAGTTCCCAGACATTTAGATTGCAAAAGAAAATTATCCGAATAATGAAAAAATCCCATCCACGTGATCCGCGCAAGCCTCTTTTCATTGAGCTGGGAATCTTACCATTGCCTTGCCTATTTATTTATGAGTCTGTAGTATTTGTCAAAACTGACTTACTTAACGGTGGGAACTTATTTTCATGTAATACTGATATTTATAGTTACAACAGTCGACGTAGAAATCATGTTCATCAAGAGTCAGTATCAACCGCTCACTACATGAAATCCACATACAATACATGTACGTCACTTTACAACTCATTGCCAGATGAAATTAAACAATTAAAATTGGTACACAAATTTAAGTTAAAAGTAAAATCTTTTCTGCTGCAAAACTGTTTCCATACAATTAAGAGACTATACTGATCGTCAAAAAGAAAAATAATGTTTACTTTAACAAAAACAAGATATAGTATAATGAATTAGTTTACATTTGCATTGTATAATTAAAAAAAGACTCAATATGCCTGTAACAAATAATGTACTTCCGGGTCAATGACCCCCATCTCGATCGGGTTTTTGTCCAGTTTCCCTGATCCATTGAGCAAATGCTAAAATGGCCCCTTGATTTGCTTCTGGACGTAAATGTAGCTTCACTATGCGCACGTTTTGTTGAACTTTCCTTTTGCTTGTAGTGGTAGTAGAGCTTAGGGTGAGTTTCTATTTTGTTAACAATACAGAAAAAGCAAATCTGTTTGTTACTTTACCGTTAAAAATAAGTTTTCTATAATTTGGCAACGAAAATATCTAGTATTTGAAATGTTAATCCCTCGCTTTTTTAAATTTGTTATTATTATTAATATTATTATTATTATTATTATTATCATCATCTTTAAGCTATTAATAGTTAAATTGTTGGGAAGGGACTCTGAAACTCAAGAAAGCGTGCGCAGATGATTTTCTCCCCCATACGTCACATACAGTTTTGAACTGTTTTTTGACTAAATAAATAAATAAATAAACATGCAGAAACACAAGGATAGATTGCTGTCATATTTGACGGATATTATGAAAGTTGTGTGAGCACAAATATCATTGAACGTCAAAGGCAATTAATGAAATGAACGGAACGTGACATTTCTTAATAATACAAGAGTGTTGAATCTCACTATATTTTACATGCTCGCCCTCGCCCTCCCTAAGGAAATAAAGCGAATTTTCGACAGAAAAACTCTTGCCGAACACTGGCAACGAAAAAGTGCTCTCTTGCTTCTGTATGTTAAATTACTTCCTATAACACGTTCGCAGTCAGAATTCATGACTTATGAGCCCTCGATACAGAAAAATTGATTGACGGCTAAAAACGTTTGTCTGTCCGTCCGTCTGTGGTGAACGCTAGGGCTTAAACCGCTCAGACATTGTTCTCCAAAATTGATATTTCTCAATTGAGTTAAATTATCTCGAGAGTCTTTAAGCTTGAAATGGATATTTTGATTTTGAGGGCACTTAACTTGAAGCTTTAAAAAAATTCAAAATATTCTAAAAAATTGCTCCAATGTTCACTTTTTTGATTTTGTAGAAAGAAAGTTATTTAATGTTGCGCGAAAAAACGGTGAATTTTCTGCAGAAAAACTCTTGTTACAGAACCCCGGAAACGAAAAATGGATAAATCCAGTTGCTAAAATTAGAAAAAAATTCCTCTACTACGAGGTGTAGTCAGAATTCATGTTTTTTTATCCTTGATAGCAAAAAATTGAATGACGACAAAACGTCTTTCTGTCAATCCGTTTGTGCTAGCAGCGAAACCGGTTCAAATGATTTTCTCCTAAAATGATATACCCCAATCGATCTGACTGGTGTCACAGTCCCTTGAATTTGAGACCGATATTTCCATTTTGGAAGGTACTATACATAAAGCCCCTGCGACATTTTCTAAATTTAAAAAAAAAATTGCTCCAAAATTTTTTATTAAATTTTGCTGCATAGTGTAAAGAACGTTTAAAAGAATGGTGCAGGTCTCATGTTCGTTAAAAACCCTAATTTCTCTAAAATTGAAAAGTTCAAAATGTTGTCGGTGTCTTCTTACAACTAAAATATTAAAGATGGAGATTTTTCCTTAATGGAATATGTTCCTTAAAGATAGAGTTTGAAATAAGGTCATGAACAATTTTTTGAAAACTTGAGTATTTTTCGCGTAATTTCGCGGGAATAAGAACGAGAAAGTACGTGCTGTTTTAGCACTACTAGTTGTTTGGGGGGGGGATTTGAATTGTTGGGGTTAGATTGTCACAGTATGTAAATAGGTTTGATATCAATGATAGGTTGTTTGAGAATCACCCAGTCTTTTCTTGTCTAAATTTTTAAAATGACATTAAAATAACATCTTAAAACACTATTTCAAATTTTGTTTACTGCACATAACGTTTCGGAGGTGGGCATTATTTCCTCCATCTTCAGATTCGAAACTGAATGGCGACTCACAACCCTGTCATTAGATTGGTCACGAATGCAATGGCGACTCACAACCATGTCATTAGAATGGTAACGAATGCAATTCTGCGTGTTGCAGTTGCAGTTGCAGTTATGGCCCCTTTCTGATTTTTACAGGCCCAAAGGCTGCTTCTTGGCAAACCTGTCTGACTACAGTACGAGTATTCATTCTTGAATTTATTCAAGATTTACTGTGGAAGAAATTCGAAATGTGTAATGCCAGGTTAAGCTAGGGATAAATATAACTATTCGATTGGGTTCACGAAATAATATTGAGCAACATAACTTGAAAACGGGCTGTGAACATGGAAAGGTTAAGAACTCCTTACCCGAAAGTAAATTATAATACTCCACACGAATAACGAACATTTTACCAAACGAGCTGCTTTGGGGAACAATTGCATGTTTGGGGAGGTTATGTTAAAGATATGGAGAACACTTTAATGTGCTCTACATTTTATAAGTGTAAACGACTCACTAAATAGGGTAATTAACGGAAATGAACATGGATAAGGTTTTGCAATGCTATTACATCATTAGTTTTCGTTAGAGATTATACGACATTCAGGGCATCTAATAAGAAGGTTGTACAATCTCATCGTATATCATCATCTATCTTTGTCTACGTTTGAGTCTTCAAAAGTGAAAGGCTGGGCGTTACGTTCGCAATCTTTGGTATTATACGAATGATGAGGGGTTCTGAGAAAAGTGAGCAAAGATAAGTAGCTACTCTACAGTGCGATTTTTATGGAATTCTTAGCAGAAAATTGCACACAATCTTGTAAGCACGTATGCACAAATTATAACTGATTCACTCATTATTGGGTCACATTGGCTTTTACGCCTTTTTAATGAAAATAATTATTTCTTGCCTTTTTGTCGTCACGTACCTCTACTGTTTCATAAAGATCAGTTACATACTACATTGGAACAAATCTGTACATACGAGCGCGACATATGGAAACTTTTCCTCCTCTTAGCGATATTTCTAAATAATTACTCTTATTTATTTCTTATGAAGTGTATGACATAATTTAAAGATCTACCATTGAGGAACATATCGCATTGAGAGCGAAATCTCTGGATTTAATGTTGGACATACAGAGGTATCTCCTACCAGCGGGGCACCACCCCAGCAGGAGCGAGCTCTAAGCTCTCGATTGGTCGTTCAGCATATGTGCTAGTGCAGTGAAAGTTATGGTGTGTATAAGTCAGAGGGTAAAAATAGGTCAAGAAAAAGGAAGGAAAGATCGCGCGCTGTCAGTGGCCCGTTTGTTAGGGTCCGACATTCGCCTGGTGTTGATCGGAGAAACCACGGAAAACTACCGATTAGAGCAGTCGGTCGTTAGCATTATCCCCCAGACAGCGGCTAGACTCCATCTAGCTATCTAGCTAGAGTCGAAAATCCTGCCAGCGATATGAAAGGAACCCAAAGACCTCTCGGTCAGATACACTGCAGTAACGTCAGTTAATGCCTTCAGCCACCTCAGTTGCTCCTCCATTAGAGATGGTATTGTTGATGGTGATTCGAATTAGAATTTCGATGATTAACAGCGCTTGTTTGATTAATTGATGATTCTGTACGCGTTAACTGGGTAGGTCATTAGTCCCGTAAGTGTTGTGCATCTTTTGTTCCTCGGAAAGTGCGCGCTCTTTTCGTTCATTCTCACGCGAGTCGCATTGACCTCGGCCTCGACTTCACTGTACTGCCATCTGACTGGAAGTTCCGACTGAGGGTAATGCGACTCATAGATAAAAAAAATTTTAATTTACAAGAGAAATATGCGTCAAATTAAACTAGAGAAAAAATGCTGGAAATGACTCGGAGTCACAGCCAAGAATATTGACGTAGGGGAAAGGCAAAATTAAAAAGTTGCGGATCAAGAGGCAAAAATAATAAAATGGAGGTGGTGAGGGCACATCAGCCGATTTGACCCGGAAAAATGGACAGATGCAATCACCCAGTGGTACCTAAGATTATATTGCAAATGTGTTGGAAGACAAAGAAGAATTTGGCAAAGGAATTTGTTAATGAGATAGGTTATTTATGGGACCGCTTTGCCAGAGAAAGGAAAGAGTGAAATGAAGTGATAAATTAAATTCTAGAACGAACAAATGTGTAAATATATATGTTAATATAAGTTTAAATGGTACAGTTTAAGATAAGTGAGTGTGAAACATGAAACTGTATCTAGCATACTATTGTTGTGTGAAGTCAATAGAGTGCTATAGGAAAGATCAAAGGTTTTAACAAGAATAAGTAGACTTAAGTTCTGTATAATAGAATTGTGAATCTTAAATCGAAAAATACAATTTATCTTCTCCAGGTTTTATCTCACCAATAAGTTCTTTTTGTGCGCTACTGCACCAGAGATTGGGAGGTTTTTGCCCTGGTTAGGGATGTAATTGCTTAAATAATAATAATAATAATAATAATAATAATAATAATAATAATAAGAAGAAGAAGAAGAAGAAGAAGAAGCCATTCTCTTTAAATGTCAAATGCTTTAAATAATTTAATATTAAATCAAACATTAAATGTTTAAATAATGTTCAAAAACTTTAATATTCTCAAGCACTTCTCGCCTTATTTAGTAGAGTATTCATCAAATTAATGTTTGCGCAATTTAGCTTTCACTGGAAGAGATTCACTTATACTTTCACCTGCTTCACGTCATTTTTATGAGCTTTCAAACAAACTCTATTGAATTTATATTCAGGAAGGTAAGAGGGAGCTGAAGTGGTGAATTGCACACTATTTACAATGTTTAGTAACTCTGGATAAGGCGTCATATACCTGTACATAACGATTATCATGGGCTGTCGGAAACCACGCATCACGAACAAAAATGTCTGAGCCTTTGATGCCCGTGGAAAGGGACTTCCTTGTCGAACGTTGCGCCTGAAACGCAAAGTGACGGCAGCTCAGAAGCAGCTGCCTCTCAGCGAGTGGAAATCTTTCCTTCATACATTTGCCGTACGCGCAGCACAACAGGTTTCTCAAAACTGTTGAGCTACGCAAGGTGTCTGTAAGCTACTGTGATATAAATACCTCAATTTGATGAATTATTTGAAGAAGGGCAGTATAACGTTTTTGGAAAAAAAAGTTGTTTTCGAAAAATTCGTGTTTGTATGTTCCTTCCTTTTGTTTATTTCCGTAAGTCTTTGTTCATGTCTAGCGATCATAGTTACGCCTCGGCATACAATGGTTCTCATTCTGAATATTTTAATTACATTAAATACACTGAATACTACTGCAACTACTGATACTTCTAAAAATAATAATTTATAATTTATAATAATATAATAATAATAATAATAATAATAATAATAATAATAATAATAATAACAACAACCCCCGTGTGGTTTCCGCGGGTTTTAGTAGAATAGCACCACGGGTAATCCCCACTGTCGTAAGAGGTGACTAACTCCTTATCCGAATTATTCCTTTCGTGTCATACAGCCCTTTCCATCCCCCCAGGAGCCAACGTGTGGACTGAGTAGCTCCGAGGTCCCTGGTACCTATTCCAAGTAATTCTGTCCTTCATTCCTTCCTTAAACCTACTCCCAGCCCTCACCTGACCCGGGGGAGGGTGGATGCCAAGGGTCCCTGGCAATAAAATTAAAATGCAAGGAGAAGCACACTCCGAAAAGAAAACCAATGATGGATAGACGTCTCAGAAATCGTAAAGCTTCGGAAAAAGAGTCGCTGCCTGGGAAGCGCCAGGGCATGCCTGGAGTTGGCGCTGAGAATGACAGTGAGCAGACGGCCAATGGCCGGTTGTTGGATCAGCAAGCGCCGGTCTCTCAAGAAGCTATTGCTGAATACAGAAGTGAGAGTAGCCCCCAACACCTCTCAGCTACCTGGAAAGTTGATGTTTTGTCGGTACCCCAGCTGGCAACCTGGACAATCAAAGAAGCGCTTACAATGGTCAATGAATGAAGATTTGATGCGCTATTACTTCAAATTTACCTGCCTAGAAACCATGCGAACGGAATAAGGCACAAATTCTATATAGGGAATTCATATATATATATATATATATATATATATATATATATATATATATATATATATATAATGTATGTGTTTGGCGTTATTGGGTCGGCTGTCCGTCGGCCAGCTACCGGTGTCCCCCAGGCCTAGGCCTAGTTAAATTCCCATGCTTGGGGGTAAGAGAGACATGAGGCGAACATGACGTATTCTCTTCACCGTAACTAGCGATATCTGCCTGCTCAAGCTTTTCTTCGTCACACAAATACAGAAACATGTACGATTTTAAAGGAAAGCTACAACTCTATTTTTGCCTCAACTGGGAATCGAACACGAGATCACAGCACGGAAAGCTAGTATGCTGTCAGTTAGCCATTCAAGAGGCTTATTAATTAATAATAATAATAATAATTTTAAAAAATGAGTAATTATTGGCTTGGAACAGCAAAAATTGACTGTTCTGATAATTCGTCACACACGAATACTGAAGTTTCTTTCTTCCTCGTCGCCTGACATCAACTGTGTCGAAAGCAGTAACGTCATGATAATTCAGTCGCTATGCGCAGTATGAGATTATGTAGGATAACTCAATCAAATATTTGCATTTCTCAATCACAATCAAAATTATTGCATTGTTTTGTGTTGTCACGAGCTTCTGGCTATGTAACAAAACCCCTATCACCTCGCATGTGCCCTACGCAGTGATCTCAACATTATAATTGGTTGCACAAATGCGATGCTTTGAAGTGCTGAAAATCGTGATGACTGTTTTTCATTTTAGATTAGCTGCGGTGAATGTCAGCCTACAGACTTTCTTACGAATTAAATGTGTCTTGTGATGTAGGGATGTCTCTGTGAATGAAAATGCCAAGTATTGCGTAGCATTCGGTTGTAAAGATCGCAAAGAAACTGTAAACTGTAAACAAGATGCAAATGTCATTAGATAAGATATTATTTGGTAGCGATTACTTTAATTTGTTTAGTTTTCCGACGATTATTATTTGCTATAAATTAATCTAACGAAATTATTGAGGATACACGAACCAAGAACACTTCCCTTCGTGAATATTAAAAATGTCTCCAAGAAATGAAAGACTGCATTTTTTTAAAGTATTGAATGTAACCTGAAATTTCAAAGTATTAAATATTGGTTGCTTTCAACTTTTTATTACGTTTTATTGAACATAAATGAGAATAAATGTTGAAAATTGAAATGAGACGCTAATTCCTGCTATTTGGTTCTGAGATTACTAGAACAGAATAGACTGACCTAGTTATCATGACGGTTCTCCATTATGGCGGACCGTCACGATTTGTTGTCTCCAGTCTGCACTAGTGCTCACTGGAGCAAGGCTGCTTAGTGTTCCGTCAATTTATGCGCATATTCGAAATTGGTAATATAGACAAGTGCCTGCCACAGCAAAAAATGTACTGAATCAAACCACACAAAACTACAGAACTGACTAAAAAATGTTTTTTTCAAAAGTAACACAGTTCAAAAACAAATTAAATACTATCGTATAGCACTGCAATAAATTATTTTTTTCAAAACTCATCACGAATTCCGAAATAACACAGTGTAGTTTGTAGGCAGTAGTTTACATTTCAAGAATATCGCAAAATTCCTGTTCCATAACACAATGCATCGGTAGCAAATTACGCACTCATCCTTGGAATTTTCTTGTCGCATTTTGTCAGTGATGTAAACAGTGACTCATTATGAAAATTTAATCAGTACTCTCAGAATGAGAATACGTGGAATAAAATATAATGTAGGTGTGTAAATACAGGTGGAATAATAAAATAAAATATTTGTATTTTTCAGACATATTCGAAACGGTTCACGGACAGCCCGGAATCATTCCTTCTGCTTCCTTGTTCTATCCGCACCCCTTACTTACACACACTTATACTAACATGCACTACACTACCACACATGCCGGGAGACCGGTCGGAAGCTTAGAGCTTGTCCCAGCTGAGGCGGTGACCCGCCGGGGGGAGACACCTGGTTAGGAAAAACCCAGGTCGACGGGTGTGTCGGCGCCGGGTATCACCATCCAGCGGGGGAAGATCACTGTAACTTCCCGCAATAAAACACATAATATACATATGGGACTAAGTACTTCCAAGTGCGAGCGCCCGGAATTGATTGATTGACTTTTTCGTGTTTCCGGGCGCGTCAACTGCTTCGGTCATTAGTCCCGTTAGTGTAGTGCATGTTTTTCTCGGAAGATGGCGGTGATCATCCCCCGCTGGATGGCGAGATCCGGCGCCGACCTACCGTCGGATAGTGGGGTTTCCCCCTATCCAGGACTCTCCCACCAGCGGGGCCCCGCCCCAGCCGGGACAAGCTCTAAACTCCCCGACCGGTCTCCCTGAATATGTGGTAGTGTAGTGCATGTTAGTGTGAGTGTGTAAGGAGAGAGGATAGGATAAGGAAGAGGAAGGACAGATCGCGCGCGGTCCGTGGCCCGTTTTCTAGAGTACTGCTCCAGCATTCGCCTGGTGTTGATCGGAGAAAGCACGAAAAACTACCGATCAGAGCAGTCGGTCGCTAGAATTCTCCTCCAGACAGCAACTGAATTCGACCTAGCTGAAAAGTGTCGAAAATCCTGCCGCCATCAGGGCGCCCGGAATTACTAATGAATCAAAAATCTACCATATTTACAACGGCGAACTCAAATCCCTCATCATTTAAGGACACAAAAGAGCAGCACCCTATGGGTTGGACGTCATGTCACTTGTTCCATGGCACCACCCAGTGCGTGAAGAACGCAAGTCGTGAAAGGGTCTCCTCGAAGGCATCTTTTCTCGTCTCCGTCACGGAGGCTGCGCGGCCTTGTGAAACACAGCACATCGATCCCCCGTGCCACACGCGGTGTCGCAATGCGAGGAGGGGGGCTCGGCAAACGCCCGCCCCCCCCATCGCGCCGGGAGCGCAGAATGAGTGGCCCAATCACGTGGCTTGGGCCTCCACATTTTGCGAAATAAAACTGTCCGCCGGTCGGGACAACACCGAGCCCTTGCCAGGCATCCCGCTATTGCCGGCGGGTTCTAACCCGATCGAAGCCGTGGATTTCTAAGGGCGAAAAAATCTTCCGCACGCCTTCTTTCGTATCCTTTTCATTTTCATTTCTTTATTTTTTCGTCTTGTCCACCTCCATTTTCTTTTCTTCCCCTTTTCTTTTGTTTTTCACTCTCAAACCTGATATTTCTTGCTCTCAATGTTTCGGATCGGAAAAACTCACAGATCAGGAAATGCAATTCATCTTGATTTTTTATTAATCACTTCCAAGAAGTTCATGCCGTGACTGGCAGAATTTGGAACGTCCAGATGCGTCCATTTCTAAGGTGGAGTGATCCATGTGATGGGTAAGGGGATGGTCTCAGCGTCGATTAGGAGTCCCCAACAGCAGCGAATGAAGGGTGTCAAGTGAGTGGACGCGAAGGTTCACTGTGCCCTTTGGAGGCCAGCGCTCGAGCAGAGGTAAACTGCTGCAGAAAGCGCTCGAGCAGCGGCACCCGGCTGAAGAAAGCGCTCGAGAAGAGACAACCGGTCGCAAAAAGCGCTCGAGCAGAGGCAACAGCTGAAGAAAGGCTCGAGAGAGGAACGGGCCGCAGAAAGCACTCGAGCAGAGGCAACCAGCCGTAGAAAGCACTCGAGCAGAGGCAACCAGCTGCAGAAAGTGCTCGAGCAGAGGCAACCGGTCGCAGAAAGCGCTCGAGCAGAGGCAACCAGCTGCAGAAAGCGCTCGAGCAGAGGCAACCAGCCGCAGAAAGCGCTCGAGCAGCGGCAACCAGCCGCAGAAAGCGCTCGAGCAGCGGCAACCAGCCGCAGAAAACGCTCGAGCAGAGGCAACCAGCGGCAGAAAGCACTCGAGCGCCTTGCTGGCGGCAGGTAGCCTGTCTCTAGCGGGCGGTTATTTTTACTATCGAGCGCTTACGTCGTGTGAAGAATCTGTTTATCCGTCTGCGGTCAACGATAGAGTCTACACCGTTCAGTCGATTTTCTCATAAATTGATGTTCCCCGATCGAGTTAAATGAACTTGTGGTCCTCTACGGGAAAGTTGGTTTATGGCTAAATATGCTTGTCCGTCCGTCCGTCCGTCCGTCCGTTCATCTGTGTGCGGTGAACGCTCCCGTCTAAACCGGTCAGACGATTTTCTACCAAACTGATAATTCTCAGTTGAGTTAAATGATCTGCAACCTCTTTAAGTTTGAAGCCGCTATTTTGATTTTCGAGGGTACCTTATATAAAGCCTCAACATTTTCAAACTCCTCTTAATATTGATTCAAATATTTTTATTAATCTTTTTCCTCGGACAGCGAAAGACACGTCTAAGAGAATGGCGCAGTTCTCATTTTTGTTGAAATCCCTCATTCTTCGAAAATTGCAAAAGTCCATATTTTGGAGAGTCTTCCTACAAGTTCATTATTCAACACAGAGACTTTGTTTCTCAATAAAATCTGTTCTTTAAAGACAGTTCTTGAAGTAGGGTCATGAACAATTTTTTAAAAAGAGATGAGTAGTTTTCACGTAATTCGCAAGGGACACTTAAAAAGACTGACACAGATCTCATTTTCGTTGAACTCTGAATTTTCGGAAATGGCAAATTTATAAATAATGCGATAAAGTCTGTGCTATTGTAGCACCATCAGTTGCAGAGAACGCAGAGCTGTAGCGTGGCTGCAACGGCACCCGGGAGCGCAGGAGCAGAAATCCGCGTCTGCGATTGGCGTTTGGGCGACGGCACGCGGTCGAGTAATATTACTAATTGAGAGATTGTGCCAGTAATAATACGTGCCCTGGGATCCAATCCTAAAATCTTACGAAGCATTTGACTAAGATCTCAGACGGCAGTAAGCACTACGAAATTCAGAATATAGTGCTGTATGGTACGGCGCACATTTTACGCAAGGTGATGTAGAACCAATCAGATCACCAAAAGTACACCTTAAGAAGCTGGATGCTACCTCGTGTGGATTTTCATATACTGCCGGAACTCAAGATAATTCACCGTGAGAAAGGAAGAAAATAATAATAATAATAATAATAATAATAATAATAATAATAGTAATATAAATAGTAATATTTATTGAGTCAGATGTCAAAACAATTGTGTATGACGTGACAAATGTGAAATATGTGGAGGGAGTACAATGGCATGCATCTTCTTGAGTGCAGAGAGTGAAGTTACATTCATTGCCCGGAGGCAATTATTATTGTTAATTAATTATTTATCGTCCGTGGCCGCGTTGTGTGGGCGAACGCTGCCGCGCGCGGAGCCCGTGCGAACACCCGCGCGCCGCCTCTTCCACGCCCCGCCCCGCCCCTCCCGCCCCGCCCACGCGCCTTCCCAGCGCCTTTCCATTCTTGCACCTGCAGCCGCAGCAGCCGCTCGCAGCCCGCGCTCTCGCGGCAGAAGCAGCTTGCAGCAAGAGCAGGACGGCAACCGCAAGTGGGAAACATTCTAGCGGCCGCCTGCTGTGATCGGTAGTTTCCTGTGATTTCTCCGGTAAACACCAGGCGAATGCCGGAGCAGTACCCTACCAAACGGACCACTGACCGCGCGCAATCTTTCCTTCCTCTTCCTTGTCCTATCCTCTTCCCCTTACACACACACTTACACTAACATGCACTACACTACCACACATGCCGGGAGACCGGTCGGGAGCATAGAGCTTCTCCCGGCTGGGGCGGTGCCCCGCTGGTGGGAAAGTCCTGGTTGGGGGGAAACCACACTAGCCGACGGTAGGTCGGCCGGATCTCGCCATCCAGCAGGGGAAGATCACCGCAATCTCACGCGAAAAAAACACGCACTACACTAACGGGACTAATGACCAAAGCAGTTCACGCGCTCGGAAACACGAAAAAATCAATCAAAAACCTGAGCAGTATCCTAACAAACGGGCCACGGACCGCGCGCGATCTGTCCTTCCTCTTCCTTGTCCTATTCTCTCCCCTCACACAAACTCACACAAACACGCACTACACTACCACATATTCCGAAAGACCGGTCGGGAGCTTAGAGGTTGTCCCGGCTGGGGCGGTGCCCCGCTGGTGGGAGAGTCCTGGTTAGGGGGAAACCCCACTAGCCGACGGTAGGTCGGCCGGAGCTCGCCATCCAGCGGGGGAAGATCACCGCCGCCTCCCGCGGAGAACATTCACTAGACTTACGGGATTAGTGACCTTAGCAGCTGACGCCCCCGGAATCACTAATTAATCAATCGAGAGAAGTCGTTAGACAAATCAAGCAGCAAACACACACACGTCAATTTTACCGTTAACGATTGCTGAGTACTCAGAATCTAATGAAAATTATTTATTTCTCTCTATAATTATTGTCTAATAAAAAATTCTGTCTATGTCATGGCACATAAGAGGAATAAATGTAACTTTCAAATCCAGAAGTTGAGAAGTACAACACAATGCGATCCTGTTGATATAGCTCTGTATTTACATTAACGACATTCCTTCGAGTCTGTTATCTACTCTAAAAGAAATCACTAAATAAAGGAGAAGCCGCCGAAATGTGTAAGCTGTGAGGAGGGAAATATTTAATTTACATCACTTATATGTCAATTTATAAGCGAAGAAATGTTCACAAGATTAGATCTCAGAAAGCAAACGCAACAAATCGAACAAGAGAATAGTTAACAAAAGATTCATTCTACTGTTATGAAAGTACAGGTCAGGAAGTTATGTACTCTTGGGAGGAAAAGCTTATCCAAAATAGACCGTGAGAATGAAATTATTTAAAAAGACCTATTTTTTAGCGATTACGGCTTTTCTTAAATTATGTTCGTGTTTTGAGTCCTTCTATTGGATTTTTAGTAATTTCGCTTGCCTGGGTTCTCTAGCTATTCAGAATATCTTCTTTCATCTAGCAGGGGAGCCACTGTGACTATCCCCCACAGTAAGATTTAGAAAAGTATTTGATAAAAAACATAATTTCTTAATTTCATTTTTGGCTTTCGGCTAGACATGTGAAGTAACATGCTGTGCACATGTGGGGAACAGTTAAAGAACATAATTGGAGCTTTTCCGACGAAAAACCTTTTATTTTACCGCTTTATTATAACATTTTCTCTTTAACACGTAGTAAGGCTAGAAAGTGAAAAGAACCGGTATCAACAGGAAGTCTTGGGGATATTGATGCTAAAATTATTTGTGGTGAAAAGACGGCTGATTCCACCTGAACTACACGTGTGCGGTTCTTAATGCAATTTGTGTGCGGTTCTTAATGCAGTATTGAAAAAGTATTTGGGGATGGCTAGCTTCCTGAGTTTGAATTTACGCCATCATACCAAACTCTATCAAAAACTTGAGAGGCATCGAGGTAGGCTGCTTGAAAGTGATGGCCTGCATTAAACGCTTCGTGAATATTGTGAATATCATAATAATTAGTGACTTAAAAGGTGATTTTAAGACAAGCCAAATGGAAAAGGAGTATTAAGATAATTTGGGGTAAAAATTTTACGGAGTCTTTATTACTAATTCTTCAATTAAAGGAGAAGTCAGCTACCATTTGACCTTCCAATTGTGGTTTTGAGCTACATGGTTGTCAAGAAGGGTTAATCCATTCGAAATCTAATGTGTAGAATCTACGTGTAGAATTCGATCGGCGACGTGTATTTACTTTCTCGAATAAGTACCTAGATACGGAGTAATATACTTACTATAAGGGAAGTTATGTAATCCTTCGGTTAAAAATCTTGTTTATTTTGGCAGAAAAACTTGTTGTTTTTTTATTGATACGTTATTTCTTGTTATTGACTTCTATAAGGAGCTCCATATACACTGCATAACTTACTGGGCTCGATAGGATCGTGGTTACGAAAACAATTGAATGATTTTGCATGTTCTCTTTTGGAGGAAATTTTGAGAGGGAATTACGAATTGAATTTTAGAAATTGTAAACGTTCATCATTTTATGGTGTCTTCCTACCTCCAGAGTTTTGAGGGCAGATTTCTTTCGTAATAAAAATCTGTTCTTCAAAAAAGGTCTTTAAATAAGATCATGTACAATTTTTGTTCAAAGTAAGAATAACTTTCATCTAATTTAAAAGCAAGATTTTCTCAAAAACAGTAACATTTTTTTCTACCACATTTTTCTAGCGTACTTTAAAGTGCACAAAAATGTCGATTTTATTGTGAATTTTCGAAACGTGCAAAGGGTACAAATAATGCGATAAAATCTTCATTACTGTTTGTAAAATTTGCAATAAATCATTCCAAGTGAAATACGGGTATTTCTTGTCCCTTCTCAAACTATGAGTCATTGAGAAACAAAACTCTTATTGAATGCGACATGAGTTATCACAATAATATATTTGGAAACGTTGACAAACTATACTACTTTTTATTTATCTGAACAATATCCCGTTAAATAAATAGGAAACCCATTAGATAGATGAAGAATCCAGCATACAAATTTAGTTTCTCTTTCACATTTTCGTCCAAATATTCTCCGAACTAGATCCCGACTAGGGGAGCCCATTGGATAACCTCAGCAACTATACTAGTTTACAGTTTTAATTTAAGTTAAAGTGTAAGCCATGTAACATATTTATAGTTAATTTAAACTTAGCTATGTACTCATCATCTGTGTAAATAAATTTTAAAAAAATACGTACGATTTATTTTATTTAATACAGGTGTGTCACGTAACTTCAACATCTCCTGTAATTTGTGAACGGTTAAAGTTATTGCAATGCAGTTTTCACGAAAGTACCCGAGGGAATGGGGCTAATTGATGTATGTAACCGTTTTCATTTTATCGCTAGCATTTTACGAGATACAGATGTAACTTCCTTTTTTCTCAAATGTAACTACATATATTGTTTAGTCTACCATGACGGGCGCAAAAAGGCCTATCCAATGACATACATATTGTCATATAATAGATAACCATTTTCTTGAGTAATTTTATTTTTGACGACTCGTTTTTAACGGCTATTGTAACGCCCCGAGCATGTGCTAGCAAGGAGATTACCGCGCGACCTTGTTTGGTGGATTGTTACATTAAAAATATACGTTAAACATGAGTCGTAAAAAATCAAAATGACTCAAAAAATGCTTAACTAACATATGATAATATGTATATCACTGTCAATATTAGGGGGCGAATTTTGATGGCCTAAAACATCGCCAAAAATGATCAATAAAATACTCTTAAAATTCATTTAAAAATGCTCTAAAATCAAAGAAAAATGACGTAAACAATGTTATCAAAAACAGTTCGGATGAACAACTCAAGATGTTGGATATGTCACTGATGTAATCGAGGCTTCTTCAATTCGTTCGAGTTAAATCAGCTAGCAAACATTTGGTTTGGACTATTCTTTACCAGAAAATCTTTCTTTAGTTATCCCGAAATCGGTCGAACCGGCCATGACGCTGATATACGTCACAAGAATTACAAACAACAGCTGTCAAAACAATTTCTGAGTAAACAAATCGGATAGGATACGGAATTATTCTGTGAAGAACATTTGTTGCATGTCGTAAATATAGTTTAAAGCAAGAACCATTAAAAATGACATTAAAATCGATTAAATAAGCAAAAGATGCATTAAAATGACGGGTAAAAGGTAAAAAATGACTTATTAGTCGAAATCGACAAAAATGCAAAACAATGACCTATAATAATTGGTCATTTCCTTTTGTCGCAACATAAAATGAATTTCTAAATTAAACGGCATTATTCTAAAGTGAAAAGAAAAAATAACATTTCATTCATGCTGTCCCGGTGGCCGAGATCGCTAAAGCAGTACTGTCGTAGTGATCTCGGACCGAAGGGTCGCTGGTTAGAGTCCCGCCTCGGGCATGATTGTATTTGTGTTCATCCTTTCACCTCTTATCATCACCATTTAATATCATCTTCATAGTTACCATAACGTTAAATCCAATAGTAGTCGCTAATGACCTAGATGTTGATGGAACCTTAAATAACAAAATAATAAACCGGGAGCGGTAGCTCAGTGCATCAACTAATGTCACTGCAGCCCTCTGACCGGGAGGTCCTAGGTTACACTCCCCACGACGGCAGGATTTTTGACACTAGCTTTTCAGCTAGGTCCAATTCCGTCGCTGTCTGGAGAAGAATTCTAGCGGCCGGCTGCTCTGATCGGTAGTTTTCTGTGGTTTCTCCGATCAGCACCAGGCGAATGCCGCAGCAGTGCCCAAACAAAAGGGCCACGGACCGCGCGCGATCGATTCTTTCCCTTCCTTGTCTTATCCTCTCCCCTTACACACACACTTAAACGAACATGCACTACACTACCACATATCCCGGGAGACCGATCGGGAGCTTAGAGCTTGTCCCGGCTGGAGCGGTGCCCCGCTGATGGGAGAGTCCTGGGTAGGGGGAAACCCCACCCCACTAGGCCTCGCGATCCAGCGGGGAAAGATCACCGCCATCTCCCGAGAAAAAAGCAGGCACTACACTAACGGGACTAATAAGCAGAGCCGTTGACGAGCTCGGAAACACGAAGAAATCAATCAATCAACAAAATAATAATAATAATTCATTGAAAATCCGCCCCTTAGTCATTATCATGTAGTCAATCCTGCGAGTGGTTCCAAAGCGGGGTGCGGTGTGGAGGCCTTGTGTAGCCGCGAGGGCGTTGGGCGGAAGGAACGGCAATGCGGCAGCGGTAGCGGGGGCTGCTTCCCGTTGTACTCCTCTCGTCTCCTCTTCCGGCGGAAGCCGCTCGCCCCCTCCCCGTGCAGCCAAGGACGCCCACCGGGAACACCAGGAAACAGCCTGCGTCTATCCAGCACACGCCGTGCACGCAGTGCCAGAATACCCAACAGGCTGAGTAGGCTGCAGCCTGGGGCGCGCAATTTTTGGGTTTGATTGTTTTTTTGTGTTTCCGGCGCCTCAACTGCTTTGGTTATTAGTCCCGTGAGTGAAGTGCATTTTTTTTCTCGGGAGATGGCGGTGATCTTCTCACACTGGATGACGAGATCCGGCGCCGACCTACAGTCGGCTAGTGGGGTTTCCCCCTAACAAGGGCTCTGCCACCAGCGGGGCACCGCCCCTGCCGGGACAAGTTCTAAAATCCCGACCGGTCTCCCGGAATATGTGGTAGTGTAGTGCGATGGACAACTTTAAATAATTAGATACCCAAATAGGCCGTATGAGAGGAAGTAAAAAGTAAAAAATATGAATAATGATCGGTATTTAATTAATCACTGTACATAAAATATGAGTATTAGAGTACCGTAATCCTAAGTTAACCGGCATATTGTTTGAAATATTATCTAAAAATTATTCATGACATTTTGTGACTCGTTTTTTAATTTTAAGGAAGGATTTTTTTTAAAGAGAATGGGAATGAGCTTGTGCTCTATTTTTGAGTAAGTGTCACTATGTCACAAAATTCTATTCAAATATATTTAGATATTTATCTTTGATAAGCATATTGTTGGATATACATGCAGTGGAAAGATGGATTTTCTTTGTGAAGTGTGAAATTAAAGATGTTCGAAAATGGACGCAACACACTCGCGATTATCCACATTCCGACTGACTCAAGTTCCAGTTTTACTGAGACAATCACCAGAAAAATAACAAGAAATCTATACAAAAAAGGAATACCGATATTTACAAATGAGTTGCTGCACAAGTAGCAAACATGCTTTTCCGCTGGGTTAATGCTCTCACAGTTTCTTCGAATATTCTACAAACATACTAGCTGAAATTCACATTAAACAACTTCGCTCATGAAAATAATTTATCCGAGCTTTTACCAACGTTTCGTTCCATTTCCCTCAGATAGTCGTAGGTCTTCTGTAATGTGGAGTTCTGTTCCTTAAACAGTTTCGTGCAGACAGATTTGCAAGGGATGTGTGAAACGCGTGAATAAGTTCCTATATAATTAATATAGTTTTACCTGCGCCTTATAAATAAAACGATAAAGTTGTGAACCCAGTGGTTTTATATATTGTTCGCGGTGTTTGTTTTGTGGGAAAAAGCAAGGTGTTGAGCAGCGAGCTGGCGTGAGTGCGCGAAGGCGTCGTGGGTGGGGAGGGGGAGGGGGGAGGAGGGGAGGGGAGGGGGAAGGCGTTCGCGCGAGTGAACGGTGACGCAACCGCTCGCCTCGAGGCGCCCACGCGGCGCTCCCACCGCCTCCCCCTTCCCCTCCGCCCCTCCCCACCACCCCCGCCCATCGCCCCGGGGCAGGCGCGGCGGGTTGCCTACCGCAGGCGCTCATCACCGCGCTGGCAGCAGCTCCTAGCGCTTCTTCAGTACACGCCTCCGAAGCAGGAAGAGAGTTTCGCGAGTTTGGATAATCCTTGGGCGGATTTATCGGGTCGCTTGGAGAGGGAAATGCCAACATTAATAACCTTTTATCCTCATTTCATAAATATTTACCTTTCGATTAAAATAAACACACAAAACACGGGAGAGGTGGATCAGTGCATGTCACCGCAGTGCCTCTCACTGAGAGGTCGAATTCAGTCGCTTGTCTGGATGAGAACTCTAGCAGCTGGCTGCTGTAATCGGTAGTTTTCCGAAGTTTCTCCGATCAACACCAGGCGAATGCCGGAGCAGTACCCTGCCAAACGGGCCACGGACCGCGCGATCTGTCCTTTCTCTTCCTTGTCCCAACCTCTCCCTTTACACACACACACTTACACTAACATGCACTGCACTACAACACAGATGCCGGGAGACCAGCCGGAAGCTTGGATCTTGTTTCGGCTTGGGCGGTGCCCAGCTAGTCGGAAATACCTGATTGAGGAAAACCGGGGCAGGGATGTTTGTGTGTTCGAGTTCCTCTACTAATGCTCCTGCTACAATGTTACTTACAGTGGTCGATACATGACCTTACTAGTTGAAAAGCGACCTTAAATTAATAAAAGAATCTACTAAGACAATTAGTGGCCGTAATTGTAGTGCATTTTTGTCGCTGGAAGTGGCGGTGATCTTCCCTGGCTGGATGGTGAGATTCGGTGTCGAACTACACGTTGGCATGTGGGGTTTCCCCAAGCAGGTATCTCCCACCTGCGGGGAACCGCCCCCCGTACAATTTCTAAGCTCTCATCTGGTCTCACGTCATGAGTGGAGAGTGGCGCATATAAGTGAATGTAAGTAAGGGGTGAGGATAGGACAAGGAAGAGGAAAGAAAAATACCGTACGATCCGTGGCCCGTTTGTTAGGGTACTACTCCGGTATTCGTGTGGTGCTGATCGGAGAAATCAATCAATTAGAGCAGCCAGCCGTTAGAACTCTTCTCCAGACAGCGTGCGGGTGAGATCAATTGTTGTCCTGAGCCACCTATCAAAAGGGTACCAGAAAAAGTATGAATGTCTTAATAGAGGATCTAACGGAACGGTTTATAGACTTCCTCCAAAACACTGCACAAGTTAGAAAATTTTCTAAATATTTACGATTCATTTATAAACATTTACACTCCTAACGCATTAAAAATTAACTGTTAAAGCTGAATAAATAATATTATTTAAACGCGTGAATCAAGTAAATAATGTAGTGCGTGTAACTCAATTCGTACTGTGTGTTGTTAGGGTGAAACAGGAGCGCAACGCTCCGCGGTTTTCACATCTCATTTCAACATTTCTCGCGCACCGCCATCAGAACGCAAAGGACTTTCCACTAGTCCCACGGATAGCTCACGCATGTAGGGTAGTGAAGTGGCATGCCACACTGGCGTCGTTAGACAAACTAATAATTCTGTCCCTTCTGTTCCTACGAGATTACGTACGTCGATATTTTCCCAAAGAAATTTAGAAACAAATTGAAGGGAATCAGATAAATTCTATAATATTTATTAAATGAAAAGAAATAAGACGTTACATATATATTTTTAATTATTCATTTTTCTATTTTTTGAGCGTTTAGGTTTCCGAAAATACTAGGCAGTTATTGTTTAAATTTATAAACAAAATAGTTGATGAATATTGTTATCTTAAATGAATGTAAAATAATATTTCGTTTTAAAACGTGAGAGTTGAAAATGCGATATACTCTTTATGACATTGCACCAGCGAAGTGGACTTTTGAAGTCGAAAATTTGATTGGCTGTGCATGATCCTAAACTCATAGGAGTAATCTAGGGACATTTTATAGTTTTACATGAACTGATGGCCAACTTTATATTGTCTCGAATCGGAATCCAAACTACACAAAATTCTTGTGGTCTCTGGAATGAAAGATTAATCTTTTCACTTTATTGGCTTCAGATGTGCCTGTCTCCGATATGTCATCTCGTAAGATTCTTTCGTGGATGAGGTTTAGTCCTTAGAAATGATGGACTCTAAAATTGGAAGGTTTTTCTCGACAAGCAAATGTTTAAACATTTACACAATTTCGAAACATTATTCATTTTCAGTATTTTTCTTTTTGATCTTATGTGTAATTACTAAGCATATTCCGTCAATTGCAAAACAAGGATCGAGACGGAAGTAAACGAGGAAGTATGTACTTGAGAGAGACACCCCGATACGTGCGTGGATGTAGATAAATTTTGCGTGCAATTGATTGTTCTCCGTCCGGAACAGATTTCGAGTTGCTACACTTCTTCGTTCTCAGGCACGCGATAAGTCATCTGACGGGAGAGCCGGTCATAATCCTCTGATGCAACACAATATTCGCGGGTGATGTAAGTGGGTCGGCTGTTCATGAGACAGCGAAGAGCGAGTGGGGTGACACGCAGGGTGGGGGGGGGGGCGACACGGAGGCACGCGTGCACGCGGTGCCTGACTTGCACTTACGTGCGCCCTAGGCTGTCAAATATTTTAGCACCCTTTTTAATTTGCTTTTTTTGACATAAATTATTTATAGTATTTTTAATTAAAAAAGTGCGATATTTCTAACCGATGCAAATATAGTATACGTATAAATAATTGATTATATATTCGCGTTTTTGTATAACATCAAACATTTTCAGGTCAATAAATTAAAAATATAAGGTAATTATAAAACAATTTCTATATTTTTATATTTACATTTTGTTACAAATAATTTGGATATTAAAGTCAAAATAATATTTGAGTGTACGTATAAGATATGCGTTGTCACGCGGAATCTCGTTTTCTCGCTTTAGTCTCGGCAAATTTCTTAACAGTGCCATCAAACTCTTCGCATCCCAAAATATCATCTACGTATAACGGAGATAATGCTTTCAGTGTGTCTTGTTAATGTTTGTGAACTATGTTTGATCAATTAACATGTGCCTTCCATACAAATATGGAAAGAAATATTTCTATAAAAAAAACATTCAAAAGTTTGCCTTATGAAATTTGGAATCCGCTGAATTTTATGCGCCCCCAAAAATTGCACCGGGAGCGGTAGCTCGATGCATTAACTGATGTCACTGCAACGCCTCTGACCGGGAGGTCCTAGGTTGGGTCCTGATGGCGGCAGGATTTTCGACGCTAGCTTGTCAGCTAGGTCGAATTCAGTCGCTGTCTGGAGGAGAATTCTAGCGGCCGCCTGCTCTGATCGGTAGTTTTCCGTGGTTTCTCTGATCAACACCAGGCGAATGCCGGAGCAGTACCCTATCAAACGAACCACGTTTGATCTTTCCTTCCTCTTCCTTGTCCTATCCTCTCCCCTTACACACACACTTACACTAACATGCACTACACTTCCACATATTCCAACCAGTGTCGATCGAAGACCATATGTTTCTTAATAGTAAAACATTTCGAAAAGAAATTTGTTTAGAGAGGTTAGGGAAAATCATTGAACTTTTTTTAAAATGGGGATTATTTAGTACACTTATACTTGAAGATGATTTCGAGACTTCTAGGAAATTCGAAGCGCATCGTTTGAAGATTTTTGTGTTTGCCAATACATTAAAATATTTTCAAAAAATCCATAACACGTATAAATGTTTCCTCGACAGTGGTTCGAAAAGTGTACTCGATGAAAATTGCATTTATGTCATATGATTCAAATCATTGATTTCCAGCAGTGCAGAAAATTATAGGAAAACAATAATTGTTTACGTATCACATTTTAAAGTGACATTTTACTGTACAGAAAATGTTTAAAATTAGTCGAAAAGTAGTAACATTTTTTAGAAAACTGTTCCAGACATAATTGAAGGTCTTCATAGGAAAGATTTATAGTATTGAGAGGTCTGTTAATGTTGGCAATAAATATCAAGAAGAGGGTCAAAAAATGTAGAACTCGTGGAACTTTGGAAAACTCACAAGTAAAAATCTAATATTTACCAAATTTATAACCGCACTTTTTTCTATCCGAACAAGACCTTTACAGAAAAACGTGGGGGGAAGTTTCAGAAAAAAATTGAATACATATGGGCTACATATGAAATACACTTCCAAATGTTTATTTATTTTTCTAAATGTAATACGTTTCAAATACAACAGGCCTTTAAATTGAGACAAGTCAAGTAATATTTATTTTGAAAATAAAAGTATACGTGGTTTTGACGCTAAGGACATCCCACGATAAATAGAAACTACACGACAATATTATAATAAACCTCTCTTTGGCTATCAGGTATCCCTTAAAAGCATATTTCTGTCGAAATGTCATACTTTTTCACCATTGCATAACTATACTGTGAATATGAGGAAGTAAAAACATTACTTTTTACTCGTGAAAGTTAGAATGACATCTCGAATATTCTCTTAGACAAGTATCACTCAATCAGTCTGAAACAAATCTTAGTCGCATTCAAGAAACGATGACGAGAACAAAAAACAAATATCAAAAGCTTCTTACAAGTAGAAGCTTCTTAAAGAAATATGACTGTCCATTTTCACTCACTTCTGATTTGACAAGTACGCCTGGAAAATAAAAACGTTGGCATTAGCTCATCTGCTTGCTGTGATCTAACAATTTCTACTTCGCAAGTTGTTTGTGTGCCCTTTGGCGTTTACCAGCCACAAATGAAAACCAAACATGTCCAGTGAGAGCAAAGAGAGCATGTAAGGTAGTGAGGTCGCCGAGAGTCGCTTCCTTGATCTGTGAGTGAGGGGCGGCGGCGGAGGCGTCTGCGGAGGCGGCGGCTGCAGCCGGGGGCTCCCACGCGCCGAACACTCTCCCTTTCTCCTGCCGCCCCCTCCTCCGCCTCGCAAACTCGCTCCCGAGGCTCTCGACGCTCGCCCGCAAGGAGGAGAAGGCGGTCGTTACGCGAGGAGGATATCGCCACGAGATCCCCACGCTCACGCTCCTTCATTTGGTCACAAACGCTTTGCTCACCCTCTCCCAAAGATGGATTCTCTATAAAGATTTTGAACGATCGTTTCGGGAAAATATGAGAATCGAACATGACGTCATAGCATCATGCCGTCATATTATCGTGGCTTAAGAAGAATTGAAGCAGAGATTTGAAGCTATTGTAAAACAGAAGCTGCTCTTGCGTCACAGATCTTTGGCATCATGACGTTACGAGAGGAGGATATCGAAACGAGATACCCACGCTCACGCTCCTTCATTTGGTCACAAACGCTTTGCTCACCCTCTCCCAACGATAACTTCTCTTTGAAGATTTTGTACGATCGTTTCGGGGAAAATATGAGAATCAAACATGACGTTACAGCTTCGTGACGTCACGACGTCATATAATCGCAACTTAAGAATTGAAGCAGATATTTGAAGCTACTGTAAAACAGAAGCTGCTCTTGCGTCACAGATCATGGGACTTATGACGTTTCGAGACGAGTATATCGCTACGAGATCCCCACGCTTCTTCATTTGATCACAAACGCTTTGCTCACCATCTCCCAACGAAGGCTTCTCTTTGAAGATTTTGTACGATCGTTTCGGGGAAAATATGAGAATCGAACATGACGTCACATTATCATGGCTTAAGAAGAATTGGAGCAGAAATGTGAAGCTATTGTAAAACAGAAGCTGCTCTTGCGTCACAGATCTTTGGCATCATGACGTTACGAGACGAGGATATCGCTACGAGATCCCCACGCTCCTACATTTGGTCACAAACTTTGCTCACCCTCTCCCAATGATGAAGATTCTTTGCAGATTTTGCGCGATCGTTTCTGGAAAAATATGAGAATCAAACATGACGTCACAGGATTATGACGTTACGACGTCACATTAACACGGCTTAAGAAGAACTGGACCAGAGATTTGAAGTTATGGTATAACGGAAGCTACTCATGCGTCACAGGTCTTTTGCATCATGAATCAAAAGATTAACAAACTTCATAACTTCATAATTCACTACATGAGTAGTCAATGTCTTTTAAGCAACCAAATAAGATAATGTACAACTTTTCGAAAATATGAGCCGTTTTCGTGTAATTTGGCGTGACACAACAAATTTAAACATTTTTTCTCAAAAACTTCTCCAAATATTTTGTTTAAATTTTCGAAAATTGCAAAAAGTACACGTTGTAGTCCGTATCATGGAGGATTATCTGAAAAAACAAGTAGTTTGGGCTAATTTCTTATTGAATTTAATGTAAATTATAAAAAGAACACGTTATGAAAAACTGCTAATTTGTCCACCGAGAGATGAAGAGGAGCTTAAAATAATGATGTATGTCTCATCTTTGCCAAACACTGAATTTCGAAAATTTCAAAGTAAGAAATAATGCGAGAAGTTATGTGCTGTTGAAGCACCACTAATCAAAGAAAAAATAATTGAAAGTAACGTTTTGTTTGACTCAATGCATGCTGACTTTTTTCTAAGAATCTTTATGCATACATCTGAAATGCAAAGATGCTTTGTACGTGTCCACATGGAATAGAGAGATGATTGTGTACAACGTCACACCTCACAATGTTAAGGATATGCCAAATGACCATACTACGAGACGTGACTAAAACAGTAGATGTAGCAAAACAACAAAATTATTGTCATATTCCAAATAGTGCTTGAAAAAAGAAGCGTAATCAATGTAATTAATGAGACTGTAATATCAAATGTAAAAATGATTTCCAGTAAAATGTCTCGACATCGTATTTTAGAATTGGCCTCTTGAGCTCCACAATGTTAAAGAGAATACTTTATTAACAAAAGCTTCAGGGCAATTTTTTGGATACGCATTTAGAGCAATGGACTGTTGAGGAGAAGCACTGAAATCAATAGGTAAATCCTATAAAATATTATTTCAAAGAGCATTTGATTGACTTAACACAATAAGCTATTCTATTCGCCAGATATTATGGAACGTACTGGGGCTACCTCTTGCACACTACACAGCACTTCTACCAGAAGCGGGTTTTTGTTGGTTATGCGGCTTTTCAATGCAGCGTTTCTACCGATATCAATAGTGATTCCCTCAATCCACTAGGCTTTTAATCGTTCTGCTAGTGTTATGAATGGGATTAAACGAATTTTTTTGACGCACAATTCGAACGTCTTTGTTGAGCTTCCAGTTCTCGAATAATATTAGAATTATTGGAGTTTCTAAAACCGACAAAATATAGTGAGAAAAACTTCAAATATAAGAGTTGTATGTCGTGAGGTGCAATGAAGTATGAACGATGTTTGATATCTGTCATGTAGTTCGTGAAATGAAATATATTTCAAATGCGTTCCTACACTACATAAAATGTATATTTTGCAAACATTATACTACAATATTCTGTATATCAGAAAATAAATTCGTGCTGAGAAAGAAAGAGATACCCCAGAAAGTGAACACCACTAACAAACACCAGAAAATAAGGTTATTCATCGGAATGATGATGTCCTAGAAGGAAACATGAAAATAAAATGAAATACATATCGAATTGTTGAAGAGAGTTATGTATTCTATAAAGAGACTGAGATATTACAGAAGCTTTATCTAAAAGAAATTTAAAGAAGAAGTAAAAAATTGTGATTTGTGGAGAGTTAAAAGATAAGAGAATTTAAAAAATCCGGAAGAGAAGTCGAACGACGAAACCATCTTAAATATTTTTACGCAAATGTGTTTAATGCTTTTATGCACATTATTCACAGATTACCAATAATTTAAAATGTTTTGAAACATTCCATTAAATATCGAATATCGATCCGTCATATCTCATGATGCACGTAGTAAGCGCAATTTCGTGGAACGTATTAGGGCTACTAGGGTTTAGGAGGGCTATTAGCGTTGCTAGGGTTGAGGAATAACACGTAAATCAATAGATAAATCCCCTAAAATATTATCTCAAAGAGCATTTGATTGACGTAAGACAATTAGCAATCCTATGCATCAGATATTATGAAATGTATTTGGGGCTACCTCTTGCACACTACACAGCAATGCCTTGCCTACGCCTACCTACTTTGAGACATTGATTGATTGAATGTTTCGTGTTTCCGGGCGCGTCAACTGGTTTGATCATTAGTCCCATAAGTGTAGTGCATGTTTGTCCTCTGGAGATGGCGGTGATCTTCCCCCGTTGGATGGCGAGATCCGGCGCCGACCTACCGTCGGCTAGTGGGATTTCCCCCTAACCACGACTCTCCCACCAGCGGGGCAACGCCCCAGGCGGGACAAGCTCTAAGCTCCCGACCGGTCTCCCGGAATATGTGGTAGTGTAGTGCATAGTGTGTAAGGGGAAGGGAAGAACGAGGACGAGAAAGGAAAGATTGCGCGCACTCCGTGGCCCGTTTGTTACGGTACTGCTCCGGCATTCGCCTGGTGTCGAATGGAGAAACCACGGAAAACTACCGATCAGAGCAGCCGGCTGCTAGAATTCTCCTCCAGACAGCGACTGAATTCGGCATAGCTGAAAAGCTAGTGTCTAATATTCTGCCACTGTGGGAAGTGGAAGCCTAGGACCTCCCGGTCAGAGGCGCTTCAGTGACATCAGTTGATGCACTGAGCTACCGCTCTCGGTTTGAGACATTGAATATCGCTATTTATTCGAATAGGACTAGAATCTCAGAACATGACTTGAATGAGTCGGGGGGAGCGGGGGCAGAGGGAAAGCCCCGCTGCGTGGGAGCTGCTCGAACGATGGAGCCCCAGGCGCTGCCGCAACAGACGTTGCCCCCCCGCCCCCTTCCCCTCCCCCTGCGGTGGCCCCCACGCGAGACACTCACTGCTCGCCCACTCTCGAGGAGCCACGGTGCGCCGTGCCTCCGACGCGTCGAGAGAGCGATTCGGTCGTCTAAAGCCAGCAGCACCTAAGAACCAATCTCAACCAAACTATATCTAAACTTTTTGGCTTATTTGAGGCTAATTAAATGCTCTACTCCCGAATTTTAGGCTCTTGGATTCACCAAACTCATGGGCGCTGCTAGCTTTAAACTAAAGCAGAGCAAAATTCTCATTAATTGTTTCTTTTTGTACACAGAGGGTGTACAAAGGGGCTAGTGGCGCCCGAAACTCAATCTGAACCAAACTATATCCAAAATTTTAGGCTAATTATATGCTCTCTTCCCGAATTTTAGGCTCTTGGAGTTCCCCAAATCGTGGGCGCTGATAGTTTTCAAATACAGTAGAGCAAAAATCTCTTTAATTGTTTCTCTTTGTAAACTGAAGGAGTATAAAGGCTAGTAGCGCCTCAAAACCAATCTCAACCAAACTATATCCAAACTTTTAGTCTATTTTAAGGTTAATTGAATGCTCTATTTCAGAATTTTTGGTTCTTGTATTTCGCCAAATCGTGAATGCAGCTAGCATTAGACTAAAGCAAAGTAAAAATCCCATAAATATTTCATTTTAGTGCACCGAGGTGGTACAAAGAGAAGCAGTTAACATTGGAAAAAATCCTACGAATAGTTTAGATGCGAGTGTTGTCCAGACACGGACGGATGGGCGTTTTAAAGAAATAAAAAAAAACACTTTTTCCGTATCAGGGACCCCAAAACGTATATTTTCGTTGAAATCTCAAATTCGATATTCCGCAGCATTACATAACTTTCTCTGTACTACGTGCATTTCTCTGTATACACGTATGTACTCTCATACATACTTATATAAGAAAAGAATTATTAGTAATGACAGCAGGTTTATTCAAATATTTATAATGCCAGTAATAAATCACCAATCGGATCTGATTTTGGATATAGTTTGGTTGAGACCGGTTTTTGGGCGCTGGTAGCTTTAGATCGCTGAGCGAGCACCGAACGCGCTTAAAAATATTCAGCAAGCCTAGTTACATTATAAAAGGTACTTGAACCTTTTATTTCAATATAATAAACAATGTAATTTTTTAATTTCTTTTCTATTTTATTTTTATTGCTAAAACGTTTATTAAATTTTCTTCAAACTTTTTTTATACGCTTTTAATTATTTAAAAAAGTGTATTAAGTTTATTCATCCTGCACTAAAATGATTTCCCATTAAAAAATTATTTGTTACTTTTTAAGCAATTAATCGATTAATTTAAATCGGTTCGTCTACCGATTATACTTATTCCATTACAATTAATTGAAAAGGTAATGTCATCACTAAGAGTGGCGGCTTTAAATGCCAAGGCGACGCTGGAGCGTCCGGCGACGCTCGGCTGTTCTGCACCTAACCGAGAGGCAGAAGGCGGCCGGTTGAAATGTCCATTAACCAGGAATCTCCTTCCCGCAAAGCGAGGTCACTCCTTCCACTGTACATCGGCGGTAAAGCTCGCGATATTGGAGCAGTAGTTTTCGTCCGAATACTGAGCTGCACATAGAACCGATTACCAACCACATTATTTTTTTATCCACCCACTTCTTCCAAAGCATTCCAAATATACCCAAACTAATCCCGCTAAGACTCTGCCATACGCCAAATCAAATAACCCGCATTAATAATAAATTTCCTTTCCATATATTCCTAAATAAATTCTCAGATCTCAACCCAAAGTAGAGATATTGTACAAAGATACCTTTACTACCCTAGTTGTAATGTAAGTTGTATTTTAAGATTATTTGTAAGATTATTGTAAGTTAATTGTAAGTAGATGTAAGCAACTATAACAAATGTAGAGTGTATTAACACTGATCTTTGTATTGTTCTATTCAAAATAAATAAATATATAAATAAATACATAAATAAATAAATAAATAAATAACTGAGCTGAGCTATCAACCAGGTAATGCATGCATCTAGCATCTGCGTGTGAAAAGGAAATTAAAGTACACGTTCACTTGAGCAATTCTGAAATTGACGTGCACCTGCGCATTCAAAAGCTCGTTCTTCTCTTCCCTTTTTTCTTTCAGTGATACGTGCTCTCTATTTTGCATTTCTGCAAGTTCGTTTTCATGATCGCTTCTGATTGAAGTAAATTTCATCGCATATTCGCATATTACGTCGCAAAGTGGGATGGAAAACGTTGAGACATGTCGTTAGTTCCGCTGGTAGCTCCCAGATATTTCCACACATGTTCGTCTCGGGTCAGCGCGCACCTCAAGAAACTGCATCTTCATCAGAAGTTGCTTCTCAAGACCAATACCGTTTCTAGTACATTCACCCTAGATCTTACAGTTCTCGTACATAAACATCATTTTGTTTTCTGAACTTCCTGAATAGTACCAAAATTTACTAATGTTGTACATAGTGGTTTTTATTACAAGAAATGTTATTGTGCACTCATTCACCTCCAAAATTACTCTTTATTTTTTTCTTTCTGTTTTAAATAAGTCCACATTCAATTGTTCTGCGGTAAGGATTTCTAAATTTTAGTCATGACTCAACCTTTCGAAAGGTTTTCCGCGTAATCCTAATCCTTCCATAGATTATTATGGAAGTTATATTATTATTTTTATGTAAAATACCCGCAGTAATTAAAATACCTTAATGATCCTCATATCCTCACAATTCTATCTTACTTCTGTCGCGCTCACGAAGTTTGAGCTAATATGACTAAATTCTGCGTGGCTCATTCACCCATATATACTGGCATCCCGATTTCGGGGTACAAAAATGCATTTATCACCTTGCTACCTGAGCTAATCATAATAATCTTTAAAACATCAATTGCTTAGCAACTAAAAATTTGGTGTGTGTGTGTGTGTGTAAGGAGGAGAGAGAGACAGAGAGATAGAGAGAGAGAGAGAGAGAGAGAGAGAGGGGGGGGGCAGACAGAGACAGAAACGTCAATAACGTTTATCGACCCAAAGAAAAATCAGAAGTGTGTACGTAGTAAAGTAGTATGTATGCATTAGTAAAATCAGAATTAAGTATTTAATGTACCTCCTCTTCCTCCGGAACATCTTCCTGAACAGGAAGTATCTTTCTTCGCCCTCCTTCAACTCATTCTGCAGTTGGGACAGTTTGTGCGTCAAACACTCACATCAATATCTTCAATCAAGATTAGTGGTGAAGAGATCTTTCCCACAAACAAAACTTCAGAAGTCAAGACAGCAATGAGGAAACATGGAATGCAACGTGCAACCTTAATATCAACAGCTTATAGTGTATCAGACGGATGGTTGATCACACGTTCAATGATCAAGAAATATAATTATTGCTTATTTAACTTTGATTTGTGTGATGAATAAGTTTTTCTTTGGGTGCCACCTACTTTTGTTTGACCACAATTCTAAATAGCCTAGTTTTTCAAAAATAATGTTGATAATTTTGTGTTTATAATTGTAATTTTCTAAAGGAATTAAAATGTATAAAACCTTGCTTATCTATTTTTGTGTATAAAAGTCATTGTATGTGTGTATAAAAGTATTTTATCACTTGTTTAGACCACTACATTCGGTGAAAACTTTGGTGGTCATTACTGGTTGACACTTTTTAAATCTCCAAAAAAGCTATCGATTTCATTTTTTTCAACATTCTATATTTACGTTAATTTCAAATATTGTCTTCAGTAATAAATAATTTAAGAATGGATACCACTTGCAAATATGAATTTGGCTTTTCATTTAACTGTCTTAGAAATTTACAGTGATCGGGAATGTAGGACTGACCGTATATTTTGATCAAAAGCAGTTAAACGAATGTATGGATGAAAGATTGATAAAATCTTCTATGAGTACGAAAAATTTAATAAGTTAAAAATGTCTATAGTTAAAATTTTTTTCCCATTTCCCTCTCTATTTGATCAAAATTTTCTTTCATACATTAATACCTAACTTTCGTACTAATAAAGTTCACGTTACAACTCTATATCACAAGCACAAGTGTCAAAGTCAAGATTTATTTTACAGGTTCAAAGTAATGTTCACAAAAAAAATAATATACAAAGTTTCAATTTTATGGTAATTTAAATAATACTATTTAACTCCTCTCAGAATATTATTACTCTTTTTATGTCTATTTTTATTAATTCCAGAATATCTATTGAAAAACTATTATAATGTTATACGATTATTTTTACTAGGTATTTTTAATTTCAATATTAATATAATGTCTTTGTTCCTTACTCTGTTGCCGCTTACATAGAAGTTGTATGGTTTAAAACGTACTTTGCAACAATAAATCATAATGAGCAAAAAACAACTACTATGATAAATACGGGAAGCTACTAGAAACAACGAGAGTAGAGGCTCGGCTCAGAAGCGCTGGAGCAGAGATAATACTAAGAGCACAATAAAGTGAATCAGTTGTATTCGCTTAATTCTAAGATTGATTATTCGGTGTTTCGAGGCATGTCAACTGCCATCATCATAGTCCCGTAAGTGTAGTATGTACGTATTTGGCGTTTTGGGTAATTAGTTTGACTTCACCGGCCAGCTATCGGTGTCCCCTTGCCTGGGCTTAGTTAAATTCCCATGCTTGGGAGTAAGAGCGACATGAGGCGAACATGTATTCTCTTCACCGTAAATAGTGAGATCCGCCTGCTTGAACTTTTCTTCGTCACACAGCTACAGAAACTGGGATAATTTAAAGGAAAGCTACAACTCCATTTTTGCCTTCACCGGGAATCGAACCCGGAATCACAGCACGGTTTGGTTTGGTTTGTTTTTTTCGTGTTTCCGGGCGCGTCAACTACTCTGGTCATGAGTCCCGTTAGTGTAGTGCACGTTTTTTCTCGTGAGATGGCGGTGATCTTCCCCCGCTGGATGACGAGATCCGTCGCCGACCTACCGTCGGCTAGTGGGGTTTCCCCCTAACCAGGACTCTCCCACCAGCGGGGCGCCACCCCAGCCGGGACAAGCTCTAAGCTCCCGACCGGTCTCCCGAGATATGTGGTAGGGTAGTGCATATTAGTGTAAGTGTGTGTGTAAGGGGAGAGGATAGGACAAGGAATGGGAAGGACAGATCGCGCGCGATCCGTGGCCCGTTTGATAGGGTACTGCTCCTGCATTCGCCTGGTGTTGATCGGAGAAACCACGGAAAACTGCCGATCAGAGCAGCCGGCCGATAGAATTCTCCTCCAGCGACTCAATTCGACCTAGCTGAAGACCTAGCGTCGAAAATTCTGCCGCTGTGGGGAGTGTAACCTAGGACCTCCCGTTCAGAGGCGCTGCAGTGACATCAGTCGATGCACTGAGCTACCGCTCCCGGTCACAGCACGGGAAGCTAGTATGCTGCCCGTGAACCATCCCAGAGGACTCGGCAGCCGGCCGCCAGAATTCTCCTCCAGACGGCGACTGAGTTCGTCTGGCTATGTAGCTAGAGTCGAAATTTCTGCCACCGTCAGGAATTGAACCCTACGACCTCCCGGTCAGAAGCATTGCAATGATATCAGTTCATGCCCTAAGTCTCCTACACCAGTTTAAATCTTCGATTGATATAAAGTGTCGTATTCGCCTAAGCATCGAATGGGCATAATTCACTGTATTAGTGGAAGGCGAAATGAAAATTATGCGGATCAATTAAGTGAATTTTGTAAAAATGTACAATGGCTAGACACCAAAATCTTGGGCCTTGAGACGATGACCTTTCATCAACAATGATTTCAATTTGTTCATAGTTTTCCATAGGAAAAAACCTTGGTATCGAGAGCAAATGTAAGGAAAATATTGGTAAGAGAAGAATATTTATTATATACAATATTACAGACTTTTTAATGTTCGTTTTCTTTGTGATTCAAACAGAAGTTGATTGGAAACCTTTAGACTAGCACTGTAATATTCGTGTAGATGTTAAAAACGACCTTTAAAAACGTTTTGCTTGTTTATTGAAAATCTTGATTTATTTGTCAATTGTTTTAGAAATGAACTCTGAATTCTGAAAATTCTGGCCCCTTTGACTACTAACAAATCAGTACTACAAATCTTCATCCACGCATCATTCATGCAGTTCACAATTCCAAATTAATATCAATTGCTCAGCCATCGATATATAAATATTATTTACTTAAAGATAATCAGTGGAAATTCGTGAAAACGACACGAACATTGCAATTACACGTGGCAAAAAAAAAATACTAAATTTTAATTTATGAACAACGAATCTTTCGAAATATCCTAAGGGGACGCGTTTACAGTAGTTATAATATAATTTTGTTTCGCTTTTCAACATTAGTTAATTACCAGAAATTCACTGCAATAAACCACTTAACACGCAGATACTGCCAACGTTGCACTTTCAGGTATGCCAACAGATCAACAGCTGCTTGGGAACGAAAGAGAAATCATCGCGCTTTCCCTTTCAATGTCTCAAGGAAATGAGCATTGGTGATTACTACCTCGCAGTTGGAACCACTGTCAGAAGCTTCGAGCGCGAATTTTAATATGACGCACATCAGAACACTAGCACCTCATTGGTTTCAACTGATATCTAGCAAGGAAAATCAATTGTGCAAAACCATCCTTAGAATAGGCTATATATTCATGTCCTTGTTTGAATCGCTACTTCGTTTGACAGACACTACATTAATTTATACTTATTGAAATATATTCATGAGCATTGAAGAAAAATAATGAAAGTAGTTTGCACTTTCGTAATTAACCCGAAACCCCGAGAAGATGTCTTCTTAAAGTAGAAATTCGAATACCCAATGATCAGTGATCGTAATCTTAATTTCATGGTTTAAGTGTTTTCGAATATTAAATCTATGAAATTGTTATATGCTCTCAATTATTTTCAAACCAGTTTTCTTCATTCCAATTAAACATGTTAGATCTTAATGTTTCCAACTCAATTTTAGTATTCTTTATAAAAACTACTTGCTGAAGTCATTCGGCATAGTCCAAATATTTATTTTCGCTTCGTGGATCCTGTGCCTTAAATGCCCCAGCCCTCATGCTGCTGCCCGAAAACAATGAACAGCATTGCAGGTTTCCAGGAACCAACATCTGGGAGTGTAACCAAATTTGAGGTAACATTTTGGGATCATGTAAACCTTATTCTTTTTCTTGGCATTTCATAATTATTAATGCAAAAGTTGGATAAATGTGAACAGTGATTTAAAATTTTTTGAAACAACTAAACACATTTACATTCACTTTTATTTAATTGAAAATCCATTAAATTTAATAAAAAAAAACCTTTTTTCCGTTTATTTATCCACAAAAATATAAAAATTTTGTTTAAAAAATAAAGTATAATAACTCGTTAATAAATAACTAATAATTAATTGAAGTTCAGAAACTGCGATTTTAACATAATAATCCTCAAAATTAAAAAGGTTTCATTTTTAATCAACAGGACCTCAGCAAATAGAAAAAATATTTTTTACAATACCGAAGTACTACTGTGAAGTGGAGGTATTCACATAAACAGACTTCTTACAGCAAAAGTTTTTACGTTAGCTACAAATTGTAATTTTCAAGCCACAAATTTTCTTGAAAATCTCTAAATGTAATTTTCTCATGACCAAATTGCCTTCTGAATGTTAAAAGCACATTATCGAATGTCAAAAAACAGTTCAAAATTATTGAAAGCACGACGGGTAAAATACGTGATCACACGGAGATAAAAAATTGCCCGGGAACATTTGTATTAATAATGCAATATTACAATTAAAATGTAATAAATATTCAGGATCCTAAACTTCTGAACTGAACTTGTTGTCAGAAGTAGAATAAAAAAGCGCAAATATACGGTAAATGATGGTTATTTATTTATGAACTTTTGAACTTCAGTTAACCCAAAAAAGGACACTCGCTTCGAAATTCACTTCATCAAATAGCCGAGTTACTACATGTCATTCATTATCGAGCAGCGACAAAAAGAAGACGCAAGTTACAGAGTACCCTAATGGAAAAGTGACATAAACAGCAAATGAAGGACTGGGCGCAATAGTGGTCTAACCCGCCCCCCGCCCCGAAAAAATGAAAAATGATTTATTGGCAATATATGTTATCTGAGAAGGAGAACTCACTTTGAACATTGTTGGTTTGACCAGTTTTCTTCTACAATGGTAAGACTAAAGTCTCTAATTTTTCTCTTCACAACTCTTTCTAACCACAACCATGTAACTTTAAATTGATTGTTTTCGATTTTCTTAAAATGTGGTTTAAACCAATATTGCGCAGATCCTCTCACATTTTGCTTGCGGACAGTGTACACTCGCTCCGATCTCAGCGCGCACTTCACTAGACACACGTCCAATTGAGCTCTCCTTTTGCTAGTTATGGTAGAAGTAGAGCTAGAGTATGGGTTACTTTTTCTTATATATACTAACAACTCAATAATGTAGTTTGTTTACCAGTCCTGGTTAGGGGGAAATCTGGCTAGCGGACGGTAGGTCGGCACCGGATCTCCGCATTCAGTGGGGAAGATCACCGCCATCTCCCGAGGGGGCAAAACATGCACTACACTTACGAAACTAATGGTCTAAGCTGTTGACGCGCCACGAATCACTAACCAACCAACCAACGAAACGATGATATAATGAAGGGTATAAATGCAGGAGAGTGATATGACGATTCGAGCGAGGAACGAGCAAGTAATCGTAAACTTCACACGAGAGTTTTAATACCCATTAAACTAATGCAAACAATTTTCTATAACTTCAGAGCGAAAATTCCATTTTTAAATGCGATTAACCTCGTTTTTTTTTTTTTTTTTTTTTCTTTTTGGTTCGACTGTTGAGGATGAAAATGTTGAGAAGAGATTCTAGAGGTCAAGGAAACATTCACAGAGCGTACCCTGTACGTGTCGTGGAATTGTTTTTCCTGCCGGTGGTGAAACCGAGGAGAGACTCACCCCATAGGAGCAGGAGCGCCCGCAGCGGCGCCATGGCAGGGGCGGGGCGAGGCGCAGCCCGGGGGCGTGGCGCTGCAAGCACAAGCACAACACAAGGCACGGTCAGGTGAGGTGGGGTCAGGTCCGCGGCACCACGCACAACGCACAACCGACGGGCGAGCCGCCGCCGCCGCCTCCTCCAGCTGCAGCGGAATCTTCTCGCGAGGGCACACGCGGCACACAGCGTCTCCGGACGCGGAGCGGCGGGAGGTGAGCGAGCGGGCCGCGGGACGAGCGTGCACTGCCCCAGCGCCGCCGCGCGCCGCCCGCGCGCGCCCCACCCCGCCCCGCCCCCCCCCCGCCGCCGCACGGGAGGAAAGCGGTTCCGGCCGCCGCCCCCCACCCCTCCCCACGCGGTGGCGGATAGGGGGGGAGGGGCAGCCTCCCACGCACCGCGCCCAGCGCCCTTCCTCCGCCTTGAGGAAGGTCACCGATGCCTCGTCACACAGCCCCGGTTTTTCTCTGTTCACCACACACAGGTCGATTTTTACGTTTTTTTACTAAACGTTTGTTTACAATCTGTTCATACAGGTGGACAATTAGTACATGACTGGGAGTGGTAGCTCAGTGCATCAATTGATGTCACAGCGGCACCTCTGACTGGGTTCCAGTCCTGACGCTGGCAGATGACTGGCTTTCGACACTAGCTTTTCAGCTAGGTCAAATTCAGTCGCTGTCTGGAGGAGAATTCTAGCGGCCGGCTGCTCTGATCGGTAGTTTTTCGTGGTTTCTCCGATCAACACCAGGCAAATGTCGGAGCATTACCCTTGCAAACGGGCTACGGACCGCGCGCGATCTGTCCTTGCTCTTCCTTGTCCTATCCTCTCCCCTTACACACACACTTACACTAACATGCACTACACTACCACATATCCCGGGAGACCGGTCGGGAGTCTAGAGCTTGTCCCGGGTGGGGTGATGCCCCGCTGGTGGGAGAGTCCTGGTTAGGGGGAAACCCGGCTAACCGACGGTAAGTCGGCACCGGGTCTCGCCATCCAGCGGGGAAGATCACCGCATTCTCCCGAGGGAAAACATGCACTACACTTACGAAACTAATGACCTAAGCTGTTGACGCGGCAGGAATCACTAACCAACCAACCAACCAACGAAACGATGATATCATGAAGGGTATAAATGCAGGAGAGTGATATGACGATTCGAGCGAGAAACGAGCAAGTATCGTAAACTTCACACGAGAGTTTTAATACCCATTACATAGAGTTTCATACGTAACTTTTTCTACAATTTATAGTCACGTTTATAAGTCGAACCTTTAGATTGAATCGTTTTGTGGCAGTTGACATGCAGAGTTCAGCCAAGGGCAATTAGCAGTCTGCTTCCTAACCTACCTGCCGCGGGTGGCTTTGGTTTACCACAGCGCGAGACAAATAGAATTATCTTGAAAATACGATTCAATTTATTTTAAATAATATTCCAGGCAAAAATGTATTAAGAATAAAAGAAATTAACACTGACAAGCATAATATAATATTAAATGCAATTTTAATTTGCACAATCGAACGAAACATTTATTAGAACGATTCTCAATGATTAATTGTCAATACTTTACTTGGATTGTAAACTTCTCTTTGATTGATCAAGAACCTGTATCATAATGAAATCTGTATCGTAATTATCTAATAATAAATCTGTATTGTTCCATTATGCAACGTGTTGCAACCATCAAATGACAGAATTATACAATGGGAGTAGAAAAAAAGGAAGTTTGTTAACTTACATTAATTAACATTGATTGAAGATGATATTCATTAATATTTTTCCATTAATATGGTTGATTGATGTATCAGAACACTTCAAAATCTGTAAGGCAAATTGAGAGCCTTGAATATTTTATGAGGTCTCATTAATAAACGGTTATCTAACAAATTTGTGGCTTACGCATTAGTGTGGCATTCTAATTTTTGAACATATTTACAATTATAATTTTTTATTTCTTCATTAACTGTTGGAATTTTAAAATCACTCTGAATCGTTTCGAACATACCAGGGATTGTTAATAGTTAAGACAGTTAATACTTTAGACATATCTTTCGGTGATTTGGATTTTGGATTTGCTACTGGTGCCCCACAGCCAATTCAGGGGAAAACGAGAAAGACGAAATGTTCGAAATTCTTCTAAAAGAAATTCGTAAAGAAGTTCTTTAGCTTTAAAAATAAGTAATTCTTAATGTAGAAAAATGAACATCTGTGTCTTTGCTTGAAAGAAACTGACGATATTGAAGCTTGTGAATGCGTTTCTCTCTGTTGCTGATGGGTCCTGCCAGCGCACAAGTTGAAGCACCTGCTGGCCTTTCGCAAACCGGTTTCTGGGCTATCATACGCGTATCTACCCCGTCTAGGGGCAAGTTGCTCACATACATTCACAGAGTATATTTCTTCGAACCGATCCTCTCGGCCTCTACGCGCACCATTTCACTTTCCACAGCGGTATCCCCTGGGGCGGCTGGTGGTTGAAATTCCGATGGAATGTAGACGAGCTGATTCAGGATCCAAAGAGAGCATGGCCGGAGGACGGTCCCAAAGGTCAACTTCTCCGAACGGACGTTCCGTGCTCGCTCTTTTTGCAGTAAACGAATGCCGAAATACCAAGCAACGGGGTCACGCCACGGCAATGCCCAAATTTCCTTTCCCCCACCCCCTACGAGACCTTGACAGCCTCTAACGCTCCCAGTGGCAGTGAGTACGCGAACTTCCACGATGGACGGACACAAATCCCCACGTGACACACGCAGAATCGAAAGAGAGAAACAAAGTTCCGGCTCCTGGAGCCTTGGCATCGTGCACGACGAAAGCCAGTATCAGGCGCATCGACGGCTTGCTCAACGTGCCCTCTCGTGGCCGGCCGTGCCTCAGCAGGCCTTGGCCGGAGGGAGGGCGCGCAGAAGCTTCGTTTGGGAACGGCCATCTCCAACGGCCGCAGCGATTAAAAATATCAAGATGGCCGTGAGACGCGGGCCCACCCCGTGTTGTCGCAGGACATCGCCACATACTCATGCTTTCTCCGCACTGCCCGTTCCCACCGCGTGCCATCGTCCCCTCGGTTGACCTTCATTCTTATGAAATACTTGTAACTCGTCCCACATTCCCTTAATAGATGTTAACGCCTTCTGTGAGAATCCGACGGCGCTCGGTGTCAGAATTGCATATTAACGGTTCAAGGAATGTGTTGTGGACTCCGTAGCGGTAAATGTGCAGGTTGCATAATTTCCTGGAGAAGAAAACACGAAGACGTATTCTTTCGCCCGCGCGTATTCGTGTGTATGTTTGTGTGTGTGTGTGTGAGAGAGAGAGAGAGACAGACAGACAGACAGACAGACAGACAGACAGAGACAGAGACAGACAAACGGAGACAGAGAGACAGAGAGAGAAGAGAGAGAGACAGAGAGAGAGACAGAGAGAGACAGAGAGAGACAGAGAGATAGATAGAGAGACAGAGAGAGAGAGAGAGAGAGAAGAGAGAGAGTGAGAAAATATATGTGTTTATTTGTTTTGAATATACCGCATAATTATAAGCAAAATATTATTTCAATACAATCAGTCAATACAATCCTCAAACAAAAGATTCATTACCAAGGTTTTCCAGACAAAGTTACTTACCCTATACACATACAAATATGCGATAGTCAAACAAGGCGTCATACTTTTTGGCAAATCTATTTCTCTTATAGAGAATATTCTTTCCATTATTTTCAATACGTAAGTATGACTTGTTTACGATGCCAATAAATGATTACAAGTTTTACGAACTGTTTTAATCCCTTAATACTCACACTTTTTCTATTGTATGCACGTTGTACATACGTATCAATAGAGGCTGTAATGGATATGGTAATAGCTAAATGTTTCACCAGTCATTACATATTCATGGTTAAGCGTGAAAGTATTTCCTTATACTGCAATGAATAATTCGATAATAGATATTGACTATTATTTAAAACAATACAAAGTTTCTGTTCCTTCCTATTCACAAAATATTATTTCTGTTGATTTTATGATGATTTCATATTAACCAACAAATTCATAACTACATTTTAATTAAATTAATGAAAAAAATACGATTAAGCTCATCACGTTAATAAATCCACAGCAATTAGCGTGTTGCTGTGGCTTCCTTTCTTAGACAGAAGTGTCTCACATTTCTACTTCCCTTAATTATCATAATAATTGCCACGCCTTACGTATTCAATTATTTATTTTTTTATTTATTTATTTTACGTCAAAAAAACAGTGAAAACTCCGTATGACATGCTATGGGGAGAAGTGAATTGTGTGCAAATTTTGAAAATTCTGTGACCCTACTAAGTCATTTACTACTTGAATAAAAAAAAGCTCTCATGTAATAAAATCTATTTTTAAGGATAAATAAGCAATAAATGTTGGGCTCTTATCCATGTTGTCCTTCGGAATAATACTTCCGGCCGCGACAACATGAAAACGAGAATTTGAATAACTGTATTTCCCACTGAATTCCAGAAGACGTGCACAGATTATCAAGCACAGATATTAAATCAAGTTACATTTATAATATCAATAAAGTACACTCGACCTCTGCTCTTGAGAGGCAAAATGTCGAGATTCCGCACACACAGGAACTACACGGAACCCTGCAGTTTTTTAGAACAGTGGGGAACTTAGTTTCAACCGAGCAAAATAATAACCGGACAAGACAAAAGCCAGACACTCTTTTTCGTGCGTTATTCACGCTTGATATCCTTTTCAAAAATGTTCACAAATAAACCTGTGTTTTATAAGAAGACAAATAGCGCAAGGACAATTCATTATTATTGCTGATAGAATAAAAGAAAGAAGAAAATAATAATTAAAATCAATTTTAATATCAATAATAATGATAATAATAATAATAATAATAATAATAATAATAATAATAATAATAATAATAATAATAATAATAATAATAATAATAATAATAACGCAACACCAAAAAACGAACGGGTTTCTTCGTTTTGTGAATTGAAACATAGTTTCCATTGCTTTTCACGGGGTATATATTAATTAGTCACACTCTGCAAGCGTCTGATTGTATTGCAAGAAATCCACCACACCACGCCAATACTCTCGCAATCACAACAAGAACCGGACATCTCTGGCCTGCCCAAGGCCGGGAAGACGCGTCATAAAACTGTCGAGATCCTTCAACGAGAAGTCGCCGCCGCCCCGCCCACCCCCGCCGCCCCGCCGCCCCCGCTGCCCCCGCCGCCTGCGCCGCCTGCGCCGCCCCCCGCGATCCTTCAACGAGAAGTCGCCGCCGCCCCGCCCACCCCCGCCGCCCCGCCGCCCCGCCGCCCCGCCGCCCCCGCCGCCCCGCCGCCCCGCCGCCCCGCCGCCCCCGCCGCCCCCGCCGCCCCCGCCGCCCCCGCCGCCTACGCCTCGTGTCGGCCGCGAAGCCCTTCCGGGCGGCAGCGGAGGGGCTCTTCCGGTCCGCCCCCGCCCCCGCCCCGCGCGCTTCCCTTGTCCGCGCAAGCCTTTCTCCTTTCTATCAGCAGCCCCCACAGCCGCCGTCGCCGCCGCACAGTCGCTCATACTGTACAGCGACTGACATCCCAGATTTACTTTCACTGAGGCGGCGCCCGACCGCTTCGAGTGAGACGCACAGTTTCTTTCTCGGCGGGCGCGGAGCTGGGCGGCGCGACGGGGCTCGCACGGGACGAGAGCGAATTCCCTCTCGAGAGTCCCTCCTTCAAGACGTCACTCCACCGCCAAAACGCGAAGGAGGTCGGCCGGTGATGAAATTTACATTGTGTAATGACTTGTGATTACCCGGGTTCTTGCTGTCCGAGACTCCAGGTTAACGTAAGGAGACAGTAATCAGACAAGAAAATCGATTGAAAAATGATGTTTAGAAATTTATTAAAAATTAAAGTAAAATAGGACTTACAAAGTATTTGTACGGAGGAGTTTGTTGAGAGATTCTATCTGTAAATATTGGGACTTCCCCCTTACTCGAAAACTATCTGATTGGTTCGGTAATTACCGGCAAACTATGCTCATTTTTAGCAAAGTTTTTGTTCAATATGTTTAATTGTTGATGTAGCATACGCAGTATTATATTAAAAAGTTCACTAAAATAAAACTAAAAACGTAACTTTTATGTCGTTTTACACGACCATTTACCAAACGAACACCGAAGTGTTTCTTCGTCCAGAGATTCTGAAAGCTGCTTGGAAATGGGTAAATGTTCCTCTTAATGTCGCGAGCGCGGCGTGCAGACGGAGGCGAGTGTCACGACTGCTCCGCCGCCGCGAGATGCTTCGTGACGGCGGCTGCGGTGGGCGGGTGGGCGGGGGGGGGGCGGGGCGGGGCGAAAGGCCGCCGAGTGACCCCGCCCCCACGCCCCGCGCTGCGCCATCCGCCAGGTGGTGGGGGCGTCGCAGGGGCAGATCCAGAGCGTCGAGGCGCTCGCGGCGCCACCAAATGCCACGGCCGCCGCCCCGCCCCGCCCGCCTTGCCGCCCCTCCACGCTCCATCCCGCTCCGCCCCGCCCCTCTCCGCCCGCCCCTCTCCGCCCCGCCCCTCTCCGCCCGCCCTCTCCGCCCGCGCCCCCTCCGCCCTGCCCGCTCCCCTCCCTCCGCCCCGCCCGTCACTCCCCCGCCCCTCTCCGCCCCTGCCCGTCCTCCGCCCCGCCCCTCTCCGCCCCGCCCCTCTCCGCCCCGCCCCTCTCCGCCCCGCCCCTCTCCGCCCCGCCCTCTCCGCCCCCCCTCTCCGCCCCGCCCCTCTCGCCCCGCCACTCTCCGCCCGCCCTCTCCGCTCCGCCACTCTCCGCTCCGCCACTCTCCGCTCCGCCACTCTCCGCGCCCGCCGCCCTCTCCGCCCCGCCCTCTCCGCCCCTGCCCTCTCCGCCCCGCCACTCTCCGCCCGCCCCTCTCCGCCCCGCCCTCTCCGCCCCGCCCCTCTCCGCCTCGCCTCTCCGCCCGCCCTCTCCGCCCTGCCCTCTCCGCCCCGCCTCTCCGCCCCGCCACCTCCGCCCCGCCCCTCCGCCCCGCCACTCTCCGCCCGCCCTCTCCGCCCCGCCACTCTCCGCCCCGCCCTCTCCGCCCGCCCCTCCGCCCGCCACCTCCGCCCCCACTCTCCGCCCGCCCCTCCGCCCGCTCTCCGCTGCCACTCCGCTCCGCCACCTCGCTCCGCCACACTCCCTCCGCCACTCGCCCGCACCCGCTCCGCAACCTCGCCTCGCCCGCCCATCCGCCCGCCACGCGGCACGCCCGCCACGCCCCGCCACGCCCCGCCACGCCCCGCCACGCCCCGCCTCGCTACGTCCTCATCCCTACCCACGACGAAGACGAGAAGGAGGGGCCTCGCCTTGGTAAGGCCCGTCGGCGCTGAAGGGGCCTACTTGCAAACGGACCAATGGATATTAGCCAATGGGCCAACGGGGCAAATGTAACGGGCCAATAATTTATTGACCCACTGAATCATGTAGTGCTGAGAAGTTCGGGGCGGATTATAATCCGCGCTGATGTTCTCAGTCTACGTGATTCTAATTTCGTACGATTTTCACTGACAATCAAAATCCAGATATCCAAGGTTTCACTGTCAGAAATTCCTTTTACCTGCAATTGTCCTTGCAGTGATTCTCAAAGGCAAAATAGTTTTTATTAATTTTTTTCTATATTGCATTCCATATATAAACTTCATGTTCATAAATATTAATTATATGATTCTATAATGCCTATTATAATATTCGTAAAGATAAGCACAGATAAAAGGTAAATTACGATATGATCATGATGAATGTATTATTATTATTATTATTATTATTATTATTATTATTATTATTATTACTATTATTATTATTATTACTATTATTATTATTACTATTATTATTATTATTACACATCAAAATTTAAATTATTGTAACAAAAACGCGTCATTTATTTATTTGAGTTTAAGGACCCTTTAACTATTAAGGTTACAGAGAGTTCGCGAATGAATGATGATGTAATGAATAGATGAAAGCGATTACAATGATATCAACGATAATGGATGGTAAATTGAGAGGCAGAACGGAAAATGAGAAACTCGCAGAAACCTCTCGAGAAAACATTCCGAGAGCTCGCTTTGCCCTCAGCTCAGTGAAAGCAGTACAGACATGTTCCTTGGTTTCGAACTTATACACCGTCAATTCTCTTTTGTCGCGAATTGGCCATCTTAGGACCTCGCCACTTGTACCCACAATCCCCAGTCATATTTTCTCAGTAGTTACACGACTTATTTGGGGCGAGATCAACATATCAACATTTCTACTGAACTATACCTCAGAGTCGTTAGCCCTGGAGGATGAGTTATGAATGATGATTATGATGATGATGGATGAAAGGAAAATTACAAACACACACAAACATCCATGCCACGAGCGGGACTCGAACCCGCGACCCTTCAGGCACGACGCAGCAACGGCTCCTCAGCCTTAGAGACCTCGGCTGTCATGGCCAAGAAACTGTCCGCTATTCATATTTAACTTTTACAAAATTGTTGGAATTTTTCATTCTCAAAGAAAACGTCCAAAATGTAAAAATGTCGATTATATAATGTCAATGTTAATGATACATCTGTATTAGTAAATCGATGTTTAAAGCATCGATATTTTGAAAAGAACGACCACGATTTCGATCCGGTCGAGATCGCTAAGGCAGTAGTGTCGTAGCGATCTCGAACCGAAGGACCGGTAGCAGTAGCTCAGTGCATCAACTGATGTCACTGAAGCGCTTCTGACCGGGAGGTCCTAGGTCGAATTCAGTCGCTCTCTGGAGGAGAATTCTAGCGGGTGGCTGCTCTGATCGGTAGTTTTCCGTAGTTTCTCCGATCAAAGCCAGGCGAATGCCGGATCATTACCCTACAAAACGGGCCACGGACCGCGCGGGATCTGTTCTTCCTCTTCCTTGTCCTATCCTCTCCCCTTACACACATACACACTTACACTAACATGCACTACACTACCACATATTCAGGGAGACCGGTCGGGAGCTTAGAGCTTGTCCCGGCTGGGGCGGTGCCCCGCTGATAGGAGAGTCCTGTTTAGGGGGAACTCCACTAGCCGACGGTAGGTCGGAGCCGGATCTCGACATCCAACGAGGGAAGATCACCGCCATCTCCCGAGAAAGAACATGCAGTACAATAACGGGACTAATGACCGAAGCAGTTGACGCGCCCGGAAACACGAAAAAATCAATCAATTAACCGAAGGGTCGCGGTTTCGGGTCCCGTCTCGGGCATGGTTGTTCGTCCTTTCACCCCTTATTATCGCCATTTCGTTTCATCTTCACAGTTACCATAACGTTAACACTAATAGCGATCGCTACTGACCTAGATGTTGATGCGACCTTAAATAACTATTCAAAAACGGACCTCGATGTCGCATCGCTAGTCGAAAACGCGTCGAGAGGAGTGACAGCAGCCGCGACGATCCGTGTCGCACCTTCCGTGGGTCGCGTTTCTCTCCGACGGCAGTCGGCAGGCGGACCGGTCGCTCACCCCCAGCGGTGGGCGGTGGGCGATGGGCGATGAGCGCCCGCGGCGCCTCCGCCCACCGGCACACTCGCCCGGCCGGTGTGGCTCCGCGAACTTTCTTGCCCGAACTGGTCCTCACTCGCGAAGTTCGTTTTCCTCGGTTTCCAATGCCAAGGTTGGAGCAGCATCCGGTCAACGTACGAAACGCTCGGTTGCGAGTATGCTGCGATTCGCCCAATTCATGGCACGAACTCGGCCTCAGCCGACTGGTAGAGATAATAATATTATTAGGTATATCAGTATCCTATTCTTGAGAATATTTGCATCATTTCAAATTTTTTAAAGAAAAAATGATTATTGTAATGCATCCAAAAACGAAATGTTGGCAGATTCACCTATTACTCTTAGAAAGAAGATCCCTGGTGAGTTTTGTAAATACAAATTTACGTCTTATTCAATTTCCTCATTCATCAACGTTCTCGACTGTATTTTTAGGATATATGTACAAAATCATTGAAGAAAAGTTTTATTTTGAAGACCTCTCCATACATTACAATTGCTGTTCTACAATACAAATAATACTTTGAGATCGTCTAATTTGATTAAAATCCATATTTTTAAGTTGCTTTATCTTAACTAAGTAGTTCGAACTTGTAAAAAAGTACACACGTTAATGTTTAAATCTCTTTTTTATGTCAAATAGAATTGTCAGATAGTATGTCATGTTAACCTTGTTTTTGCAATGAATATATTTTCTTCATTATCATTTGATCACACAGATCTGTAATCCAAGCAAAAATAAGTAATTTCCAAACAATCAATGGGAACGTAATCTAAATATTCATGAAGTACTCTAAACTGTAAAGATCAAACAACCATTGATTCAACCAAAACCATTGATGTGTAAATGTTCCATCGCGATTAAATGTATCTGCACTTCCAATAAAGGAATGGGAAGCACTAAAGAAGCTGTGAAATGATAAAGTTCACCAATTAAGTCAGGAATTCTCAAACTTTTTCTTGCATCGACCCCTTTGAAAAGAACGATTTGTTTCCTCCATCCCCTTACCTTTTCTTTGTAACACACAGCACACAAAATACGTAATCTTAATGCAAATAATTGCACGGAAATGACTTGACAACAATTCAACAAATAATATGAAAGATGAGTTTGATAAAAAATTGTTTATTAGGTTTATGTTTTATTTTTGAATTATTATAATTTTCAATTTTTAACACTAAAAACAGTATTATTAGATGTTTTAAATCTTTACGTAAGAAAACAATTACCACCTTCATTTATATTTCTTGTAATAAATAGGTTCTTGGTCGCGGGTTCGATTCCCGCCTTGGCCATGGTTGTTTGTCCCTTGATTTTGTATGTGTTGTCGCGGAGGGTCTCGCGTTCTGCTGACCCCAGATCAGAAGAGCCCGCAAGTGTGTTGGTCTAGTGTATGATCGAATATGCGTCTCGTCGGGACGCAAAGGATGTTGGCTGGATAAAAGGCCTAGAAAAAAAAGGGTTTTGACTATATGTACCATTTGCAGGTGGATATTCGTCTATGGAAGCCCTTAATCACCCACAGAGCCCCTTCAATTGATTGATTGAATGATTTTTTCGTGTTTCCGGGCGCCTCAACTGCTATGGTCATTAGTCCTGTTAGTGTAGTGCATGTTTTTTCTCGGGAGATGGCGGTGATCATCCCCCGCAGGATGGCGAGATCCGGCGCCGTCTTACCATCGGCTAGTGGGGTTTCTCCCTAACCAGGACTCTCCCACCAGCGGGGCACCGCCCCACCCGGAACAAGCTCTAAGCTCCCGACCGGTCTCCCGGAATATGTGGTAGTGTAGTGCCAGTGTGTGTGTAAGGGGAAAGGATGGGACAAGGAAGAGGAAAGAAAGATCGCGAGCGGTCCGTGGCCCGTTTGGTAGGGTACTGCTCCGGCATTCGCCTGGTGTTGATCAGAGAAACCACGGAAAATTCCGATCAGAGCAGCCGGCCGCTAGAATTCTCCTCCAGACAGCGACTGAATTCGACCTAACTGAAAAGCTAATGTCGAATATCCTGCCGCCATCAGGACTCGAGCTTACGACCTCCCGGTCAGAAGCGCTGCAGTGATGATCAGATGCACATCAGTTGATGTCCTGAGCCACCTCTTCCATTCCGGCATTCGCCTGGTGTTGATCGGAGAAACCACGGAAAACTACCGGTCAGAGCAGCCGGCCGCTAGAATTCTCCTCCAGACAGAGCCCCTTCAAGATTTCTCGGACCACCAGGAGTCAATATCGTTCCATGCGGAAGAACTGACTTAGGCAGAGCGAGCTGAGGGCTGACCACGTGTCGTTTCGTCCAATCGCGCCCATTTCCTCACCGCGTTTGGGGGCGCCGCTTTTCTACTGGCCGCCGATGCCGTGCGCGCGCCAGCTGGCGGCCCTTTTGCGGGGCGAGTGTTTGCCCCTCGCGCGCGCCGCGGGGGCAGGTGTGGAGCGGGGCGTGGCGGGGCGGCCCGGATCCCACGGATGCGTTGCGACACGCGGCGGCGGTGGCGGCGGCGGCGGCGGCCTTCGAAGGCATCGTGCGGGGGGGAGGGGGGCGTGGTTTCCCCCGCGCCTCTGCTCCCGCCGGATGAGGTGGCTCAGGGCAGCAAGTGATGTCTCTGACCCGAAGGTCCTACACTTCCGACTAGGCTCCACTCCCGATGGTGGCAGGATTTTCGACGCTAGCTTTTCAGCTAGGTCGAATTCAGTCGCTGTCTGGAGGAGAATTCTAGCGGCCGGCTGCTCTGATTGGTAGTTTCCCGTGGTTTCTCCGAACAACACCAGGCGAATGCCGGAGCAGTACCCTAACAAACGGGCCACGGACCGTGCGCGATCTTTCCTTCCTCTTTCTTGTCCTATCCTCTCCCCTTACACACACACACACACACACACACGCACACACACACTTACACTCACGTGAACTACACTACCTCATATGCTGAGAGACCAGTCGGGAGCTTAGAGCTTGTCCCGGTTGGGATGCTGCCCGCTCGTGGGAAAAACCTAGTTGGGGAAAACTGCACACCGACGGGTAGATCGGTGCCAGATCTCGCTATTGAGCGGGGGAAGATCATCGCCACCTCCACCTCCATCGCCACTCAAAAAAAGCACTACACTTCCGGGACTAATGACCTTATCCGTTGTCGCGCCCGGTGTCACTAATGAAACACGGAACATCGATGTTAAAAAAACTGAAGTCAAAAAATCGGGGCGGAGGTGGGGGCGGTGGCGGGGCGGGGCGGGGCGGGGCGGGGCGGATGCGGGGCGGATGGGGGGCGGAGGCGGGGCGGATGGGGGGCGGAGGCGGGGCGGAGGCGGTGCGGAGGCGGGGGGCGGGGGGCGGCGGAGGCGGCGGTGGAGGCGGGGGCGGGCGGAGGCGGGGGCGGAGGCGGGGGCGGAGGCGGGGGCGGAGGCGGAGACGGAGACGGAGGCGGGGGCGGAGGTGGGGGCGGAGGCGAAGGCGGTGGCGGGGGCGGGGGCGGGGGCGGGGGCGGGTGCAGAATCAGCCCCACCGCTTTCGCCGTGGTCGCCCATCGCATCGCCAGCGGAGGTCTCCGATTGATAATTAGCCCGCTTCCCGCCGCACTCCGCTTCAGCTCTCATCACACGAACATCTCCCTCAAGAGCAGGTCAAGACCGCCCATTATAATTCCATCCATTGCCAAATGATTTATGGTCGACCGCCAATGAGATCATCGGCCCAAAATATGAACTCGCGATGATATGCCAAACTTCTCCCACGACCATTTCGCGTATTTTAGTACGTACAGGGTACTTCGCTATCATACGTAACGCTTTCAATCATCAATTTTCCAAAGAACCAAAGCAATTCCTCTTTAATGCATTATTTCACCTTGTCCTGATGTCTTCAAAAACTCTTTTATAAGCTAAAACAGGCAAGAATAAACAACAAATGTCTGATCACTTAAGGGAGTGCTGTAAAAAGAATCGTGCAGGCAATTATTTACCTTACAAAAATATTATTTTCCCCCAAATTTTCTATTCCGTGTTTTCGCAGTTTCTGTTTTAACGTGCGAGGCAATCATGTCCTTATGTTTTGTTGTCTTTCCTTTCCTTTTTTCTTTCGTATTCTGAAAATTCTATAAAGCCACAAATTTCGTAAATACTAAGTATACAAGAAGTAGTGGATTTGCAATATAATAACAGACATATAATGACTCAAATTTACTTAAAATTGAATAATTAATCTTACGTTATTCTTCACTCATCTCATTTAATTTCTCTTCATCAATGTAAGTCTCCCTCTTCCCCGCTATAATTCATAATGGCAAGATTACACCACTTTCTTAACTTTTTGCCTGTGTAAAAGTGAAAGGGAAAAGCAATGAATTACAGACTCCCTGCTTCTGGAAAGACAATTATGATAGCCTAACTGCATAAATGATTGATTATTTCATACATCCGGACGCGTAAACGGACGGTGAGGTCTGGCGAGATTTTCCTATCTAGATATCTCCCACCAGCGGGGCACCGCCCCACCCGGGACAAGCTCTAAGCTCCAGACTGGTCTCCCGACATGTGCGGTAGGATTGTGGTTGTGAGTGTAAGTGTGAAAATAGGACAAGGAAGAGGAAGGAAATATTGCATGCGGTACGTGGCCCATTTGTAACGGAACTGCTCCGGTACACGTCTGGTATTGATCGGAGAAAGCACAGAATCTACTGATCAAAGTAGCTGGCCGCTAGAATTCTAGTCCAGACAGCGGCTGAATTCCACTTATCTATGAAGCTGGTGATGAAAATCCTGTCCCCGGCATGAATCAAACCCACTTACCTTCCATTCAGAGGTACTACATCAGTTGATACCCTGAGCCACTTCATAAATGATTCAGTTGAGAAATGCGACCTCACGAGGAGTGCAGGTACTACAATTCAGTATCGACCTTCTTACAACGACGTGCTTACTCAGACATGCTCCGTTGGCCGGAATGCAGAAGCCTTTATAATTGTCGAGTGGTGACACTTCTGCCTCGCTTTGAATACGTACTCAAGGATATGAAGTATATTTTAACTACAAATAAATAATTCGTAATTCCCAAATATTTATTTCGTCTTTTGAAGATTCTATAAAACGTTAAAACATACTCGTAACATACCTCCAGAAGATTATATTTAAATCGTATGATTCAAAAATGTGCGTTTTTGGATTCGTTTTCGTAAAACAAACACTGCTTCTAGGTCCTTAATATAACCAGAATAAGATGATACAAAAGCGTCAGCAACGATATTGAAGCTCTGCGAACATTTTGAAGCTTAGTAGCCTGCAGTCCCTCGTAATGAAGCTAACGTAGCCCCTTAGCATTGCTATAAAGAGGGAAATCTCTGCGCCGTCTCCACTGCCGCGTGAATCAACTACCAGCAGCCTCGTGCCGAAAATCTGCTACCGTCGAGCCTCAAATACTAGGACCTTCCTGTCAGTGATACTGTAGAGATAAAGGTGTTTACAGTGAACCAGCCTAATAGTTTGACCGTATTCTGTGACAGTAAATGAAGTACGAAGTTTACGTGTCATAGTAGGTGATTTATGTAATCAGAATGGAGACTTATGAAATAGTTCAGACCCTTGTGCGGAGACACTTTTATGCAATGTAATCATTTGCAATTCTTCTTTTACGGGTTCACTGCAGCTTGAACATCTTCGTACCCAAAATCTGCGAGTGATCTGACAATGAATAATGATCTGAAAATTGCACCATTAGTAAAGAATACAGAGACGCAAGACATAGAATAATTGACCCTTAAAATCCAAAGGTATTTTCTGGCATCAGGTTCGACAACACTACCTTCCAGATAGTGTCGAAAATCTCACATTGAAAGTGCGCCCAGATGATAATGCGAAAACGCAACACACAGGTAAAATAAAATTATCAAGAACTTAATTTCAACAATTGTACAACACATTTTATGCACAAAATTGTTTATGTTTGATTAAAACCTTTTCTAATCGATTGATTGATTTTTTTCGTGTTTCCGGGCGCGCCAACTGCTTTGGTCATTAGTCCCGTTAGTGTTGTGCAAGTCCCGTGTGTGTTTTTTCGCAGGAGATGGCAGTGTACTTCCCCCGCTGGATTGGGAGATCCTGCGCCGACCAACCATCGGCTAGTGGGGTTTCCCCATAACCAGGCGTCTCCCACCAGCGGGGCACCGCCCCGGCCGGGACAACCCCTAAGCTCCCGACCGGTCTCCCGGAATATGTGACAGTGTAGTGCATGTTAGTGTAAGTGTGTGTGTAAGGGGAGAGGATAGGACAAGGAAGAGGAAGGACAGATCGCGCGCGGTCCGTGGCCCGTTTAGTAGGGTATTGCTCCGGCATTCGCCTGCTGTTGATCGAAGAAATCATGGAAGACTACCGATCAGAGCAGCCGGCCGCTAGAATTCAACTCCAGGCAGGGGCTGAATTCGACCGAGCTTAAGATTTAGTGCCGAAAAGTGCATCGGGGCTCGAATCCTAGAATTCCTTGGTCAGAAAATATGTAATGGCAACATTTATTGCTCTGAGCCATCTCAGCCGACCTTTATTTTATTATTATTATTATTATTTATTATTATTATTATTATTATTATTATTATTATTATTATCTGTATCATTGTTGATAGTGCAAGTATTACATGATTGTCATTAAGTTGCAAAGCATATTAGATGGATTGGAAAGGCTCAATGACCATAGGCAGTAGCGCCCTCCGGGATGCAGGCGGGCGCCTCCACTTTCCTCCGTGGGTTGCGTGAGTGGCGTTTTATGAAGGCGCGCGCCCAGCGGCCTTGTGAGCTGCGCGGCGCCGCTCGGCCCCTTTGCGGCCGCGTTCCGCGCAGCCCCTTTCCCTTTCTCTTGAGACGCCCTCTCCCCGCGCCATCCGCACTCGCGATGCGACCCAGGTGGAGCTCGGCGCGCTTACGTCATTCGCGCGGGGCTCGCGAATCAAGGAAACAGACACACACGACGCAGTGTTAATGTTTGTCTTATTGATACCGGTCAGTGCGGCGCCTCTGACCGGGAGGACCCAGGTTCTCACTTCCCACGGCGGCAGGATTTTCGACACTAGCTTTTCAGCTAGGTCGGATTCAGTCGCTGTCTGGAGGAGAATTCTAGAGGCTCTCATCGGTAGTTTTCTGTGGTTTCTGCGATCAACACCAGGCGATTGCCGCAGCAGTACCCTAACAAACGGGCCACGGACCGCGCGCGATCTGTCCTTCCTCTTCCTTGTCCTATCCTCTCCCCCTACACACACACACTTACACTAGCATGCACTGCACTACTACATATTCCGGGAGACCGGTCGGACAAGCAAAAGGAAGGAAAGATCACGCGCGGTCCGTGGTCCTTTTGTTAGGGTACTGCTCCGGCATGCACTTAGATCAGAGAAACCATTGAAAATTACCGATCAGGGCAGAGGGTCTCTAGAATTCTCCTCCAGACGGGGACTGAATTCGACGTACCTGAAAAGCTAGTGTCCAAACTCTTGCCACTGTCGGGACTCGAACGTAGGACCTCACGGTCAGAGACACTGCAGTGACATCAGTTTATGCACTGTGTCACCTCTCCCGGTTTAGTATTTCGTACTGATATATAAAAATTTATTTAAAGAGATGAAGTGTATTAACTGTTTTTCATTTGTAATGATCTGTTATATTTGCCCAATTAAGTGACTGGGCTCAGGCCGTAGCGCCCTGACTTCGCAATCGGGAGACCCGTGTTCCATCCCCGTGCCGGCCATCTTCATCAGGGTTTTCGTGGTTTCCCTTGGTAATCCAGGCGAATGCTGGGATTGTTCTACTCAAAGGCTACGACCACGAATCCGGTGTCGCTAGCCGAGTTTGTTAACGACGTGAAGTCACAAAGGTTAAGCGAATTCCAGACATCGTGGGTTTCTGGTTGAGTGCACGCCGAAGTACCTCGGGATCTAATGGCGTCGAGGCCAATTGCTCTTTAAGGGATGTATATTGGCTAAATGCAAATACAAATGTCTGTTTAATGCAAGTGAACAGAAGAACGAAAATTCGCTCCAAACGGTCGGCTTTTGTTAAGGATTTTAACAGCTCACCGTCCATTAATTCTCAAAACAAATGAGTTGCAGCTAAAGATGGCGTGCGAATATTCATATTTTAAGAAAAATTATTTATGTTTATGTCGTTTCTTATAAGATGGTTATAGAACAAATATTGAACGGCTTACGACAGATATAAATAATTGACTCGGGTAGTTTATGTAAATCCAATAACGTTAATCACCCTAATGAAGAAGTGTTTTGAAAGCTCCTCTTCCGTAGTTTCTTCAAACCTTCAAGGTAAACAATTAAGATTGGAAGCTAATCGAATATTTTGTGTTTTTAGAGGAAACGAGATATTAATTTATATTCAAGCTTTGGTTACTTTTCCATTTCTGTGTGTACGTTTTAAATAAAGAATTGAACAAATTAAATCAATACAACTCTTTGAAATCTTTATTGTGTTGACAACGGTGTTGTAATGCAACAACAGCTTCTTTTCAAGAAACAGAATCATAAAGACTATGAGACTGATCTGATGATCGAGATCTTTAAGGCAGTAGTGTAGTAGCGGTTTCGGACCCGAGATTCGCGGATTCGAATCCCACCTCGGACATGGATCTTTGTGCGGGACTGTGTTGTCCACACGTGTTCTCACTACAGTTTAAAAATCAAAATGGTTGCTATATTACTTAACTGTTGAAGAGAGACCCTCCCCCAAAAAAACACTATGAAAACAGAACTTATGTTAGCAGCCCAATGTATTCAGAGAAGACTTTACGAGAACTTTGGGAACGCCCGCCCAGCAGCAAGGGAGCGTCGACGACCGTCATAGGAGCCTACATTGATCTCGTCCTTTTGTAAGAAACGTTTAGGAACGCCCACCCAGCTGCAAGGGAGCGTCGACGACCTTCATAGGAGACTACATTGATCTTGTCCCCGTTTAGAAAAGCGTTCGGGAACGCCCACCCAGCTGCAAGGGAGCGTCGACGACCATCATAGGAGACTACACTGATCTCGTCCCCGTTTAAAAAAGCGTTTGGGAACGCCCGCCCAGCTGTAAGGGAGCGTCGACGACCGTCATAGGAGACTACATTGATCTCGTCCCGATGTAAAAAAGTGTTTGGTAACGCCCGCGTCGACGACCTCTAGGAGACTACATTGATCTCGTCCTTATGTAAAAAATGTTTGGGAACGCCCACCCAGCTGCAAGGGAGCGTCGACGACCATCATAGGAGACTACACTGATCTCGTCCCCGTTTAAAAAAGCGTTTGGGAACGCCCGCCCAGCTGTGAGGGAGCGTCGACGACCGTCATAGGAGACTACATTGATCTCGTCCTTATGTAAAAAATGTTTGGGAACGCTCACCCAGTTGCAAGGGACCGTCGACGACAGTCATTTAAGAATACATAGTTCTCGTCCCCATGTAAAAAAGCGTTTGGGAACGCCCACCCAGCTGCAAGGGAGCGTCGACGACCATCATAGGAGACTACACTGATCTCGTCCCCGTTTAAAAGAAGGGGCGTCGACGACCTCATAGGAGACTACACTGATCTCGTCCCCTTTAAAAAAGCGTTTGGGAACGCCCGCCCAGCTGTAAGGGAGCGTCGACGACCGTCATAGGAGACTACATTGATCTCGTCCCCGTGTAAAAAAGCGTTTGGGAACGCCCGCCCAGCTGTAAGGGACGTCGACGACCGTCATAGGAGATACATTGATCTCGTCCTTATGTAAAAATGTTCGGGAACGCCCGCCCAGCTGTAAGGGAGCGTCGACGACCGTCATCGTCCCCGTTTAAAAAAGCGTTTGGGAACGCCCACCCAGCTGTAAGGGAGCGTCGACGACCGTCATAGGAGCCTACATTGATCTCGTCCTTGTGTAAAAGAGCGTTTGGGAACGCCCACTCCAGCTGTAAGGGAACGTCGACGACCGTCATAGGAGCCTACATTGATCTCGTCCTTATGTAAAGAGCGTTTGGGAACGCCCACTCAGCTGCAAGGGAGGCCGTCGACGACCATCATAGGAGACTACATTGATCTCGTCCCCGTGTAAAAGAGCGTTTGGTAACGCCCACTCAGCTGCAAGGGAGGCCCGACGACCGTCATAGAAGACTACATTGAGCTCGTCCCCATGTAAAAAAGCGTTTGGGAACGCCCACTCAGCTGCAAGGGAGCGCCGAGGCTCGCGGATGGCGTGCTATGCGAGCGGTCGACGGCGAGCGTAAGAGCTCCCGGAGGCGGCCGACTCGAAGACGCTTTCTCCATTCACCGCAGGCAAATGCCCCTGCGCCGAGCGGCGGCGTCTTAATGAGGCTGCCTTGGCCAATCCGTAGCAGCGCCCTCCCCCCCCCCGCCTACGCCCAATCTCCTGGATCACACACCGGTGAAGGCGCCTCGGGGCATCGACTGATCGCACTGCAGTGCCTCAGGCCGGCGGGTCATAGGGTTCCGCTGCCGACGGTGGCAGGAATTGCAACACTAGCTACTGTAACTTATTGTATCTAAGCAGGAAGACCTCTATCCTTGCAGGATTAGAGCGCCAGAGAATACTGGGTGGGGAAAGGAAGTACAAAGAATACGCGGTAGCTAGGGACGGAGGCACCCCGAGATATTTTGGGAACTTCCACAAATCCATGGAAAGGGATGCCCAAAATGCGTGGCGGCGTGACAGTCACGTGGCATGAAGTGCCGCGCGACTGCAAGATGACGTTGCGTGTCACGTGGTATGGAGGGTATATAAGCGAGAGCGTAAAGCACGGGGGTGGGTTTTGAGCTGAGTGAAAACCTCGTTTGAAGGCACAAAAACTTGCGCCCAGGGTGGTGTGGAGACGAGGTATGCTCGTAGGGCAACCCATGTGTTGGGACTCCGATGTGGAAAATTTTTTCCACGGGTGACTGCGGTCGCTAGGGCTCTACGCTGTGTGCGTAAGCAAGCTGAGGATAGCGAGGGCCACGAGTCAGGCACATTTATATCTTTTAAGGATCGCTTCTGCGATCGGGGGATGGGGTCTATCAGATCTGTACATAACTGATCAAACTATTTATTTGTAATTACTTATTAATAAATCTGTAAGTATCTGAAGCTCATGTCTGTGATTGCTAGTGTGTTCCCACAACGTCACACTATGTAGCTGTTGGTCGAATTGAGTCGGGTCTAGAAGATAATTCTAGCTGGCGGTTGTTTTGATCGGTAGTTTTCTATTGTTTCTCTGATCAAAACCAGGCGAATGCCGGAGCTGTATCTTAACAAATGGGTCACGGACCGCGCGCCAACTTTCCTTCCTCGTCCTTGTCCTTTCCTCATCACTTACTTACAGACACACTCCCTTGTACTACACAACCACACATGTCAGGAAACTAGTCGGGAGCTTAGAGCTTGTGCCGGATGGAGCGTAACCCCATTGGTGAGTTACCTGAGTAGGGAAATTCTGCGAATCTCACGATCAAGCTTTGGAAGATATGACAAAACAAGACATCTCATGAAAAAACATGCACTACTCTTAAGGTACTAATTACCTCAGCCGTTGACGTGCCCGGAATTTTTTTTTTCTAATTTGTTGCGTCGTTATTGACGCAACGCGTCTCTTTACCCCTTGTTGGGCGTTGAGCGCATTCTTTGGAGTAATCCTCCGTTACTCAGTAATTACTATACTAGTCAAGTCTCGTCACGTCGCAGTCAGTCAGTGCCTTTTATCCCTTCGGCCAGGGGCTCAACGCCGTTAGATCTCGGGGTTCCTGGCCGGTCACCCAATCAAGAACCCGCGAGTCTCGAATTCGCTTAACCACCGTGACTTCACGGAGCGTAATAAACGAATTCGGCTAACGGCGCAGGCTAATAATCAATTAATAATCAATCTATTTTAGATCACATCTCCCAACCCCCAATATACTACCAACTGCCTTAAGTATTACTCTACATGGATGACATCAAGGAATGAAACAATTCCGTATCAAATATCTTAAGAAATACTTATAACTTCTAGGGCTGTCAAGGATCCATATCGCCTTCTTACAAACGCAGTCTTATACTATGTAACAAATCCACAATAATAACTTTAAATTTCATAAATAAAGGAAATTTTTCCTCGTTAATTTCTGTAATAATGAAAATATTTAAATAAATATCTCACAATCAGTACAAATTTAATGTGGACACTGTTAAATTATCATGTAAATATTTGTTACTTATGGCTAAAAAATACTGTTTTTATTGGAAAGAAAGTGATTAAACTTCTAATTTTACATTTTATAGCCTGAGTGATATGGATAAATATTTTTTTAGACTTACAGTATTACTAACAATAAAGAGCAAAAGTGATGACGGCGTAGTGTTTTATTTTGTTGGTACGATCTCAGGTTAGCCTTTCTTCAAATAGATCGAGATAAAATATAATAAATTATTTTCTTTTATTTTTTTATATGTTTAGGTCGCTTTTTAACAACTCGGTGATGCAGAGACAACTGATTATTAAAATAAGGAGTAGGAAGGAAGTTTTAAATGTAGGAAGAACATGTATGGACAACACGAACACATAAATATCCATGTCCGACACGAGATTCGAACCCGTGATCCTTCGAACCGAGGTAGCTATAGCCCTTCTAGCTATGGCCGGCTATTAATTTCTTTATGTTCTCTAAACTTTCACATCTATTCTTACTACATGTTACATTATGTTTATATTTTAATGTTGAAACCATCAACTTAATTTTACCGTTAAAATGTTTAAGTATTTATACGAGTGCTCGTGTTAGTGATGGTTGCCTGATATCTTTTTTTTTCCTATTCTAGTAAATAATGTAAATAACACATTTAAAATCATTCGTTATATTGTTTTCATAATGTATAGATTATTATTAACTAAAATTTATTTCAAAAACTTACGGCATTAAAATGCTGTTATAGGATGTATATAGTATATTGCTACTACTAAAAGGTTTAAAATAAAGGTTAATAAGCTATAACACTCATCGGCAGTTCCAAGTGGTTTTTTAGCTGCAAGTGCTCTTTCAAAGATGTTGCAACTAGCTTCTAAGACTTCTATAATAATCTAGGCCATGGTAATATCGTTATACAGGCATGTCACGAACCTATGGATCCTGACAGTTTACAGCACTACACTACCTTTTATACAATCACAAATGAACAGTCATGCATTTTTCATAAAAATACCATTGAGGTAATATTGGTAAACATAATAAGTCCAGCCGGATCTGTGTCATTTTCTAATTAGCCCTTCTTATTATGACAGGTTTCAAATGATTACAATTCACTTGTGTAATATTTTCAAAAATTTTAAATTCAATTTTTTTGTAATAAATTCCTGGGTTTATACCAATTATGCACAACCGTTAAAATAAAATCTTAATTAGTTAAAAAATAAGTATGACAAAAAATATGGAATTTTTAGTTATTTAAAATAAAACAAATCGAGTAGAGACAGGTGAGAAGGAAGGAAGTGCCCTCGAAATGGTTTACAATGTTTTAGTCAACGCTCCTCATTCAAAATAGAAATGTTTCGATTGGTTTTTCACTTCTAATCCCACCTATCCCTCAAACAAAAGGAGATCGTACTCTTATATTGTAGTGCTTAATTTATTTGAGCTGACGTCGGCAGCGCAGCAACCAAGTCCGCGGAGTCGACGGGGCGTAATCGAGTCCCGCGCAGGGCAACAGGTGTGTTCACCATGGGATTGTGTCGAGGTGGACTTCTCACCCATCACGACTCGCGCATAACCATCAGCCCGCCCATAATCACTTATCTGCCATCATCGTTCACCACACATGATAACCCCCACATTATCTAGTGAAAGGTAAAGGGAAGCGCCCATCTATTAGCCTGTCGTGCGGGACCATCTGAGGTTGCTCAGAGCATCAATTGCTGACACATCAGAATCTTTTACCCAAGTTCGCGGGTTCAAACTGATCGAAGCCGTAGATTTTTACGGGCGAAAAATCAATCGTATGCCTTCCTTCCGAGAGGAAGTAAAGCCGGCTGTCACATGTTGTAGATTTACTGCTTGTAAAAGATCTTCAAACCTAAAAGAAGCCACTGAGCAAAGTTCAAAACGCCTGTTTCATCGCCTGAGTGATAAATACTTTTCATTCAGACGGGAGAAAGAAGCATAACGAAATTTCTCCCCTATTCCCCATTTCTTTCCCCATTCAAGTTCTACTGTATTTTCAATTGTGTTTTCCAATACTTAACACGAAGCATTCAAGTTAGATTTCGGGAATCCAAAAGCCAATGAGGATTTTTAACCTTTTTCAGTTGACTTGATAAAGTTAACAAGATTCATGCAGGAGATGAAAAAACGAAATTGTGTAGTACCGATTCATAAATTCAATAATATTCTGTGACGATGTTGGAAAACAACGACACTCAAGTTGGTTGCGGCGGCACCTAGAGCAAATGTGGTGCGAAGTATGTGCATTTTAACGCTGTTCCTCTTCCTTAGATTATGAGAATGCAGGCTTCAGGGTGAAGCCGTTCATCGACCAGCCACACCGGGAGCTTTTTCGGTATCTACCGATGTAACAGTGTAAAACAGTGTCAACTGATTGATTGATTGATTGATTGATTGGTTGAGTAGTGATTCTGTCAGCTGTTAGGTCATTCGTCCCGTAAGTGTAGTGCATGTTTTATCTCAGGAGGTGGCGGTGATCTTCCCTCGTTGGATAATGAGATCCTGTGTCGACATACCATCGGCTAGGGAATTTTCCCCGGCCAGGTATCCCTCAACAGCGAGACACCACCCCAGCCGGTACAAGCTCTAAGCTCCCGACCGGTCTTCGAATATGTGAAAAAGTATAGTGCTTGTCAGTGTAAGTATATATAAGTAATAAGGCCAAGGAAGAGGAAGGAAAGATCGCGCGCGATCCGCGATCCGCTTGTTAGCGTAATGCTCGGGCATTCGCCTAATATTGATCGGAGGACCTATGGAAAACTACCATTTAAAGCGGCCGGCCACTAGAATTCTCCTCCAGACAGCTGTTAAATTCACCTAGCTATGTACACTGACAGAAATTTAGCATTTCTTTTAATGTAAAAATACACGAAAGTAATTTTTATGTGCGTAAATTAAATTTAATGTACATGTACAGTAACTTTAATGTACGTGTACATTAAATTTAATGTACGCTTAAATTTAAGCGTACAATTAAATTTAGTGTACAAAATTACATAATTTAAATTACAATTGTGCATTAAATATACATTAAATTCATGTAGTTTCTGGCAATGTAGCTAGTGTCGAAAATCCTGTCACCGTCGTGAGTGGAACCCTACGACCTTCCAGTCAGACCGGTAGCGGTAGCTCAGTGCATCAACTGATGTCACTGCAGCGCCTCTGTCCGGGAAGTCCTAGGTTCCCACTCCCCACGGAGGCAGGATTTTCGACACTAGCTTTTCAGCTAGGTCGAATTCAGTCGCTGTCTGGAGGAGAATTCTAGCGGCCGGCTGCTCTGATCGGTAGTTTTCCGTGGTTTCTCCGATCAACACCAGTCGAATGCCGGAGCAGTACCCTACCAAACGGGCCACGAACCGCGCGCGATCTGTCCTTCCTCTTCCCTGTCCTATCCTCTTCCCTTACACACACACATACACTAACATGCACTATACTACCACATATTCCGGAAGACCGGTCGCGAGCTTAGAGCTTGTCCCGGCTGGGGCGGTGCCCCGCTGGTGGGAGAGTCCTGGTTAGGGGGTAACCCCACTAGCTGACGGTAGGTCGGCGCCGGATCTCGCCATCCAGGTGGGGGAAAACCACCGCCATCTCCCGAGAAACAAACAAGCACTACACTAACGGGACTAATGACCAAAGCAGTTGACGTGCCCGGAAACACGAAAAAACCAAAACCAAACCAACCTTCCGGTCAGAGGAGTGCAGTGACATCAATTGATTCCCTGAGCCCTGGCTTCCCTGGGCGTGGCCGGCGCGGAGGCGCGCGGCGCGGGGCTGCGAAATCCGGCGGAGGCGGCGAAAGCGCGCGTCCAGTTCAAGGCCCGGCGCGGCCTTGGGCGTCTTCCGGAGCGGCGCGGGGCGTCGGCCAGCGTCCGGGCCGAGGCCTCCCCCACCTGCACTTGCGCCACCGCCCACGCACCACGCGCATTAAGGCTGGGAACACACACACACTCCGCGGCGCGCTTTCGCCCCCGCCCCCGCTAATAACCATTGTTACATACGAATTACAACGCAATATACGACCGCGCTTTTCTATATGTAAACCGCAAGCGGCGCGATAACCATCTCTCCACTTTGTCGCAGCCTCTGAGTGGGACAGCGCCGCAAAAAACACGGAATTTCCATCAATGACGTGTGAACGAACCTCGAGTAATGTTTACAATGAAAGGGTTAAAGAAATGATTGCATCGTTGTTTACTGAAAATAAATACGCCCCTTAACTTTCAACAGCAAGAATAATCTGTGTACGCCGAATGATATAATTTATACATGCAGAGAGGATAAAAATGATGTGAATGCAACTTCGAGAAAAGAAATGAACTTCCAGCATTTTCGTTTTCGGTATTTAGAATGAAGTAAAACTGATACTTATTGATAATGAAATCTCAGTTATGCGAGTTCTCGTGGATCGCACGAAGAACCTGTTTAGCAACAGGAATAAAAAAGTCAATTGACGACGATGAACTTACAACTCCTGGTCGTTAAAGGCTGCAGCAACACGAGACTGCCCAACGCGCCGACAGGATGTGCTTCCAATCGTTTCACTTCGCTGGCCGAGTTATATTACAGAAAGTCGTAAGATTACGATGCGCAGTTTATACTGCTTTCAAATTGTGTTTAAATGTTTCGTAACTAATTAATGAACTCAATACTTTAAGAATAGAACACTTTATCTGCGAAACTTTATGAGCATATGTCATGACATTTAGGGACAGAAACTGCAGGAGTATATTATTTGTCGTATGCAGCTCTCTAAAGCACAATACATTACTTCACTCTGAAGATATGCAAAACATAATTGAAGCATTCCAGAAATTTTATTTCCGTAAGGCTTGTTTGATGTTCAGCGTCCATATAGTCGACGCTGCATACCGTTGTTTTAACATACAACAAAAAATACATTTTTAGTCAGCTTAATAGATTCAGTGAATAGTACACATAAAACACTTGACACTATTGATCTTCTAGTGGGCGGCAAGCGATGATTGCCTCAGTCGAGTTTTACTGAAAAAGAAAAGAAACTCAGCTACGCCCAGCCTCGTTGGCAAGTGTCGCGTCGGTGCCTGCTGTGACGCGGCAGCTTCTTTGAATTTTGCTCCCGGAAGGAACATTTAAATTCCATTTTCTCGAAGACTGTTTTCTCGGAAGTACTGGAACTGCCTTTCTTCATGAAATTCAACATATAATGCAGCGGGGGCAACAGCGCCAGACCCCGACTTAATTGGAATACTTAATATTTTTCATTCAAAAAAAGTATTTTCATTATACTTCAAATTAATCAATATAAGTTATTTCTATTTCATATAGAAATTAGAATTTCTGTTTATAAATTGGGGGTGTAACGTTTGCTTCATATAAGAGGTCCATGTGGATCTTCTGTCACACACTTCGTGTTTTCCCCTTTGAAGTAGCCATTCATATCTGTAACGGTAATAAGTTCATAACAGTGACAATCAGTTAGCATAACGTATTAACTCGAGATGGTTAGCGTACCTGCTATCTTCCATCCGAGAAGAATTTCTTTAATACTTTACTTGTATCTTTCAACCGAGAACGTACAGTAATTTTGCCTGTTTTTTTTTATACGTTGATGTTTACGTTTTAGGTACTTGTATATAGATCATCACTTTGAAACCAACAAGTTTTATTTATGAATAAATCCAGAACTAAATTAATTCCCAAATTCAATTGTTTAAAATATTAAGCACTGGAAAATTAATAGGCTCTTTTTGGTTTAATTTATTTTAATGAGTACTTTGTGTACGTGGCAGTTTTTTAATTAGTTTATTTATTTTTTTTATTAATTTTACGTCAAAAAAACAGTTAAAAACTGCGTATGACGTGGCGTGGTTCAGGCCATGAGGCCTGCTCTTCCGCCTGACCACGCAAATTCCGCTTATTTATTTATTTATTTATTTATTTACGTCAAAAAAACAGTTAAAAACTGCGTATGACGTGCTATGGGGAAAAGTGAATTGTGTGCACATTTTCAAAATTCTGTGATCCCTAATTAAATAAATAAATTTTGAATTTTGAAAGGAGAAAAAACAAAAACTCCCATGTAGTAAAATCTATTTTCAAAATAAATAAGCAATAAATTTTGAAAGGGAGAAAAAACAAAAAAACTCCCATGTAATAAAATCTATTTTCAAGAATAAATAAGCAATAAAATTTTGAATTTTGAAAGGGAGAAAAAAAAACAAAAAAACTTCCATGTAATAAAATCTATTTTCAAGGATAAATAAGCAATAAATTTTCGCTCTTATTAATTCCTGCCGCGACAACATGGAAACGATAATTTGAATAATTGTATTTCCCACTGAATTCTAGAAGACGTGCACAGAAAATGAAGTTACATTTATGTCCAGAAGCAAAACAAGGGCCATCTCAGCATTTGCTCAATGGATCAGAAACTGGACGAAAAACCTGATCGAGATGGGGTCATTGACCCGGAAGTTGTAGTACAATAGTTGTTACAGGTTGTTTATACTCATTTATACAGTCCAAATGGTAAATAATGCATTATGTATCATTGTTAAAATTAATGTTACTTTTCTTGTGATGCTCAGTATAGTCTCTAATTGTATAGAAACAGTTATGCAGCAGAAACGATTTCACTTGGGATTTAAACTTTCTATGGAATTTAATCGTTTAATGTCATCTGGCAAAGTGTTGTAAAATAATGTACATGTATTGTATGTGAATTTTTGTAATGAGCTGTTGATACTGTCACCTGATGAATATGATTTCTACGTCGAGTGTTATAGTAATAGACTTCGGCATTTTCTGAAAAAATATTCCCGCCCTTGAGCAAGTCATTTTTTACAAAAACCACTGATTCGTAAATAAGAAGACACGGTAATGGTAGAATTCCTAGATTAATGAAGAGAGGCTTACATGAATTACGTGGGTGGGATTTGGTTATTATTCGTACAATTCGTTTTTGTAATCTAAAAGTCTGGGAGCTATAAGATGTATTTCCCCAGAATATTATGCCATATCTCAGGCGGGAATGAACATTCGCGAAGTATACACAACGAGCAGTATGAAGGCTGACTGAATTTGCTAGAATTCTGAACGCGTAGCATAATGAACTTAATTTTGTGTTCAATTCATTTAAATGGACGTTCCATTTAAGGTTTGACTGAATTGAGAGACCTAAGAATTTTGTTGCCTTAACATCAGTCAATGGTACACCGTTCATTTTCAATGGGGCACAGAATTGTTTATTTGAAATGGAAAACTGCATTAAAACCGTTTTCTTTTCGTTTACTATTAATTTGTTTTTTCGGAACCAATTTGAAACATCTGATATTGTACTATTTACTGTTTCTTTATTGCAAAGGATGTTCGTATCATCCGCAAAAAGAACCGTTCTTCCGTTTCGAATCGTCGAGGGCATGTCGTTTACGTAAAGTAGGAACAGAATAGGGCCTAAAATCGATCCTTGAGGAACTCCACATGCAACGGGCAACGAGTCGGAAAGGTGCGTACGTAATGTTCCATCATTCCAGTAAGGTATTTCAACTCTCTGAGATCGTTGTTTAAGGCTTCACATCATTCGCAATATAGTACAGAAAGGAAGTACAATACTGCCTTTACTGCTATAGAAAATTATCATACGACCACTATTTGTATATATGCATGCCCAGTATGGATCAGCGAAGCCAAATCTAATACCAAAAAATTCCAAGTAATCCAAAATCAGTTCCTGCGCACCAACCCAAATGCCCCATGGTACTTCTCCAATGCACAACTCCATAAAGAATTCCAGTTAGCACCGATTACCAACCACATTTTTTTATCCACCCACTTCTTCCAAAGAATAAAAAATATACCCAAACTAACCCCTCTATGACTCTGTCAAAAACACAACTCACAGAACCCGCATCAAGAATAAATTTCCATTCCATACATTCTTAAATTTTAACATTTTCACATTTTCACAATTTAAACATTTTCAGATCTCCGTCCAAAGTAGAGATATTATATAAAGATACCTCTACCACCCTAGTAGTAATGGATGTTGTATTTTAAGATTATTTGTAAGATTATTGTAAGTTAATTGTAAGTACATATAAGCAACTATATCAAATGTAGAGTGTATTAACACTGATCTTTGTATTTTTATATCCTAAAGAAAATAAATAAAATAAAATAAAAAAGACAGGACGTATCACACGGGCGACGTCTAATTTAGCTCAGAGTCTTCTTTTAGACTGGATGATCTTCTACAAGCAGTAAATCTACAACATGGGACTGTAGGTTATATTTTCCCTCTGAAAGAAGACGTACGAAGGATTATTTTCGCACTAAAAAATCCACGGCTTCGATCAGGTACATGGGTATGACAATACGATTCACTGATCGTTACACCACCGAAGTCAGTTTTCGCAACACAAAAAAGAAGTTTCATTGTTTTGGCGATAGAAAATTACGAATTTCACCTGAGTGTTTTGTCGCAAAGACAGTATTCAATATCAAGTATTACATGTAAAAATGATGTAACTTTCTAGTTTTCTGCACACAATTAATGCACGCTGAAATTACTTTGCATATATTAATGCACGTAAAGTATACATTTCCCTTACTGCATTCCATTAATAACAGTAATTACATTATAAATACATAACTCAGTGATAAAATATCAGAAAAGTGAAACTTAGTTACATTAATTCTTATTTCCTCACAATTGTACGATAAAAGTAATTAAATGATTTTATTCCGATAACTTTCGTAACTTTACAATGCAATTACTTATCAGCAATCTTTCAAACTTGGGAGCTCCAGAATGACATAAGGAAAGAGAATGTGCACAAGACGGCGTCGTACATGACATCAAGAGAAATCCTCTGAGCGAACGTAGGATACAAAGGGCTGAGGTTTTGCCGTTGTAACGTTTCACAGTTCAACACTTTCAGTTAATAATACTTTCAAACAACATCACGTATCTTTAAAATTCTTTATTACAATGCACTCCAGTATCCAATGACTTTTCAATCTGTTTTACTGTTCTGCATTTAGCATTTCACTTTTTTTTTTTTTCAAATCGTTGTCATACACAACACCTTTTCTCTCGTGTCATCAACAACAACCAACATTGATTCAGTGGTGAGGTGTAGTTGACATTTACATAATTGAAATGATTGAAGGCGTTGTCATTGTCAACAATAGTATTTATTTCACAAATAGCAGCTTTCGATGGCTTAGCCATCATCATCAGTTTTCTGCTGTCTGGGAGCCACAAACCGACGGCCGCAAACCGCAGTCGGTTTGTGGCTCCCAGACAGCAGAAAACTGATGATGATGGCTAAGCCATCGAAAGCTGCTATTTGTGAAATAAATACTATTGTTGAAAATGACAACGCCTTCGATCATTTCAACAACCAACATTGCTATCCTAATAAGCATGTGACGAAACATTTTCGTTTTTTGTTTATGAAACGTTACGTCGTTCGTGTGTTACGGGAAGTTAAGTTCATCTTGATTGCCCCAAAGCGGTGGAGGTCCTAGGTTCGAGTCCTGATGGTGGCAGGATTTTCGAAACTAGTTTTTCAGATAGGTCGGATTCAGTCGCTGTCTGGAGTAGAATTCTAGCGGCCGGCTGCTCTGATCGGTAGTTTTCCGTGGTTTCTCCGATCAACACCAGGCGAGTGCCGGAGCAGTACCCTAACAAACGGGCCACGGACCGCGCGCGATCTGTCCTTCCTCTTCCTTGTCCCATCTTCTCCTCTTTCACACACACTTACACTAACATGCACTACACCACCACATACTCCGGGAGACCGGTCGGGAGCTTAGAGCTTGTCCCGTGTGGGGCGGTGCCCCGCTGGTGGGAGAGTCCTGGTTAGGGGGAAACCCCACTAGTCGACGGTAGGTCAGCGTCGGATCTCGCCTCCAGCGGGGGAAGATCACCGCCATCTCCCGAGAAAAAACATGCACTACACTAACGGGACTAATGACCGAAGCAGTTGACGCGCCCGGAAACACGAAAAAATCAATCAATCAAACCAAAGAGGTGGATCTGCTCGTACTGGAAGAACCACAAACGGATTGGTAACATCACTTTCTGTTTCAGGCGACTGGGAAGAACGCCTTGCTCCTCGCTCTGCTCTGGGAAGGGGGAGGGGGAGGGGGAGGGGGACGGTCGTGCGTGAGATCGGGGCCAGTCGCGATTGAGACACCACAAACACATTCAGAAGATCCAAGTGCGGTACACCAACAGAATTCTCACTTCATCCGACAAAGGTGCTGCTTTCTAAATGTCTTGAGTAGACATCGGATGTTTAGGGAAATGCCTATTTTATGCTAGCGAGCTAGCTTATTCAAAGGCTGATAATATGTGAACGAATCATGGCAAATGATGACTTATGACGAAGTTTTTTATAATGCTTATTTTTTAACATAAATACCTTTTTAGGCCATTTTTTACATTTTATGTATTATTTTTATAAATAATCCTAAGATAACAGAAAACCGGCCATGGTCCAATATGACCATTCATTACGAAATCTTTAATTTACGTCTTGATATTTTTAAATAGAGAATTCCTAAAAGTATACCAACTATTTTTCTCCCATTTCCCTATTTCATCAATACCATCATGTTCTGAGAACATGGTCGATTGACAATACAGCGAGGGCGCCGAAATTTTAAGTGGAAATACATGTATATTCCCAGAAAGTTTCAGTGCTGCTAGTGTTGGGCTTCTAAAATACATGCCACTCACGTAGATGTTCAGAGATCTTTCTCCGCATCCAAACTGATATCTCGCAATCGTCGGAAATTTGAAATTGTGATCCTTTAAAATTTATTGGTAATATGCAAACGTTACTGGTTAATGCAAACTATTAAGAATAAAATGCAGAAGAGTTGTAAATATGTAAATCTAGTTTTACATTAAAATGTACCAACTTGTTTTGTGCATTTAACTTCACAATACAAGATAGACAAAATTACAAACTTATTTTTTCATTTTATTGTGTATGTAACTTATGACAGTGCATTTTTTCTCCTTAATTCTTGATATTTTCAGTGTCTTTTTAGGCGCCTAATGGACTATTTTTAGTACCTAAATATCCTATGTCTAGTCGTGAGCCAACAATAAGCATTTTCAATAAATCTCAGGAATATTAAGTAGTTACCTTCTTCTGCAAACGGTCTCTTGCTCTGGAGACTTTATTGTATCTCGCAACTACTAATTTTGAAACATCATTTCGTCCTCGTGAATCCGAATGTCTTGAAGTTTAAAACAAGAATTCTGTAAACTAAAACACTCTCGTGAGATTTTTTATCATACAAATTATAAATCACATCGGATGTATCTACTCAATGAATTTAATATTCGCACTCGTTTCAAGTCACTGATACTCTGATTCATTCACCAACAATATTCATTTTCAACGCATAAAAATGTAATTTAGCATTACAAATGTGTCCAGAAGAACTACTGCTGGAGAGATATGCCATAAAACTCTCATTATGTCTGTTTCTTTACGAGAAACAATAAAAGCCATTAATCTCACGTCACAGTTTTACCGTTCTCTCTCCTAAAAGGATCGTGCAGTTACTAACCCTTAGGTGGCAATTATCCCTTGACGTCGAATTGCCAATGAAGTTATTAGCAGAAAAGAGTAACGAAGAGAATTTCACTACGAAAGCAGCTGGATTTCCAAGAAACAGAAAAAGGAAAAGAAAGAAGAGGCAATGGACAAGAAGCAGCAGAAGGAAGCGAAAGAAAGAAGACTGAAGAGAGGATTAATTGATTAATGATTCCGGACGTGTCTACTGATAGTGTCATCAGTTCCGTAAATATAGTGCATTTGCTTTCTTTGAGAGGTAACGGTGATCTTGCTCGCACTGGATGGCGAGATCCGGTGCCTATCTACAGTTGGCTAGCTGTTTTCCCCAGCCAGGTATCTCCCATCAGCAGCGCATCGTTCCAGCCGGGACAAACTCTAAGCCTCCCCACTGGTCACCCGGCATGTGAGGTAGTGTAGTACATGTAAGTATACTTGTGTCTAACTAAGAAGTGAGGATAGGACAAGGAAAGGGAAAGAAAGAAGGCGCGCGGTCTGTGGCCCGTTTGTTAGAATACTGCTCCGGCATTCTCCTATCAATGATCGGAGAAACCATGGAAAATAAATAATCAGAACAATCGACCTCTAGAATTCTCATCTAGACAGCGTCCGAATTCGACCTAGCTATCTAGCTAGTATCGAAAACGTGCAATGACATCAATTGAATTATTTATTTCAGAAACCCGACAAACGCCAAAATCTAAAAAGCGTGTTAACGGCAGAATATTGATCCATGAGAATACACACATCGTTTAGTGCATATTTAACTGAAAAATATTAATTTATCAACAGCTTTAATTTTTTTAAATATTTTTAAATCAGAAAAACTGTGCTCCTTTTCCTCAGTTTTGCGAAATGAGAATTTTGGCGTTTGACGGGTTTCTGAAATAAACGGTTCTATTGATGCCCTGAGCCACCTTATCCGATGTGCGGAGAAGAGGGAGAAAAGGAGGAGTGCACTGTGGGAGGAGAAGGTGGGTGGCGTGGCCGGGGGGAGGGAGAGGTAAATGCCAGGGCCGGTGCGGGGCGGTTGCACAGGAGGGGGCGGCTCGGCCCAGTGGCTCATTGCAGCAGCGCCTCCAGCATCGCCGCCACCGCCCGGAAGGCGCGGCGCTTCGAACAGCAGGCAAGGGCGAAGGTGGATATTTATTCGCTTCGCGTCGATTGATTGGTTGATTAATTGATTGATCGATTGATTGATTGGTCGATTGATTGATTGAGTAAATCCGGCTGTCCCATGTAGTAGATTTACTGCATGTAAAAGATACTCAAGCCCAAAAGAAGCCTTTGAGCGAAATTCAAGTCGCTTGTTTCGTTGCCCAACAATACCTTCTTTCTGCGCTAGATGGTGAAAGGAGCGTAGAGAAATTTGCGTGGTCAGACGGAAGAGCGAGTCTGATGGCCCGAGTCTCGCCACGTTAAATAAGGCACTAACTAATACTTCAAGAAAAATTTTTGGATTTTCATTTTCTCCTACGTGAATAATATTTAAGAAATAAATTTAATAGTAAATGTCATGTTCCCGACGGTTAATTATCTCTATCAGTTGATGATATTCCCCTTGAAAACGTAATTAGTCATATTCTGAAGCAAGTACATCTAAAGACTATGTAAAAAGGAAAAATAGAAGATGAATTGGTAGGCAAAATTGTAAAATGTTCCTTTAGTAGGACCACTCTTTTGGAAGGTACGATTGAAATAATTAGATTTCATAAATATTGTTCAGAAACTCTCGATATTAAAGAACTTGTATTATAAATATTTGTATAAATTCATATTGAAATAAAAGAGGTCATCTGCGTAAACTTAGTAGGTACTACTAAGTTCAGAGAGATGATCTGTTTTATTTCTTCATATTTTCACGTTAACATCACCGCATTAAAATTTCCGCCATTGAAACTGATATTCATAAACATTTTTAATATATGTCTATGCTATGTCTGTTTTTGCTATTTAGTTTCAATCGACATCATTCCAGCAGCATTCCCTGTTCAGTACGAGCTGACTAAATAGAATTGCGTACTATTTTGTTATTAGTTCTCTCACTCCTTGCTTATGAACATGAAAGTGAAGTTTTGCTAGTGCACTAGATATCAATCCCATGCACCAGAAGAAACAAAGGATTTTTGTGCACTCTGGAGCACGTAGCAAGATTGCAAAGAACCGGCACCGTATAACTATGACTTTTTCAGTGACTGTCAGGAGGTAATGAACAAGTGTGTTGCAAATTCACTGGCAGGTTTTCACAAAAAGTTTGTTGTTAAAGTCATATTTTCTCATACTCTAGATTTTCTGCTTTTTTGAGTTTCATACTCTATATAAATATTTCAGACGGGCGTTCATAATTATTAAGGCAGTTAAATTATCCATCTCAAACCCCTGTTCTGTAGCACATTGTAATATTATATTACATTTACTCTTCCCATACTATTACAGGTAGATGAATTCGAGTTTGTTGCATTCCAACCGTGAAATCTCCGCTCTGGACGCTGTATGAGAAGCGTGTTTTCTGTAAACACGTCTGGTTTTTGCGTAATTGTAGTACTTTCCCGGCATTACAATTAAGACTTTCTTTATAAGAGAAAGTGGAAATGTCCGGAACTTAAATCATTCATATTTCAATTCCATTATTTCCTAATGAGTCATATGGGAACGAGAATTCACTCTTTCATCGGTGATACAATAGTAAAAGAAAAATAGGAGAGTTTAAACCTGAATGCAAACACGTTGCCAAAAGAAGTTTCTAAGATATTAATTTGATCAGGAATTTAAATTAAAAAATACGAATTAGCAACGAAATACTACCAAAATAATGAGATCAGTTTGGCATTCGTTCGCAGAAGAGCGGGATCTCCAAGTGAAAGTACCTGGGTCAGAGTTCAATCGGAGCCACGATTGCTCCTGATCTCTGACAACGACCGAAGAACGAACCGTTTTTAATGTATGAAAGGTTCACCTCAACGCAATTTCTCATTTGAAGCGCTGCGCTATGACGAAAATAAATACCGGGAGAGATGGCTCAGGGCAACGATTGATGTCACTGCAATCCCTCTGACTGGGAGGTCCTAGTTCGAGTCCCCACGGTGGCAGGATATTCGACACTAGCTTGTCAGCTAGGTCGAATTCAGTCGCTGCCTGGTTGACAACACTAGAGGCCGGCTGCTCTGATCGGTAGTTTTCCGTGGTTTCTGCGATCAACATCAAGCGAATGCCGGAGCAGTACCCTAACAAACGGGCCACGGACAGCACGCGATCTTTCCTTCCTCTTTCTTGTCCTATCCTCTCCCCTTAGGCACACACACTTACACTAACATGCACTACACTACCACATATTCCGGGAGACCGGTCTGGAGCTTAGAGCTTGTCCCGGCTGGGGCGGTGCCCCGCTGGTGGGAGATTCCTGGTTAGGGGGAAACCCCACTAGCCGACGATAGGTCGGCGCGGGATCTCGCCATACAGCGGGGGAAGATCACCGCCATCTCCCGAGACAAACATGCACTACACTAACGGGACTAATGACCGAAGCAGTTGACGCGCCCGGAAACACGAAAAAATCAATCAATCAATCAACTAACAGCCAACCAACGAAAAATGCTACCAGAATACTATTTGCTGATGTAGCGAGATTAGCTACCGGAAGCGTATCTACTTATTCATGGAATAAATATCGGATCATCAAGGAAACACTGGTGGGTACACACGTCATCGTAACCCGACGGTAAGGAAACTTGAAGAAGCAATCTAAAGTTAATATAGATACCGCTCGATATTTCAGTTCAGTAATAAATTTCCCCGATCGCCAGCAAACGCCTTCATAACCTACTAAATGGAGGAATTGCCGTCCGTGAGCGAGAAGATAACGGGTCCGGATGCGGTCTGCTATGAGGAAGGAAAGTGTCGGGCCGGGGGTCGCTTTTATCTCCTCAACAAGTGAAGGAGAGAGTGCCGCGCTCTGGAGAAATGAGGCAGCGTGGAGCATCTGACGGGCGACGCTCCTCGGAAGAAAGCCCCTTCTTTCGTGTTCCGTTACTCAACCAGCAAAGAGACACGCGGCGTCCGCCGCTCTGGGCTCGCGCGAGCGCGCAAACATTTGTCGACATTGATCGCATCAGATCATCTCGTGAATGAAGAGCGCTACACGTAACTGGCGTGTCAAGGAATGTCGTTCCGCCACGACATTTCAGGCGCCACGCGATTCTTTTGTCTGCGTGTCGCTGATTGAAACGTAGAATTTTCTGAAACAATTAGTAGGATCGAATGTTGTTGTTTTTTTCTTAATTTGTTGCGTCTACACCTTGACGCAACGCGTCTCTAAGCCGCTTAAGGTGCGTTGAGCGCTTTGCACTGGGTAGTAATCCTCCATTAATGTGCTTTATTTTTTTAATATTTGTCAAGTCTCGTCACGTCGCAGTCAGTCGGTGCCTTCTATCCCTTCGGCCAGGGACTCGACGCCGTTAGATCCCGGGGTTCCTGGCCGGTCACCCAACCACGAACCCGCGAGTCTCGAATTCGCTTAACCTTCGTGACTTCACGGAGCGTAGTAAACGAATTCGGCTAGCGCAGCCGGCTGGATGTTTTCTGTTGGTTGGCTGGTTATCAGTAGGGCCCGGATTTTAATTTTTTTATGAGCCTTCGGGTGAATTTCAATACAAGTTATGCACGAATTCAGGTATTGTCGATTAGAAAAACGTTTTTTGATTGTGCATATAAAGTCATATTTACACCTTTTTTAGTACAAGTTCATAGTTGGTCCAAATTCTGCCATAATTGCCATATATGTCATATTTTTAAGGACCGTTTTTAGTAAAAGGTCATATTTTGGACAAATTTAGCCCAAAATGCATACATATGTCATATTATGAAGGACACAAGAATAAAAGGCTTGGAAATGGGTCTCGCTTGACAATGTATCATGTGATATTGTCACAAATAAATTCAAAAATTATACTACAAAGAATTATTTGAAAGAGAAGGATTATTTTAAACAAGAAGAACGCAGTAGTAAAGCAAGACGAGTGGTTTGATGGGTTTTATTGTACTCTACTTGATTTGTTTAACAGACACAAGCAATTTGTTTAATGCCAGTTAGTAGCAAAGACTGCAAGCCGTATGTATCGTACTCACAATCTGTTGAGTAAATTTTTGTTTGTTATACCAAAAAATTATCAGTAAAGTTTAAAAATAAACTTGTATAAAGTCATATTTTATTTTTTAAAGTCATATTTATATGTTTTAGGTCAGAAGTGCTTGCGTATTTTGCTGATTTTTAGGTCATTCAAATCCGGGACCTAGTTATCTGTGATTGCGGGCACGTCAACTACGGAGGTCAGTAGTCCCCGTAAGTGTAGTGCCTGTTTTTCATCGGAGTGATCTTCCACAATTACGCACAGTTGCTTGGTTGTTAGTGATTCCGGGCACGTCATGTACTGAGATCATTAGTTCTGTAAGTGTAGTGAATGTTTTTCATCGAGAGGTGGCGGTGATCATCCCATTTGTTAGGGTGGCACCCGACATTCGCCTGGTGTTGATTGGAGAAACCAAGGAAAACTGCCGATCTACGCAGCTGGCCTCTAGAATTCTCCTCCAGACAGCGACTGAATTCGACGTAGCTGACAAGCTAGTGTCGAAAATCTTGCCACTGGCTCGAACCCAGGACCTCACGTTTAGTGGCGCTGCAGTGACATCAGTTGATGCCCTGAGCCACCTATCCCTGTGAATGATTTTTGTTAAAAAAATATATTTTATTAAACCCCAATGTTATATTTGTTAGAATCATCTTCTGAAAGAAAGGATGTTTGAACTGTAACCAAACAGTGCGAGAGCCAGTTTGGATTCAGCAATATTACCCAAGTAATGGAGACAGTGTGTAGGCCATGAAAACCAAAAGTTCCAAAAAGGTCCAAAGCTCAAAGGGTTGTTTCCTTGACATCCACATTTAACACAGGTCTGTCTTAAGTTCATATTTCATTTTTATTTGATCATGTTCAGTTCAGTCCTAATGGCAAGAAATTAAAATGATATTTTGAAAATACAAACACATTGAAAACTGATATAACATATTTTTCTATGAGATGAAATTATTTTTAAAGGCGAAAATCAACTTTATATGATTAGTTTCAATTTCTAGAAAACAATTCACTTCACAAGGAAGTGATAATCATAAAGAAACTATAGACTGAACGAAAATCTATCCCACTGTGGTGGAATTAAAAAGTAAATAATTTAATAAATAAACATGATAAAATTAAGTTATCATAGAAAACAAATAAACATTTTGATTATATTCAGTTGTTCTGAAAAACATTTAACATATGATTTTGTGTTTGTAAGTCCAAATCACTCATGCTTCAAATTAGTTTTCCTGGATGTTGAAGTCAAATAAAGTAAACGAGCAACGACACTTATTTGATAGAATGAATTATCATTTTAAATAGTGTGTTCTGATAGTTGAAGTTATGAATCTTGTTATATCGTACAAATAAGTTTCAATTACAATTACGACTCAATCATTACAGATTTTGTCTCTTTGCAGAAATGACAATTTTTCACCAAAATAACAATAAACCCATGATATATACACGTAATGATCTTTTGTTATTGTGAATAAATTTGTTAGTATTATTTTCATTGAAAATGAATCTATACAAAAAATATTCCATTCTATTAATATCATCATTTTATAGCCATTTGGGATGTTTTCAATTACTAAACTATTGGTAAAACATTACCCGTTTCACCTCACTGCAAGTCTCTATAGAGATAGCATCTTCGCTTCAGAGAATGATTACGGCAAGATTCATGATCCGCGATATCTCGACGACCCTTACAAGAGCAAGAGTCTCTGAAAATGAACGTGCTGCAAAAACTATTTTGTAACCATCGGCTTTACCTCGGCGCTACTGGATGCATAACTGCTTATCGTTCCGGTTAATTTCAGTTTATGCAACAAAATGGTGAGTGATTAGAGTATGACATTATAGATCTGACCACATAAAACTTATTTCGTTCAGTTATTAAATCTTCCTTCGAAATACAGGAAACAGGAAAGACAGGACAGTTAAAATGCAGTTATGAAAAACCATTTTTTCATGCACTCCTCACGATCTTAGTAACAGGAGATCTCACTACATCTAACTGATCCGTATCATCCACTATTAATGTGCATGATTCTAGAAAATGACGACCAGAAAATGTCCTCGAACTAACAGTGGTTTAAGTTGCCAATTCGCTATTTGGTTATTGTCTGAAATATTAAATAATTCCTCTTTCCTAGATGGAAACTTGACCTGAGTCGGGAGAAATGGATGGGAACACTAGCTAATTGATTTCCCTTGTGAGATCAAGCAACACATTTCCCCTTGGACAAGTTAACGAGAATTCTTCCCTTCAGTCGCTCGTTCTCGGCAAGTCGGAAACTCATGAGTTGGTTGGTTGATTGGTTAGTGATTCCGGGGGCGTCAACAGCTTAGGTCATTAGCCCCGTAAGTGTAGCGCATGTTTTTTCTCGGGAGATGGCGGTGATCTTCCCTCGCTGGATGGCAAGATCCGGTGCCGATCTACCGTCGGCTAGTGGGGTTTCCCCCAACCAGAACTCTCCCACCAGCTGGGCAGCGCCCCAGCCGGGACAAGCTCTAAGCTCCCGACCGGTCTCCCGGATTAGGTGGTAGTGTATTGCATGTTAGTGTATGTGTGTGTGTAAGAGGAGAGGATAGGACAAGGAAGGGAAGACAGATCGCACGCCGTCCGTGGCCCGTTTGGTAGGGTACTCTCCGGCATTCGCCTGATGTTGATAGGAGAAACCACGGAAAACTACCGATCAGAGCAGCTGTCCGCTAGAATTCTCCTCCAGACAGCGACTGAATTCGACCCAGCTGAAAATCCTGCCGCCGTGGGGAGTGGGAACCTAGAACCTCCCGGTCAGAGGCGCTGCAATGACATCAGTTGATGCACTGAGCTACAGCTCCCCCGCAAGTCACGAGTCATTGCAGCCGCACAAATCACGAGGGGGAAAAAGGAGGAAAGAATAGGAAGGTAGTGAGTGGGGTGTGGAGAGTGGGTGGGCGCGCGCTAATGCAGCCGTCTCGCCGCCGCGTCGTGAGGCGCGAACGGGGGAAACTCCCGAGAAAGCGCCCTGGCGGCGCCGCGCGCGGGGTCTGGCAGGGCGGCGCTGCGCATGCGCGGGTGGCAAGGGGCAGTGGCAAGGGGCGGTGGCAAGGGGCAGTGGCAATGTGCGGGGGGCGGTGGCGTGGGGCCAGGGGCGGGGGCGGGGGGACGCGGGACAGCGACGCGGAACAGCGACGCGGGACGGCGGCGGCGCGGGGCGGCGCGGGGCGGCGCGGGCGGCGCGGGGCGGCGCGGGCGGCGCGGGGCGTTTTCGCGAGGCTGTGGCGCGGGACAGAGACGCGGGCCAGCGACGCGGGACCGCGACGGGGGACAGCGACGCGGGACGGCGGCGGCGCGGGGCGGCGCGGGGCGGCGCGGGGCGGCGCGGGGCGGCGCGGGGCGGCGCGGGGCGGCGCGGGGCGGTAGCGACGGGGAGCGCTGGCCGGTAAGGCCGCGCGGACGAGCATGCCAGCGCCGGCAGGCGAGAACAGAGGTTGCGGCGAAAGGCGGGGCCGCGGAGGAAGCTACCGCTTCAGATGACCTCCGCCTGCGGCCGCCACCTCCGGCCCCGCGCGCCTTAGAAACCGCTGCTCCGCCGAGCGGGAGGCGGCAAGAGATAGATGGCTGCGGCCAATTCACCCGCGTCCAGGGGAGAACTCTAGCGGACGGCCGCTTTTATACGGCAGTATTTCCTGGTTTCTCCAATCTATACCAGAAGACTGCCGCTCTTAAACTGGAAATGGTGTCTCAACTGATGTATCTGCAGTGCCTCTGACTGAGAAGTCCTAGGTTCCAGTTCCCATTTTCGACACTAGGTAGGTCTAATTCAGTAGCTGTCTGGAGGAAAATTCTAGCGGCCGGCTGCTCTGATAGGTAGTTTCCGTGGTTTCTACGATCAGTAAGAAATAATAAACCGGGAGAGGTGACTCAGTGCATGAACTGATGTCACTGCAGTGTCTCTGATCGGGAAGTCCTAGGTTTGAGTCCCCACAGTTACAAGTGTTTGGACACTAGCTTTTCAGTTACGTCGAATTCAGTCGCTGTCTGGAGAAGAATTCTAGAGGCCGACTGCCCTGATCGGTAATTTTGAATGGGTTCTCCGATCAGCACTCGGCAAATGTCGGAGAAGTACCCAAACAAATAGACCAGAGATCATGGGCGATCTCTCCACAAACTTGCACGTCCAGACAGTGCAAGTGTTCACACTTCCTTTAGTGAACCACTCTGTGACAAGTACGTACGTCCTTCAACAACAACAATCAAAAGTATCGGAAGAGAATTTCGAAAAATTAGAATCGCCTAAACAATATGTCATCGAATTATTCGGTCGTAAAATCCCAGCAGTAACTCAGCGCACACGTCAGGATTAAGGTCTATAGTGCTACTCCAAAGGTGGTTAAGATTGGTGCAGCTGGAGAGGATTGGTTTGGGTTTTTCGTGTTTCCGGGCGCGTCAACTGCTTTGGTCATCAGCCCCGTTAGTGTAGTGCATGTTTTTCTCGGAGTATGGCGGTGATCTTTCCCCGTTGGATGGCGAGATCCGGCGCCGAACTACCGTCGGCAAGTGGGTTTCCCCCTAACCAGGACTCTCCCACCAGCGGGGCACCGCCCCAGCCGGGACAAGCTCTAAGCTCCCAACTGATCTCCCGGAATATGTGGTACTGTAGTGCATGTTAGTGTAAGTGTGTGTGTGTAAGGACTCGAACCTAGGACCTCCCGGTCAGAGGCGATGCAGTGGCATCAGTTGATGCACTGAGCTACAGCTACCGGTAGCTGGAGAGGAGATACGCGGAAAATCGATTTGTCTCTGAGGATGGACGGACTCATCACGATGACGTCACAACCTCTAGGACCTCCCGGTCGGAGGCGCTGCGGTGATATGAGGTGATGCCCTGAGCCACCGTGCAGCGGCAGGGCAGGGCAGGGCGGCTGATGGCCCGGCGCGGACCGCCCCCGGTGCGACCGGCTCGCTCACTTTCGGCCACCGGCCCTCGGACTTTCTCACGCACAGAGAAAGCGACGGCGGGCGGACCATCGATTTCCAGTTTTGGGCCAGCGACGCGGAGCAGTGCCTTCCGAAAGAATGATTTCAGCTTTTCCAAACGCCAGATTTAACACATCTGTTGTAGAGGATTTCTTGTGATATGTCCCTACGTAAGTACTGCACCACATATGAATCAGGGACGAGGGATTGTTGAACACTGCAAAATTATCTTCTCGTTAATTCGACAGTAAAAAAAACCCACACAACATTGAATTAAATTCTCTGTTAAAATTCACGAAATTATCAAATTTTCATCAAGATTTATAAAGCTATTGAACGGAAGATGCCCAACGCTGTTAGTTGCCACATTCTATTGCTTTTTGTTTCTTTGTAAATATCAAATCTATCTACTCTTCAACAATTTCTATAGGTCGATTGAACGCTTTGATGGACAGACCGACTAGTGATTGTGGGCGTGTCAACGGAGGTCATTAATCCCGTATGTGAAGTGCATGTTTTAGCGCAGGGTCTAGTGATCTTTCCTCACTGGAAGATAAGATCTGGCGCCGACCTTCAGGTCGCCTTAAGAGTTCTTCTCCAGCAAGGTATCTCCCACCAGCGGACAAGCTCTATGTTCACAAGTGGTCTCACGACATACGTAGTAATTCAGTTCATGCGAATGTATGTATGGGTAAGTAAGTGGTGATAAAAGGACGAGGAAAGGGAAGGAAAGATCGCGTGATCCGTGGCCCATTTGTAAGGAAACTGCTTCGGAATTCTTCTGATGTGATCGGATAAACCTCATAAATCTACCGATCATGACAGCCGACCGCCGGAATTCTCGTCCAGACAGACTTAGCTGTCTAACTAGTGTTGAAAATCCTGCCAGCTCAGGAATTATATCCCTAGGACTTCCTTGTCAGAGGCGCTGCACTGTCATCAGTTGATTCTCTGAGCCACCTAAGCAGGAAGCACCGAATGGAGCTCCCCTGCCCCGGTAGCCAAGCTCCTCCTGCAGTAAATTAGCCGAGAGGTACAGGCAGTGGATGTGAATGGGATAGGCCCCTCAGTGACGCAACCCGCGCAGCGCAGCGCCGTCCTGCGCCGGTCCGTCACCGGGAGCACTGGCCCGCGCCCCGCCCCGTCCCGCTCCGCCCCCCTTTCCTCCCCGCCGGCCGCGCCGCCACGCGCCGTCCCACCCCGCCCTCCCTGATCCGACCCCCCTCGCCCCGACCCCCGCCCCGCTCCGCCCCGCCCCGCCCCGCAACACCCCGCCCCGCGAGGCTCTGCTCCGCCCCTCCCCGCTTCGCCCCCCCCCGCCCCCGCCCCTCCCCGCTCCGCCCCCCCTCCCCCCCCCCGCTCCGCCCCTCCCCGCCCGCACCCCGCTCCTCCTCCCCGCTCCTCCTCTCCCCGCTCCTCCCTCCATGCTCCGCCCCACCCCGCCCCGCTCCGCCCCGCACTGCGCCCCGCTCCTCAGAGTGTGGGGGAGTGGGGAGCGCACGCACGGGCGGAGAAAGTGCGGCAGGGCGAGCGCTGACCGTGGCCTTGGCCGCTGCCGGTTCCTCTTCCTCCGACTCCCCTCCCCTCCCCCGCCGACACCAGTCGCCGCTCGGGGCACAGCCACCGCGGATTCCGCGGGCGTCCATCATACCTCACCGGCCGCACGAAAGCCGGCTTCCTCCCGCGGGCACACACCGTTAGCCACTCCGCAAAGAAACACACACGACATGCGTAGAAAGCAGGTGGCGGATTGTCGCTTACGGTAATCGCTTATCCATTTGAGACGAGAGTCAATGACCACACTTTCTACTACAAATAAGCACAGGTTAAGACCATATTATGACATGTTTTTGCTTTGCGGCATTTTTTACACATTTTAACAAATATTTCAATAAGCAAGATTAAAGTAGAGCAACAGTTTATTTCGTGTTCATTTATTTGAAAAATATGGAAATAAAGAGAAAACATTGCAATAAAAATCTGTCCTCGTTTATTCGCGAAACTAGTTTTTCTGGGGTTGTTTCCGTACACTGGTTTTGCTAAACGTGATTTCTGAGGAAAAATATCGAAAAGTAAGAAGCGACATAGATATACTCAGCTGTCCCGGTAGAAAAAACTTACCGCACTCAATTCGAATTCAGTTTGTCCCTTCGGATTAAACGCCGAATTGGCGTTTTAGTTTTATTAAGGAAGATAAGAGAGGACTGAACCGCTGAAAAACTTTGGCACATTTCGCGTATCGCCAATAGAAAACTTTCTCTAAAGACAACTTACATGTGAACCCGTCAAACCTTCATCTGCATCGTGGGCCACTGTGGATGGACATCTGTTCTAAACTTTCTCACACAAATAGTTGGCATGTCAAATAATACAGAATATTATAATAGTTTCAATGTCAAATATGCAGAACATTATCGGAAAATGTGAAAGTATTGATGTTTTTGTAAAATATAAACATTCGAGAAACATAACGCTCTTGGATTCACATCCAGGGCCACTTTCATATATCCTTTTATTTAATAATCAAGTCATTTATTCAATACGTGACAATATTATATCAATACGAATTATATAATGTTTAATGTAATTAATAAATGCAGCAATTATAGTAATTAACGGTAAAAGAGAATAAAATAAAGTTTTATTCACGAGTGAGAAAATGTAGCTTCCAAGGAAACATTTGCCATTGGAGGGGTTAATTCCCACGAGTAATTAGAATAATATTACTTTCCAGTGTTCTACATTATTTTACCCATCATTAACACTACACAAACGTTATTCCGTCGGTCACACACGGTTAGAACGCTTTCACTCCACCATTTGTGGCGGGTGTGAACTTCGAACTGAGAGTCAACAGAAAAATAATAACAATAAAACGACAGCAATCAAAAAATTAACCAGCTCAACTACAACCCCTTATCAACTCCAAAACCGCCTACCTTTCCCTAGTGCAGTTACACTTACAATTCCATTATTAGAGCCTGAATACAGACGCATATCCCACATGGACCAACGCATCAACCAGCAATATTAATAAACTCAAAACCGTAGATTCCTCAGACTATGATCACATGCCCTGTGGTTCATTACAAACACCCAACTTCATTATGAGTTTAAAATAGCACCTATCATCAAACATAACACCCTACTCACAATAATTTTTTATTCCAATGAATATATAGTAAGACATGCAGTGCACTACAACCTGACCTCATTAAATGACTTCCCAATAAGAATGAAAACCTGATTTCCTTTTTAAACATTCTTGAACATTTTCTCCGGTAATTGTTAAGAGCAGGGGTTCTTGTAATTTCCTACACCTTGCATGGTGCATGGTGTAGTTATGTTTAGCATAATAAGGTGTAATGTAAACCACGCAAGACTGTAATGTATAATATCCATTTGATATACAAGGTGTATCCGGAAAGTAATACAATTTTTTTTTTTGTGTAGGTACTTAAAATAGCCGCAGACTGTTCCCATCGGTTGGGTTATGCGCGGGGACTCTCAGCTTCAAAACGATGCTTTTGGCAGTTTGCTCCGAACATTTGGAACGTCAGGATTGCTGACTCCGCGTACCCCTGATTAGTGCATGTGTCACGAAACGCCATGGAATCGTCACTCGAACAACGTTATGCCGTAAACGTTTGTTCGAAATTCAACAAATCTCTTGTGAAGACCCACGAATTGATTGTTGAAGCTTATGGGGTCAATGCTCCATCATATTCACAAGTTTCGAAGTGGTTGAAAGCGTTTAAGGGAAAAGGCGGTGGACGAACCCCGTGCTGGACGACCTTCAACCAGCACAACCGATTGCAAATTGGCCCGTGTGAGGGATCTGCTAATTCTGACCGTTGAATGAGTGTCCGGATGATTGAAGAAAATCTCAACATTCCCAAAACAATTGTACACAAAATGGTGACCGATAAATTGGACATGATTAAGGAGTGTGCCAAGTTTATTCCCAAGCTGCTGACGGACGATCAGAAGAATCACCATTGCGTTCGTGAGTGTCAGATGAAGCACAACTTGACAACACTGCCCCAACCTGAATGAATGAATGCCTTATTTTACGTGTCGAGACTCAGGCTATGAGGCTTGCTCTTCCATCTGACCACGCAAATTTAGTTACGCTACCTTCATCTACTAGGGGAGAAAGACGGTATTACTTGGGCGACGAAACAGGCAATTTGAATTTGGTTCAGAGGCTTCATTTAGGCTTGAGGATCTTTTACATGCAGTAAACCTACTAACATGGGACAGCCGGCTTTACTTCCCTTCCGAAGAAAGGCGAACAAACGATTTTTTCGCCCTTAAAAATCCATTGCTTCTATCGGGTTTGAACCCACGAACTTGAATATAACAGCTCGATACGCTAACCGTTAAACCATCGCCGCCGAAAACATCTCTACAATTCCAAACATGGCTCCGGCCGACTTCTTTCTCTTCCCGAGGATCAAAACTGCCCTGAAAGAAATCCGATTGGATCGATTGATGCCATCCAAGATAGGGTGACGAGGGCCCTTGCAGTGGTCCTCGTTGAAGTCTTCCAGGACACGTACCGTGCGCGACAGAGGAGCTGGAAAACAAGCGTGGATGCCCAAGGGAACCACTTCGAACAGTATTAAACATTTTGTAACAATATCTTCAATCAATATTTTGTTTTTTTTTAATTTCATGCCGACGTGGATGGCCGAGGTGGCTAAGAGCGAGTACCGACTCAGCGCTTCGGTCCGAAGGGTCGCGGGTTCGAGTCCCGCCTTGGGCATGGCTGTTTGTCCCTCGCCTTTGTATGTGTTGTCGCGGAGGGCCTCGCGTTGTGCTGGCCCCAGATCGGAGGAGCCCACAAGTGTGTTGGTCTAGTGTATGGTCGAATATGCGTCCCATCGGGACATGTTGGCTGGATAAAAGCCTTAGAAAAAAAATGCATCACTTCCTGGCCACACCTTGAACATTCTTTGAGGATGGGAAAATGTGCCGCAGGTCAGTTCACGGGGGCGCTGAGCCAGGCCATGTTGACGCCCGTCAGTGGAAGGCGAGAGTCGCGCCGTCCTGCCCCATTTCAGGTTACGCCAGCCGTCGTCTAAACGAAAGCGCAGAGGCGTAAAAGTGAAGCCCGGAAGAACTGGTCTCGAGGCCGGGGCCGGTGGCCGCGCCGGGGGGCGGGGGAGGGCGTGACAGGACGCGGCGAAGCAAGTCAGGGTGCGCAAGGTGAAGGCCACGCGGCCAGGAATTCGCCCACAGCGCCGCCAACGGCAGTCGAGGGCAAGGGTGGGGAAGCTGTCATTCCCCGCAGACTTCAAAGTCTATCGCCCCAAGCAAAAGAAGGCGGAAGCTGTGTCGTTCACATGGCCTTGGGTTTTTGGGTTGATTGGTTATTAGTGATTCCCGGCACGTCAACTACTGAGGTCATTATTCCCGTAAGTGTAGTGCATGTTTTTTCAGCGGGAGGTGGCTGTGATCTTCTCTTGCTTGATGGCGAGATTCAGCGTTGACCTACCGAGCGGATGTTTTCCCCTACCAGGTATCTCCCACCAGTTGGACACCGCCCCAGCCGGGACAAGCTCTAGCTCCCGACCGGTCTCCCGGAATATGTGGTAGTGTAGTGCATGTTAGTGTAAGTGTGTGTGTAAAGGGAGAGGATAGGTCAAAGAAGAGGTAGAAAAGATAGCGCGCAGTCCGTGGCCCGTTTGTTAAGGTATTGCTCCCTCATTCGCCGGGTGATGATTGGAGTAACCACGGACAACTACCGATCAGAACAGCAGCTTCAATAATTCTCTTCCAGAGAGTGACAGAATTCGACCGCGCTGGCAAGCTAGTGTTGAAAACATTGCCACTGTGGGACTCGAACTGAGGACCTCCCGATAAAAGGGTCAGGGGCACCGCAGGAACATCAGTTGATGCACTGACCCACCTCTCCCGATTTAGGTTTTTAGGTTTTTGGGTTTTTGGGCGCCATGTCCAAAAAGCCAACTCAAAATCGTATGTTAGATGATTTCTAGTACAAATAAGGTTTTTTATTACAACTTTTACAAATTTACAATTCAATGTGTTTAAACTTTGAGCAAGTAACTCAAGTGAGAAATACATGATAAAAATTAATATCACTGTCATTTAATTTCAGTCTCAGTAATCTTTACACTAAAACAAAACTTCAAACTACACTGGCTGTTTTGGAGCGCCACGTCAAAGAATAGTACGTTATTTGATTGCTACTAACAATAATAAGTATATTTAGAATCACTTCCCCAAATTCAATGTGTTCATATTTTGAATAAAAAGCATAAATAAGGAACGCATGATAGAAATATATAATTTCACTATAATTTAATTTGGAAAGTCCAAAAGTTTGTCGTTATAAACGAAGTCTTTTGGACTTTGGATACTGCGGATAACCCTGGATATTGCGTTTATATATACTCACTAATTTTTACATTAAAACAAAAACTCAATATTCATACTAAACTTGCTGTCTTTACTTCGGTAAGTAAAATCTAATACTTACGCACACTTATTTAAGTTGGACCAAAACCTTCTTGAAGAAGGAAGACATAATGCAAAAGCAAAGAAACAAATGGTAGCAGGTACGTTTCATCTTATTAATTTTACGATTTTAGTAAAATATAGTGTTTATTGTTTAAAACTGGTTAATTAAAGCAGGCAACAACAAACCTTGGGCCAATGATCTTTCATTAAAATAAAAAAATTACGTAGAAAGAGCAAATTTCTTGATTAAATTACGATATTTAAAAAATTAAAAAAATTACGAGATTTAAGTAGAAAGACAAAATTTATTTCTAAATAAATAAAAATACCGATTCCACATTCGGCGTTGGGTTGAGCAATACTTATTTGCCAGAAACAGGAAGTCCAAACGGGCAAATCACCTGATGATGTGTTTCGAAGGTATTGTGCGTCACAAAGGTGGTAAAAGTGAAGGAATCGTTTTGTCTCATCGATCTGTTTTCTCGGCGTCGAAGAAGGCGGGAAGAAACGCCTTCTCTTTGACGCGCATGCCGTGCGGAGCCCCCGCGAGCGTCGCGCGAGCCGAGCGACAAAAGAAGGCGGCCGCGCGTGAAAAGTGCGCCACAAAGGCGTCGCGTGGGCTGCAGCTTCCCCGCGCCTCCGCGCCACGCTACGCCACGTGACGCCACGCGACCAGGCGGAAGTGCGCTCGAGGGAAAACAACGGAACGACGCGATGCGACGCCTGACTCGCCGGATCAGCGCTCCTGCCGAACGAGCGACGGGAAGCGCGGCGGTAGTTCAGTGCATCAACTGATGTCACTGCAGCGCCTCTGACCAGGAGGTCCTAGGGTTCCGAGACATTCCATCTCAAAACAGTCATAAAATACTCCAAGTCACCATATACATTAAAAGTTGTTGATAGTTGTTGTATTAAATAGTGTTGATATTGATATTTATTACTAACAAACGTAACTTTGGGATTGCGCTGCTAAGGAACGGGCCTCCTAGCTTGAACACTCGAGATGGACCCACTCGTCACTTTCAATATTTAACCGGGAGCGGTGGCTCAGTGCATCGATTGATGTCACTGCGAGTGCCTCTGACCAAGCGGTCTTAGGGTTCCAAAACATTCCATCTAAAAACAGTCATAATATACTCCAAACCACCATATTTTAATAGTTATGAAATAGTGTTGTTATTGAGATTTATTACTAACAAACGTAACTTTGGGATTGCGCTGCTAAGGAACGGGCCTCCTAGCTTGAACACCCGAGATGGACCCACTCGTCACTTCCATTATTTAACCGGGAGCGGTGGCTCAGTGCATCAACTGAGGTCACTGCAGCGCCTCTGACCGGGGGATCCTACGTTTGAGTCCTGACGACGGCAGGATTTTCGACACTAGTTTTTCAGCTAGTTCGAATTCAGGCGCTGTCTGGAGAAGAATTCTGGCGGCCGGATGCACTGATCGGTAGTTTTCCCTGGTTTCTCCGATCAACACCAGTCGAATGCCGGAGCAGTACCCTACCAAACGGGCCATGGACCGCGCGCGATCTGTCCTTCCTCTCCCTTGCCCTATCCTCTGCCCTTACACACACACACTTACCCTAACATGCACTACACTACCACATATTCCGGGAGACCGGTCTGGAGCTTAGAGCTTGTCCCGGCTGGGGCGGTGCCCCGCTGGTAGGAGAGTCCTGGTTAGGGGGAAACCTCACTAGCCGACGGTAGGTCGGCGCTGAATTTCGCTATCCAGCGGCTGAATTCGACCGAGCTATTTAGTTAGAATAGGAAATTCTGCCATCGTAGGGATTCAAATCGAAGGACCTCCTAGTCAGAGGCACTGCAGTTACATCAATTTGAAGCTCTGAGCCACCATTGCCGGGCCCATGCTTTCAACTACTCATATATTCTTTTTCTATAGGTAAAAATATGTTTGAAGAAATAAAAGAGGTAATCTTCGTCAACATATTAATATGTTGACGAAGATAACCTCTTTTATTTCTTCTTATAAGAACGTCAACAACACCAAATCAGAATTCCCACAAAAAGATGTTTCCCATTTTTAAGCATCCAAGCTTAATGAATGTGATCCTAATGGATATACGAGAATTCGTATATTATTCGTAATATATTCGTAGAATTATTTTCGAATACTCAAAATGAATTATAAGCCGAAAAATAATCAATGTGAACAATGGAACCAAAAATACCAAGCAGGTGCACTTGCAAGTCCGCAACACACGTCATAGGCATAAATTGAGGACAAATGTCTGGAAAATCTTGTTTTATATTCATGGTAGATGATTCTTGAGACATTTGTATTTAGGTCATATTGTTTCGGAAGTCATAAGTAGGGTAAAATGGAAAATATTGATTTTTTTCGCCAATTTTGGTTCATTATAAAACAGAATTGAACGAAATAAAAAGGTGAAGCTAAATTAGCTCTGCAAAAACGTTTAGAAAATTAATTGACGTCATTTGATTATTATTTCTTTCATGTAGAACAATGCAACTCAATGCGGAACTCGTGTGGTATCTTCAAGAAGTTGCTGATGTGCTTCCTTCATGCAACCTTTCGCGTGTGAGCGTTTAAATGTTCCGTAAGTTTGATCCCTGTAACCTTGAAGTAGGTACTTCTATATGTAATTCTCCGAGGTGAAATGAATTTGTATCTCTAATGAGTGGTTGCATTCAAGAAATGTAATTTTTTGTAATTGGATATTACATTTTCTGCACGCAATGATTCACAACGTACTGCAACGAACAAGGATTTCATTCCTATGAAAAAATATTAACTTTAATTTATTACTGATTTTGTTCAATTACATAAGTAAACGTAAACCATTCAGCAGAAAAATTCCGTTCCTATTGTCCATTGCTTCTTTCGCTTTCTATGTACAGCTGCAAGTCAAAATAACAGTGCGCTCATTGGATGAGCTGAAAGATTTTGGGGCACAATAAATTTATGAGTGGTAGTTAGTCAAGAAATGTTTGAATCAATATGTACCCAAACAAAAGCACATTACTACTTGAAAATTGTTCAAAATATTTTTTGCCTTAAATGCTTCGCACTGTTAATAATTAATATCGTTATATGTTAATAATGTGTTAATAATATGTTAATAAATTTGTAAATATTTTATATAGTATTTTTATTATATTGATTGGGGTTTTTTCCTTTCCCTTCCTTTGAGCAAATGCTGAGATGGTCCCCATTGTTTTGATTTCTGGACAGTAAATGTAACTTCTCTCCGCCATATCTGACTCGTCATACACGATTGAAATTGTATTTGTGACTCAATAAATATTATTATTATTATTATTATTATTATTATTATTATTATTATTATTACTGTGTACATAAAAATGTGAGTAAACGTTGACACGAATGTTCGGTTTCTTCACTAGAGAACTGGAATCCATTATCAGGGCCGAATTTATCTCCAAGCAAAACAAGCAGTTACTTGAGGGCCCCAACCATGAAGGGCCCCACGATTCGGAAAAATATGCATAACATATTTTGTAACGTAAAATGTATTTAATGCAATAAATATAATATATGTAAAATGTTATTAGTTTTCATTTGTGTTTGTACAGAAAGTACTTGTATTAAGATAACTTTTTAGGCAGTAAAGATAGAGCTACTTTTACGTGGGGAGGGCAACACAATTTTGTGTGTTTGGAGGCCCCGCAATACTTACATTCCGCCCTGCTTATCATAGCAACTTGAATCTATTCCATTATAAGTGTTTCGGCTAAGTGCTGGGTTCTCGGCAGGCTCATCTTACAACCAGTGATCCACTAATTGGATGCATTCCAGAACCCCATCAGCCTCCGCATAATGCAAGAACCTGCACGAAGTCTCAAAACCCAAGGCTGAGGCGGAATTCTAACTGTACCCTACACCCTGTAATCGCTTTGGTAGAAAGGATCTCTCGAATATTTCTCGTAAGTGGACGAGATAGCCGTTTATGGAAGTTCATAGACAAAGAACAATACACGTCCCATAATTAATACACGAGGAAATGCGATGGTAATAATCTTTCATATATTTCCCTGTTAAATTGCACCAATCTCCATTTTAATCTATATTCTAGAAGCAGCATATCCCGATTTTAATATATACTAGCGAGAACTCGTCAAAATTTGACGTTGAGATCTGACATAAATGTAAAATACTGTGCCCTGAATAATTTTCACAATATGTTGCATTGTTTGGATCTTCAGGGTATAACGAAGATATTCTGTGATGTGGAGTTCCCAAAATTCTGAACACGTATGGCCTATGACCAGGTAGACTTGCAATATCGGCACCAAATGACACAAAGGAAAGAGCACTATTATACTGACGGATACAGATCTCAACAATCATAACAAAACATCAAGCATCTCCATGAAGCAGCGTGGACTCACATTTCGACGACTCAGATTTCGATTTTGAAACAGCCACCCTTTGGAAGAAAACATTTGACTATTAATAAACGTACTATTAGAGAATAATTTAATTAATTAATTTACACCGAAAATGTTGGTAAATGAATACAAACAATATCAGATAACACATCTAGGGATTACATTCTTTCATTTAAAGGAAAAAATACTACAATCGGTTGAGTAGAAGCTCTAAACGAAGCCATGGCGAAATACCTTATTTTTTTTTTAAATATATAGATATTAGATCTGACATATTACTGCTGTTAATTGTTACGAGGATGACCGGATGTAACACTGAGGCAACACTAAGGCAACGCACAATCGCATTACGTACGCGTATTATAATACTAAGTGAGAAGAAGTAAAAGAAGTCATCTTCGTCAACATATCAGCTTCATTAAGATAGCCGGCTTTCGACGGCTTTGCCGTCATCGTCAGTCTCGCTGCTGTTGGCAAAAGTCGAGTGACTGTGCCACAGAGCCACTGAGCACAGTCGCTGGACTTTTGCCAACAGCAGCGAGACTGACGATGACGGCAAAGCCGTCGAAAGCCGGCTATCTTAATGAAGCTGATATGTTGACGAAGATGACTTCTTTTATTTCTTCTTATAAGAACGTCAACAACATCCAATCAGAATTCCCACAATAATACTAAGTGGTATGAAATAAAACATCAGCCCGTAAGGAATTCGTAAAAAGTTACAGAAGTATCTCAAACGAGCTCCTCATGAGAGAAGTTCCCTTGAGCTCTTCTGGAAACCTTAGATCAAACAGCTTGAATCTGAAGGGAGCAGCCCCTTGGTTACATGAAGCGTCTCGCAAACAGGCCTGAGGTGAAGCGGCTGATTGGCGTCGCGTCGCCGCTGTACGAGAAAGCTGCGTTGGCCCATGGCCTCTCCCCCCCCCCCACTCCGGCCATTCGCACGAGGAGCTCTCATTTAGCAGGCCACCGGCGCGGGCGTATACCCACTGCACGCCGCGGTCAACTTTTTCTAAGCCGTTTACCTACATCTACAAAAAGGCACAGCCCAATTCTATTCCGCTCCGCTTTCCTCCTCAGTGTAAGGATTGATACCGACTGCATCCCTTTTTCCAAAAGGTTTTTTTTAAGTCGTTTACCTACATCTATAAAAAGGCACAGCTCAATTCCATACGGTTTCGCTTTCCTCCTTGTGTAAGGTTGTTTCTACGTTTTCCGCGGCGTGCTTAGTCTGATCCACTCCTGTTTTCAAGAAAAATTTGTATATCCTTTCATAGCACTGCCAACGTTGAAAATCATCGCTCAACAGTTTGTAGAAACGGAACTTCATACCGCCAATCACTGGTATCTTCTTATCCCGGTGACTTTACATAGGCTAGAACATCTAGTATTTGTGCTAGCACTTATGAACGCAAACTTCACAACAATGTTTACTCCTTCAGACACACCGGATGACCGGTGTGTAACGGAATGCATTCAAGTTACGCCTTCTCAGGTAACGAAAAGTGAAAGGGGATTGGCTGAGAAGCGGGAGTGAGGGCAAGCGACCGCGGGATGCAGTCGGGCGATTCCTCTCGGCGTGCGGCCTTCGCCAAAGGTCCTCGCTGAGGCAACGGCGGAAGGACTTGGCGCGCCCGGCCTCCCCCCCCCGTCTTCGTGTCAACACGCGGACATGTCACAACGAGCGAACGGCGACTGACCCTCTCGTCTTCTTCTTTTTCCTCGAGGGTCATTCCCATTACGGAAGGCAGGCGGGCTTATATCCTCCACGCCACGAATGACGCAATGGACTAACGGTTTCAATGAATTGGAGGAGGAGATGGGCGGGTGGGAGTCTGTAATTACTTTCAACCGTTGACTGATGCTGAGGACGTCCGCGTTCAGCGCTGCAATCGATCCGGCCACCCTTGCGATTGCGTCGTCTGTATCGCGAACTTTCCAATGCAAGATGAGTATAATTTGGAGCGATTTTGTTTTTCGAAGTTTTTCTTTATTTGTTTACTCTTTGTACTTTGTACTGGCCAGAATACCTGCTTAGAGTTACGGGAGGATAGGACTCCATGTCCATTAGCCGTTTTTGGCATTCCTTTTCTCCATTTCCAAGGCCCTCTGTAGTTTTTCGTAGAAGTTGTTACTACAAGATCTTTAATTGATTTCTAAAAGAAGGTAGGCGGGATTATTGCCTCCGTACTATCGATTGTATTATTATTTATTCATTTTCAAATTTATTATTTTTTTTAAATGTTCATTTAGTTTCCTACTAGCATTAACTTATTTCGATAACATGCAGTTTCAAGGGAACAAATTTCATTCATTGAAACTTTTAACAAAATCGTTATTTTAGTAATACCGCAACGCAACCCACATATATATGGATATTAATGTTTTAAATTACTGATACAAATGTAAATTAATTAAAACATGCATTATAATTTAATCGATTTGAATTTTTAACTATCTTTTCAGCTAGGTCGAATTCAGTCGCTGTCTGGAAGAGAATTCTAGCGGCCGACTGCTCTCATCGGAAGTTTTCCGTGGTTTCTCCGATCAACACCAGGCGAATGCCGGAGCAGTACCCTACAAACGGGCCACGGACCGCGCGCGATCTGTCCTTCCCTTCCTTGTCCTATCCTCTCCCCTTACACACACACTTACACTAACATGCACTACACTACCACATATTCCGGGAGACCGGTCGGGAGCTTGTCCCGGCTGGAGCGGTGCCCCGCTGGTGGGAGAGTCCTGGTTAGCGGGAAACCCCACTAGCCGACGGTAGGTCGGCGCCGGATCTCGCCATCCAGCGGGGGAAGATCACCGCCATCTCCCGAGAACAAACGTGCACTACACTAACGGGACTAATGACCAAAGCAGTTGACGTGCCCGGAAACACGAAAAAATCAATCAATCTATCTTGCCTGAAAAAATTATCTTTAATTAACCGCCTCATAAAACACTGAAAGAAGAATTTCTGAGAGCGTTCGAATCAGATTCCCAAACAGCGTATTCTGGTGTCGGTGGTGGCTGTAGCCAGAAAGAACATCCGCCAAGAGATGTGATTTCTTTTGTAATTTGTTTGTAAATTAATTATCATTCTTAATATATATTTTTTATTTAATACGCTTGAGGATGAATAATCATATAACTGTATATTTAAATTTTGTTTGTAGTTAGAAATTCCGCAGTTAAAATTTCCTATATGAAAATATTTTTCAAACAGTTTAAACGGGGCGTGGGCGACGTTCAAGTTCAGCTAGTCTATCAGTAATACGAACATTAGAAGCTCTTCTGGAAATTTGTATTGAGTGTTGCCCTATAGTGCATTAATGTGAGAAGTGACTTCTTGCTTTTATTGATGGATCAAGCAAGGTCATTTAAATTTCGGGCAGTGTAATTTTGGAGCGTTCAAATTATTTTTTTACCAAGTCATCATGAGAAAGTAACTTAAAATGTACACTACCGCAGTAGGACTTCATGAGCTTCTTAGCAATGATGTTACTACCTTGGCCGAGATAGTTCGTACTTCAGAACTTGTATTAGCAATAGGTTAATTCCAATCAAAGTCAGAACCTTTCACCCAAGATAAGCAAGTCATGCAATATTAATAATGGTTTCCCTTGACCTTGATTACAAGAAGGAAAGACATGTGGATTTTTTACTCTGAAGAATATTCAGTGAATTTGCGTAATAAATAGCGACAAAACTGCGATCATACTAATACGCATTTCATAAAATTTCGTATCCAGGAAACTGATATAATTTACTTGCAAAACCTCTCGACATGTGACTTTCGACCCACTTTATTCCCCACACAAGTAACATGCACCGCCTTCCTGCACAAGGGTTGTTTACTGTGCTCTGAATTACAGCCTCCATTTCGCTTTGCGATGACAATCACCTTCTCACATTCCATGACACACGTGGTAATTGCAGCTGCGTTTTCTCGCGCAATTCGCTCAAAAGTAGACACTTTCATGGAAAGCCTTCCAACTGCGTCCCTCAAATGCAATGTTCCGCTCACTTATGTGTTTACGTTAAACTTGCGAGTTAGAAACGCGACACCGTAGAACCGGAGATCCAGAGCAAGGCATCGACGAAAAGGTGGAGGTCGTCTTGAGCTGCTGAAAGACAGCTCAATGGTCAATAAAATGTTACGTTGTTCCCATTGGGGGAAGAGTGCATGCGGTCGCTGAAATTTGGTAACCTTTCCCGAGGCGACTTGGCCAGTACCGCGCGCTCGCCGCGCAATTTTGCGCAAAGATATCGACCTTCACCTATCCACAAACGAAAGAGTAGGCATGCGCTCCAAACAGGATGAAACGGTCACATTACCTGGAAAATAACCGGGAGAGCTGGCTGAGGGCATCAACTGTCACTGCGGTTCTGGATTTCGAGTCCCGACCGTGGCAGGATTTTCGATATCAGCCAGATAGCTATGTCGAGTTCTGTCGCTGTCTGGAAGATAATTCTGGCGGCCGCCTGCTCTGATGAGTTTTTTTCGTGGTTTCTCCGATCAACACCGGGTGAATGTTCGAGTAGTACCAAATGGGCCACGGACTGCGCGCGATTTTTCTTTCCCATTCCTTGTCCTATCCTACCCCTTACACACACACACACACACACACACACACACACACACACACACACACACACTACACTTACACACATGTAGGGAGACCGTTCGGGAGCTTAGGACTTGTCCTGGCTGTGGAGGTGCCTTGCTGGTGGGATATACCTGAATAGGGAAAACCTCGCTAGCCGACGATAGGTCGGCGCCGGATCTTACCATCCAGCGGGGGAAGATCACAACCTCCTCCCGAGGGGGAAAACATGCACTACACTCACGGTACTAATGACCTCAGCAGTTGACGTTCCCTCAATAGTAATACCTAAATAAATCCTGAAAAATAATGTCCGCCAAGTGGATCATCTTTCATGTTCAACTTTAATAAGGAAGTCATTACTCGTAATTTGAACATGCTGTATAGAACAGCACTCTGTATCGTATAATTTGAACATGCTGTATAGAACAGCACGAGCCACGGACCGCGCGCGATCTGTCCTTCCTCTTCCTTGTCCTATCCTCTCCTCTTACACACACACTTATACTCAAATGCACTACATTACCACACATTCCGGGAGACCGGTCGGGAGCTTAGAGCTTGTCCCGAGTGGGGCCGTGCCCCGTTGGTGGGAGACGCCTGGTTAAGGGGAAACCCCACTAGCCGATGGTAGGTCGGCGCCGGATCTCGCCATCCAGTGGGGGAAGATTACCGCCATGTCCCGAAAAAATATGCACTACGCTAACGGCACTAATGACCGAAGCAGTTGACGCGCCCGGAAACACGAAAAAATCAATTAATAAATCGATCAAATCAATAGCGGAAGGTGGCAGTGTTTATGTGTGAATAGTAAGATCCGGCAAGTACAAGATAAGCCACACCAGGCACAACGAAACTACTGGCATCCGTAAATGCTAAATCCTGGATTTTGGTAGATGAATGAACGTAACAGTTGATTTACGTCAAGCACCACTAAAAATAGATCGAAGAAGAGCAGCCATTCATTTAATAGGAATAAATTTCCTTTCAAGCACAGTTGAATGTTTTGGCGGCCTTTATAGCCAAATTTTATTGGCCAGACATTGGAAGGAGGCATTGTGGGGGACTGAGCTTCAATTCGTGGCGCGATGACCGCCTGGTGGCCCAAGTACAGCTGAAAGTCCACACAGCCAAATTTTGTTGATCAGAGATTGGAAGTGTGGAGAGACAGCTTCAATTAGTGGCGTGATGGACACCGGATGGCCCAAGTACAGCTGAAAGTCCACCCAGGCAAATTTTGTGGGTCAGCCGTTGGAAGGGGGAAAGACAGCTCCAATTCGCGGCGCGCTGACCGCCAGGTGGGCAAAGGCGCGCGCGGCAGGGGAAGTGGGGCAACGTCCGTCCAGCGGCGGCGGCGCGGGGGCGGCCACGCCCACCCGCTCTTCGTGCGCAGGCGCAAAGGGCAGACGAGCGCCGCGCCCCCTGGGCTTGCCCCCCAACGGCGCCGCCCGCGCCGCCATTGTTCGCGTTGCGCCACGCGTCGGCGCTCTCGCAACGGCGCGACTCGCTTCCGCCGCCGGCACCGCGGCGCCGCGGGCTCGGCCGGCGGCGCCCCGAGCGACGCGCCGCTCCGCCACGCCCCCGCGGGGGTGGAGGGCCCAGGGCGGAGGGCGCGCGCGGGCAAGGACAAGGCCGACCGGCCGGCAGGTGGCGGCCGCCCGGGGACACACCCGCCACGCCCACATACGCCTCGGGACAATCAACCTTCCCCAAGGCGGGATTTGAACTCACGGACCGAATCGCTGAGTCTGTACACGACGGCATCTCAGGTTTTCGAGATGCCGATCATTGTCCGCCGACCTTGCCGGCCACCGAGAGGCCGAACAAGTCGATTGAATGATTGATTGATTTTTTTTCGTGTTTCCGGGCGCGCCAACTGCTTTGGTCATTAGTCCCGTAACTGTAGTGCACGTTTTTTCGGGACATGGCGGTGATCTTTCCCCGCTGATGGATGGCGAGATCCGGCGCCGACCTACCGTCGGCTAGCCGGGTTTCCCCCTAACCAGGACTCTCGCACCAGCGGGGCACCGCCCCAGCCGGGACAAGCTCTAAGCTCCCGACCGGTCTCCCGGGATATGTGGTAGTGTGGTGCATGTTAGTGTAAGTGCGTGTGTGTAAGGGGAGAGGAAGAGGAAGGACAGATCGCGCGCGTCCGGAAGAGGAAGGACACTTCACAGAGCTTGGACTATCCCTTGTTAAGCAGCCAAACTCGTTTTGTTGAAAAAAATTTCACGAGATTCGACGGTAATCGAACCCGGTCCTCAGTGGTGAAAGGCGACATCGCTATGAGCCACAAGCGAGCAATTAATGATTATTTTCTTTCCCAATCACATTTTGATTCAAATTTATTCCTCAAATGGCGAGACATTCTTCTCTGTGCTCTAATTCAAAATCATCAAATTGATGTTTTTAATTGACGTCATCACCGGGAGCTATTTGCCTTTTTTGCAACAAAGCACCGATATCTTAACACTGTAAATGAGCAGTAAAAGTCTTGAACTGCTCATTTACTTCTCTTTGCAGTGTCACATTTCAGCAATTTCGAAATTTCTTATAAGTCATTTTGTTGGCCTTTCATGGATACTAAATTGTCATCGAAAATTAAATATGTATTGTTGTTAATATGAATGTGAAATGAATGAAGAAAAACTTCATTATGTGAAATGTGTTTATTACATTGGCAATTGCGACTGGTTAAACTGGAAAGGAGTTCGCAATCCAAAGAGAAGAGCACGAATGCAGACAGCCACTGACTGCCCTTTGGTAGGGTGTTGCGACTACGTTTGAATGCGCAATTCACTCAGATGGGACACTCTGCGACGCAGAGGATTTGCGGTTTCCCTGGAGAGTCTTCAAAATATTTGCCTGTAATGGTTACATGACGAAAGATTAGAGACTTTCCTAATGAATTTCTTAGAAACTCTACTAGATCTAACTTTGGGGGACAGGGTTTCAAACAAAGAATATAAGGCCAAGTATTGATGCTGTGGCAAATGGCATTAAAAAAAGAGAAATGGCTCCAATATATAAACAAGGAGTCAAAAAGGCTCCCAAGTTAGCTCTCTTATCCATACCTAAAGGCTACAGTGATGTGGGTTGACCGAAAATGAAGTCAGAACAGTTTTGAGTTTCGGCACGGGCATTTGAAAGAAGAAGAAGAAGAAAAGGAGATTATATTGAACATATCTTACTAGAACATTCGATCATATCATTGAAAAAAAGAGTCAAAGTATGAAATTTAATACTAGAGTCAAAGTATGAAATTTTTTGAAACTTTATATGTGGTGTAGGGATATCGAACTTTCATTTTCCATGAAAATGAAAAGTTAGCCATTGATTTCTATGATGGTACATTTTTAGCAAAAGAAATCGTGTTTTTAATACAGCTTTGTTATGTTTTATAAAGGGAAACACCTAAACTCAAAATCTATTGAAAAGATCAAAAATAATATTTACGCTTTAATGTTGAAGAAATAACTTTTAAAGCGTAGAAACAGTGTGCTTGCTGGTCTACTCGTTAGGGACCAAATTGTTAAGTTTTCGTGAAGAAGGTATTCATTAATTTCGTATTCAAGGGGAAAGATTTTAATCCACAAGAAATGCAACTGATGAAATAAAAAAGAAAATTACTTTCTTACAAATATTACAGCACTTGTTTCCTAACCTACTGACTTAGTAACTTTCTGTTATTCTGCCGTGAGACTGCGAAATTATTCCCTAGGTATCTGAGACAGAAATACTTGCAGGTAATTCAGGGCGATGGTGAAATATGAGCAAAAGAAGATAATAATGAGAGAATAATTATTCCCGCTGATAGTCTGTTTACTGGGGAGAAACGCACCTACTTGTACGAGTAATTCACAGCAAATGCAATGACATACACAATCACGTCATGCACGTAGCTGGCTTTATCTTATTACGTGCACTAAGCCATTTCTCCTTTTCAACAGAGTACACACGATCATGCGTTAATCAAGATAACATTTGTTTGGGAATACGCAACAGGGTATGAAATATATTAAAAGTGTTAATGTGTGAACACATTTTGTTCGTAACGAAACAAGCACATTTGAAAAACCATTTCTGGTATATTTCTATTTACTGCCTTTGAACAGTTTTCGGCTAGTAAAAGACACTGAAGGAAACGAGAATTTTTCAAGATGGCGACAATACACAACAACTGGGAATGAACTGAATTAAAAAAGGTCTTGAGAAGAAACTAAGAGAAAACTTTCCTGGATTTCGCGCTGCAAAATATATTTTATCGATTATCCGCAGCATTACACAATTTTCTCTACGCTATGTATATTATCACAGTATACACTGTGCGTACGAATATGAGAAAGAAATAATGGAAAAAATTAATCAATATTAAATTATTATAAAACCTCACACGAACATCATTGTTAATTCAATGAAATCTATGTTCATTACAATTAAATCAATTCTTAAAGTAATACAAATTTATTCTCGTTCCAATATTCTTTTATATTCAAACGATTCAATAAATTCTAGATCTGAATTTTGTACGAAAAACGAAGGATGCTATTAATCGGACAATTATTGAACTACGTAAACTGATCATTTCTCTATTACCCCTATTTGTATTGTAGTCGGCAATGTATCTTGTGTGATGTGATCTGCGCCCGTATGTATTATGTACTTTAGGGCAATAGCCTCCGAAGGCTGGGCAGCGGTGACCCGGCCTTGCAGCCATGGGTTACGGGGTACGTCTGATCAGCATGCAAGCATCCCTACACCGTATTCAGGTCTTCTCAACCTGAGAAGAGAGTTTTCTCATCGTCGCACAGCAATATATACTGGGACATTGCAAGGAAAACGCACACAATAATCTTACCCGACCAGGAATGGAAGCCAGGGTCTTTGTCACCTAAAGCGAGCTCGCTGACCAATGAGCTATGAGCGAGGGCGATCTGCGCCAGTGCTAGATCAAAATTCAACTAGTCACAATCCATTTTTGAATTAAAATGGGTAAAATCTACACTTAAATTAACAAAATAATCCACAAAACGTCTTAAGTGACAGTTGAAAGACGTGAAAAACTGTTTCTATGTTTTACATGTTTCAAGAATGATGGGGAGGAACCGTCCATCAACAATTGGTCATCCACCCAGGCTGGCAGAATTCTGTGAGGAGGTCCTCAAACGCCTTCTCGCAAAAATTCACTGTGCCATACCACACGTTTACGAATCCAGTGAGTGGAGTGATTGGTAAAACAATCCACCAGCACACGCCACAAATTAGTACGCATGATAATGCACCTCCTTCAGGGGCAAAAGTTTGGTTTGGTTTGTTTTTTTCGTGTTTCCGGGCGCGTCAACTGCTTTAGTCATTAGTCCCGTTAGTGTACTGCATGTTTGTTTCTCGGGAGATAGCGGCGGTCTTTCCCAGTTGGATGACGAGATCCGGCGCCGACCTACCGTCGGCTAGTGGGGTTTCCCCCTAACCAGCGGGGCACCGCCCCAGCCGGGACAAGCTCTAAGCTCCCGACCGGTCTCCCGGAATATGTGGTAGTGTAGTGCATGTTAGTGTAAGTGAGTGTGAAAGGGGAGAGGATAGGACAAGGAAGGGGAAGGACAGATCGCGCGCGGTCCGTGGCCCGTTTGGTAGGGTACTGCTCCGGCATTCACCTGGTGTTGATCGGAGAAACCACGGAAAACTACCGATCAGAGCAGCCGGCCGCTAGAATTCTCTCCCAGACAGCGACTGAATTCGACCTAGCTGAAAAGCCAGTGCCGAAAATCCTGCCGCCGTGGGGAGTGTAACCTAGGACCTCCCGGTCAGAGGCGCTGCAGTAGCATCAGTTGATGCACTGAGCTACCGCTCCCGGTAGAGGCAAAAGGGGTTCGCCTTCCTCTAATAGAGCTCCCTCTACCTTTAGCATGATTTAGCTACAGCAAACTTCCAAACTCGAATCTTCCGTGAAGAGAGAGCATTTTGAAATGTAGCATCGATTCAAGGGAATGTGGCACAGTTTCTGCATCATTGCAAACGACATTCCAGAGCCTCAACGACCGCTTTTGTGAGTTTCGCAAAATTTGTACAAGTTAATGACATAGTGATTGATTGATTGTTAATGACTCCAGGCGCGTCAACTACCATGGTCATTAGTCCCGTACGTGCAGTGCGTGTTTTTCCTTGCATGGTGGCGGTGGTCTTCCTCCACTGTATGGCGAGATCCGAGGCCGACCTACCGTCGGCTAGCGGGGATTTTCCCTACCAGTTATCTCCCACCAGCGGGGCACCGCCCCAGCCGGGACAAGCTCTACGCTCCCAACCTGTCTTCCGGAATGTGGTAGTATAGTACATTTTAGTGTAAGTGTATGTATAAGGAGTGAGTATAGGACAAGGAAGTGGTAGGAAATACCGCGCGTGGTCCGTGGCCCGTTTGTTAATGTACTGCTCCGGCATTCGCATGGTAATGATCGGAGAAACCACGGAAAACTACCGATCAGAGCAGCCGGCCGCTAGAATTCTCGTCCAGACAGCGACTGAATTCGATCTATCTGACAAGCCAGTGTCGAAAATCCTACCACCGTCGGGACTCGAACCTAGAACCTCCCAGTCAGAAGGACTGCAGTGACATGTCCTGAGTCATCTCTCCCGGTAATGACATCGTACGATATTTCATTCCAAAGTAGTCTCTGAACTTATTGAATCAAATGAATATTTTTAATTAAGACAAAATAACGAAAAAAAACGCCACCCTAGGTGGCTAAAAGCGTGTACCTATTCAGAGCTTTGGTCCGAACGGTAGCAAGTTCGAGCCTCATCTTGGACATGGTTGTTTGTCTCGTGTCTCTCATGTGAGTGTTGTCGCAGAAGGCCTTCCATTCCTGTTGACCCCATATCAGAGAGTCCCGCAAAGTATTGTTAGTGTACAGTAATGCGTTTGAAATTGTTATTGTTGGTGTCTAGTGTAAGGTCGAATACGCTTGCGAAGTGAGACCGGCTGTCGGTTGGATAAAAGCCCTAAGAGGAGAAAATGAATAATTTCACATACACAAACGAATAATTTTACATTCAATTACGTCGCCTAATTACTCTTACATTAAACTTAGACATCACCTGCAGCATTTCTGTCACCACTAACCAACATTATTTTGAGCAAGGAGTAAATAACTCAACCTTAGTGTTCAACCGCTTTGCAACACAGAATCGTAAAGTATCCAACGCCAACCAGGATGGCTTCTAGAGACTGTAATATTACTTAATTGTAAATATTTCACAACACGTAAAACTTTTTAATGTTCTCATAGTCGTTCCCGATGTTTGGCATCGCGGGGGAGCTGGCACGGGAGACTACCCGAGTCACCGGCAAGAGGCGCGTTTTCACACGTCCAACTCACGTTGCAGTTTCCACGCCCTGCCTTTCGCACGTGCGTGCTCGCAAGTCACCACGCGCGCTGAGAAACTTTCTGCCTTCAAACCCGTCATTTCTTTAACTGAATTTGAAGAACATGGACAAAGGGGATCGTTGGATCCAATGTTACCAACACAATAGGTCGAAGATGACGATTCAGGAGACGCGGGCAGTGCACTCGGAAGTTTTGCCGGGTGACTTTGACCCCACGCGGAAGTTTTCGTTTATGATAACACAATACATCCCATCGTTTTCAAACGCACGAAGCGTGACTTCCGTATTAGGAGTAGTGCGTCACGAGGAGTGATATATCGCTGTTCAAATGTTGTAAATGCGTCATGTAAGTTAGTACTTTTTTCCTTGCAGCACACCTTATACGATGCAGTCAACAATAACGTAAACATTTCGGTTTCAGTCATATATGAAAAACAACTAAATTAAGATTTGAAAAAGGCATTAAAAGATAATATTTTATGAGAAACAAGTCATCACAAGATTTGATTAGTAAAATTATTATAGTTTGGTTGTGTATCCGCGGATTTTCTGAGAATCATTTAAATATTTTATTTGTATATCCTTCTCTTTTTTCTGAACAGTGTATCTAGTATAAGTAAAATCTACTGAATTGCTTTCCTGACGCTGTTAGTCTCATCCCACTGAATGGGTTTTTATGCAACTGAATGCAACAAATTATGAATGTTTGGCATTCCCCGTTTGTAGAGTATACTCTACAAGGGGGAAATGACAGAGCCCAAGAAATGTTTCCATGCAATGGATTTCAGAAAAGTTACTTTGAAAAAATAATGTGAAGTAAATTTTATGTAATAGAACTTGGAAGATTGAGGGAGGGTGGTTGCAATGAACAGACCTCCCTTTGACAACGCACAAGTTTGTAGCACACAATTCACGAACATAATGAAATGAATCACGCTCAACTGAAGAAGGGGCCGCGGTAACTCGTAAGTAGAGTTCGGATTCATGTGCACTAAAAATCATACAAGTATTCAAATATACTTTAAAAAGTAGAAAAATATGCAATTAAAAAGAAAAATATGCACAGAGAAAAGTGCGTGTTTTAGTCTCTACAAAATAGTTCAATTTAAATATTGAATGATACATACTGGATTTAATTTCAATTGCAAGAGGTTACAACACATTTTTCCAAATTTTCTGGGATGAATCATTTTTTGGAACACGCAAGAACGTTTTTATACAGAAAAAGTTCTTTCAACTTCGCTTGAGTTTAGGGGACAATACTTAAAAGCTACAATTTCGTTAGTTGTGTCATTTTCAACACCATGTATTTCACCCTGTAAAATACAACTTTTTCATTGCTCTCAAACAATAATTTTTTTCTTGAATTTTCTTCATTTCTTCTGTTAAAACTCGTTCTATTGGTCCTGGCAAATTTTTGGATGTTTTTGCTACAGAGTCCAGTCGGACATGTTTACTTCATCACGGACATGTTTGGATCGACTTTCTGATGAACTGTATCGCTCTAGTGACACAGATTTGATGCAAACTCGAAAGCCATCTCATCGTTCCTCCGAATTTTATGAAGGAACAAAAAAATTAAAAATGTAAAATATGAAAAAATATGCTCTTAAAATGAAAATATGTTCAATTATCATAAATATGCAAAACTATGAACTATATGAACTTGTCTATCGATCCCAAACAATAAGAAATGAATTTGTGTGTTTTATGCATATCATTACGTGTAAGGAAACAAAATGCAAATGTGCAACCAAGTGGCAAAATAATTTTGCAAACATTTGTACTCGTAAATAATTAAATCACTGTCAAAAATCCATCGCAGCTACAGCCGTAGGAAGAGCTGGCCTGGCCGGTCGCTGCTCGTTATCGCAATTCGCCGTAGCTGGATGCGGGGGCGGAGGCGGGGCGGGGTGGGGGCGTCGCCCGCTCCCCGCGCAACGAGTGTCGCCCAATAATTAGAGCGACGCGGGCGCGAGGCTCACCTCTTGCGCCTCGGTGCGTTGCTCAACAGGCCTGGAGAGGCGAGAAAGTAAATATCACACGCTCCGACCCCTGCGCCCCGCCCCGCCCCCGCCCCCGGCGGCCGCTCGTTAGGAGACGCCACCGCAACGCGCCACAGGGCGGGGCGGGGTAGGGGAGGGGCGGGGTGGAGAAGGGCGGGCAGGGTGGGGTAGAGCGGGGCGGGGAGGGAATGAGCGGGGGGGGAGGGGAAGGGGCGGAGAGGGGGGAAGGGGCAGGGCGGAGAAGGGCGGGCAGGGTGGGGTAGAGCGGGCGGGGAGGAATGAGCGGGGAGGGAAGGGGCGGAGATGGGGAGGAATGGGGCGGGGCGGAGAAGGGCGGGCAGGGTGGGGTAGAGCGGGGCGGGGAGGTAATGAGCGGGGGAGGGAAGGGGCGGAGATGGGGAGGAATGGGGCGGGGCGGAGAAGGGCGGGCAGGGTGGGGTAGAGCGGGGCGGGGGGAAGAGCGGGGGGCGGAGATGGGGAGGAATGGGGCGGGGCGGAGAAGGGCGGGCAGGGTGGGGTAGAGCGGGGCGGGAAGGGAATGAGCGGGGGAGGGGAAGGGGCGGAGATGGGGAGGAATGGGGCGGGGTGGAGAAGGGCGGGCAGGGTGGGGTAGAGGCAGGGGCAGGGGAGGGAATGAGCAGGGGAGGAAGGGGCGGAGATGGGGAGGAATGGGGCAGGGGCGGAGAAGGGCGGGCAGGGTGGGGTGAGAGCAGGGCGGGAGGGAATGAGCAGGGGAGGAAGGGGCGGAGATGGGGAGGAATGGGGCAGGGCGGAGAAGGGCGGGCAGGTTGGGGTAGAGCGGGCGGGAGGGAATGAGCGGGGAGGGAAGGGGCGGAGATGGGGAGGAATGGGGCGGGGCGGAGAAGGGCGGGCAGGGTGGGGTAGAGCAGGGCAGGGAGGGAATGAGCAGGGAGGGAAGGGGCGGAGATGGGGAGGAATGGGGCAGGGCGGAGAAGGGCGGGCAGGGTTGGGGTAGAGCGGGGCGGGGAGGGAATGAGCGGGGGAGGGGAAGGGGCGGAGATGGGGAGGAATGGGGCGGGGCGGAGAAGGGCGGGCAGGTTGGGGTAGAGCGGGCGGGGAGGGAATGAGCGGGGGAGGGGAAGGGGCGGTGATGGGGAGGAATGGGGCGGGGTGGAGAAGGACGGGCAGGGCGGGGTAGGGCGGGGCGGGGAGGGATTGAGCGGGGCTGGAGTGGGAGGGGCGGGAGAATGGGACGGGATGTGGCGGGGTGGGGATGATACGTAAGGGGGTAGGGTTGGCTGGGAAGCGAATTAACGGCAGGAGGACGTGAGGGCAAAGGGCGGGGAGGAGAGGGGTGGAGAGAAGGGGCGGGGTATAGGGCGGGGAGGGAAGGGAATGAGCAGGAGGCGGGGGAGGGGGGGGGGGGGGAGGGGGGGGAGGGGAGGGGAGGAGAGCGGCGGGGCGGGCAGTGGGTGGGGCGGGGCGCGGAAATAGGCGAGGAGGAGAAGTGCGGGGTGGGGTGTGGAGGAGAGCTGGAGGGGAGGGGTAGCGCCTCCCCCGCAGGTCAGAGTGCCGAGGCATCCGCACTCGCCCCTCTCCGCGATCTCTCACGCAACTGTCACCAGGACGCGTCGCGGTGCTCGCTTTTCCTTGCCCTGGGCCAAGAGGCAGGCGGCGCCACGTCAGGGAAAGAAATTTGGAACTGGCTTGGAGGTCGAAGTCTGGCTCTTCCCGAATTGGCAGATTGAGGGTTATCCCGTACGGCAGACCATGACGACGAAGTGGTGAACTCCTACAGCAGCGTATATCTTTCCACATCGTTTGACAAATATAAGCACACTACGGCACAGCGTTTGATACCCGAATGGTAAGAAGTAACTGTAGAACACAAAGGGCGAATTTGTGGCAGTGGCAGCAAATTATTTTATTTTTTAATGTATTCACAATAATTGGAATATATTTTATAAAATAATAAATGTATAATAGTAGACCGAAGTCAATAAATATGTGAATGTTCCATTTTGTGTAAGCGTATTTCCAGTCACTAATGCAAGGTGAGCCAATTAAAATGAAAAATCAAAAACCTCTAGTTTTTCAGTTCTTCATTGAACCCTGATAACTGATGCCATTTATAGCATTTAGCCGAAACAAGGTTAAAATTAAAAATCAGGTGATAATTAAAAAGAGATGTTATCTTTGAACATTCTGATTATCGCATACTAGTACGCACAGTCACTCACGAGCGAACCACATGAATAGTCGCTAATGTCAACAAAATACGAGTCGGCTTGCGTCGGGTCGGGTCGGGTCGGGTCGGGTCGGTCGGGTCAGGTCGGGTCGGGTCGGGTCGGGTCGGGTCAGGTCGGGCCGGGTCGGGTCGGGTCGGATCGGATCAGGCAATCCGAATAGAATCGGATCAGGTCGGTCGGATCGGGTTGGTTGGTCAGGCGGGTCGGGTCGGGTCGGGTCGGGTCGGTCGGGTCGGGTCGGTCGGGTCGGTCGGATCGGCCGGGTCGGGTAGGGTCGGGTAGGGTCGGGTCGGGTCAGATCGGGTGGGGGCGGGGGCGGGACGGATGGGGACGGGTGGGACTGATGGGGACATGCGGGGACCGGTGGAGACGAGTGGGGACGGGTGGGGAAGGCATGCCGCACACTCGCCTCTTCCGTGTGTCCCCGCCATCTGGCTGCCGCCGCTTCCCCTCCAGCCACCGCCGCCGCCACCGTGGGCGCGGGAACCCTGCACAACTGGGAAAGTGAAATTTCTTCTGTTTCTGAACGCTCCCACAGACTTCACCGGAATCACGTCGCGAGTTATCGCCGACCATCTCGCGACGAGTGTACTAAAGTTCAGTACGTTTCAAACTTCACTTTTATCTGCTTCGCGCACTGCCGGTTCCTGTACTTCCTGCTTCCAGTGTTCTCTGTCGTACCCAACCATACATATCGTTCCACTCAAAAGCTTCGGCAAGCTAATTGCCTTAATGCCACTACACCAACAACCTACTACCACGTTCATGTGACGTAATGATTCTCAAATGAACGGCTGAAAAAGTAGAGAAATACAACACAACCATTAAAACCTAAATAAAATGTAAATAATTTTCGCAAATTATTGCACAGACATTGAAACACCACCGCCGCAATTTTCGTTACCAGACGGTAACGCTGGGCACTAATGGGCTAAGGCCGATAGGTTATTCGGCCGATCTCGATTTCCAAACTTATATTCAACTTTCTAGTGTATCTCGTTACATATATGTAACCACACTTCAGGTCAACTCATTTTTGAAGCTTTTGCACTAATTTGCAAATTTTATTTCTTCAATAGGTAGAACCTCCTAAATGAAACATATGAGCAAGTTTTTACATTCCTGAATCCCAAATGTCGATTTAGCTGTGATCGGTAAGGCATTGTATACTCCTGGCAAGGGTGTACATATGACTTGCGTCGGTTCAAATCTTCAACTAAAACCGTGCTTAACCTGTGGTTAGTCAGAGGGAGAGGCCGGTGTTAAGCAAGCTGTGGTTGGTCCGCACCGAAGTTGACGGGGCGTATGCAGCTAAGGTCAAACAGTTTTGCTTCTTCTTATAGAAAAAATGCTCATATTATTATTGGTCATATTATTATTATTATTATCATTAAATTGTGCCGGTGTAAAGCAAGCTATGGTTGGTCCGCACCGAAGTTGACGGGGCGTATGCAGCTAAGGTCAAACAGTTTTGCTTCTTCTTATAGAAAAAAATGCTCATATTATTATTATTATTATTATTATTATTATTATTATTATTATTATTATTATCATTAAATTTCATTAGCATTATCTGCCAGTCCAGTCAGCCGTATTTCTGTGTCATTCCGTTTCCAGAAATGATGTTCGTCTGTCCTCTTCTAAGAAACAAGGTGAAATTCATCTGCGTTACTAAAGTCTAGCGGGTTACGGAAATGAAGGTGCGGCCTTAGAAGATAGCGTTTTGCTCATATTTGTTGCAGCTGATCCATTTCAGAATTCCAATTTGTCTGTAGTTCATTCAGATGATGTAATCATAAAGCATACGCAAACATATTTGATTTAAATTAATGAAATTACAATGTATATTGAAAAATGGCAGAAGTACAGAATGAAGAAAAAACATTGTAGTTACGAAGAGCAAAAGATAATGTATACGTTATAGTAATTTATTATTAAGATTGTTCATTTATTATTTATTTAGACGATAAAAAATATTTTTTCTTCGAGAGGAAATTGTTACCTCACGAGCGCCGGAAAGTCGAGTGATTTATTTCTCTCGGATAGGTAGAGCTGTAAACGTTGGCAATGCTGACGATTGTAACTGTTGACATTTACTCCAGAGCGCGCGAAACAAACTAATCGAACAGTTGTGAGCAGCGGCGCGCCAGAGAAAGTAGATGGAAACTTAGTCAGTGAGGTTGCAAGATATTATAGCATATCAACCACTAAGAAATGTCCTTTAATATTTAGTAGAAGAAAAATCTGTTCATTTTTCTACAAGCATCTGTTTTTGCAGTTTGTGAATTATACGATTGTATATTATAATGAATGATAAGTCGATGTTAACCTTTATTGAAGTATGAATATTGAGTAATGTACCTCTATTGAAGTATTTTTAGAAAATGAGAACCTATAAATCCCCCATTACTCTAACTGTGACAGCCTCTTTAAGCCATATGTTGCGGTTTGAAAGAATCCGCTGCACTTCATCTCACTGTAGCTAATTGAAATGATTGAAGGCGTTGTCATTGTCAACAAATTTGTTGACTATGACAACGCCTTCAATCATTTCAATTATGTAAATGTCAACTACAACTCACCACTGAATCAATATCACAGTAGCTACCTCAGCCCTTCATGCCGACGTAATAAAGTGGATGAATCTCAATTGAAAAACCATATTTGATGGTTCATAGCATCATCTGAAGTCACAATGTTAATTTAATACCTGTGACCGAGGAGTTCTAGGGTTCCAGTCCCATTCGTAGCAGGATTTTCGACTCTAGCTACAAAGCTAGGTCGAATTCAGCCGCTGTCTAAAGCAGAATTCTAACGCCCGGCTACTCTAATCGATAGTTTTCTGTGTTTTCTCCAATCAACACTAGGCGAATGCCGGAGCAATACCCTAACAAACGGGCCACTGACCGCGCGCGATCTTTCCTTCCTCTTCATTGTCCTATTCTTCTCTCCTTACACACACACATACTTACACTAACATGCACTACACTACCACAAATTCCGGGAGATCGGTCTGGGGCTTAGAGCTTGTCCCGGCTGGGTCGGTGCCCTGTTGGTGGGAGAGTCCTGGTTAGGAGGAAACCCCGCTAGCCGACGGTAGGCCGGGGCCAGATCTCGCCATCCAGCGGGGGAAGATCACCGCCATCTCCCGAGGAAAAAGCATGCACTACACTTACGGGACTAATGACCTAGGCTGTTGACGCGCCCGGAATCACTAATCAACCAACCAACCGCAGGCTCAAAGGGTTGGAGGCGCCTACGCGCTCGCGTGCCTCAGTTCCCGCCCCCGTCCTCGCCCCCTTCCCCGCCCCCATCCCGCCCCCGTCCCCGCCACCGTCCCCGCCCCCGTCCCGCCCCCGCCACCGTCCCCGTCCCCGCCCTATCCCCCGCCACCGCCCCGCCCCCGCCACCGTCCCCGTCCCCGCCCTATCCCCCGCCCCCGCCCCGCCCCCGCCCCCGTCTCCGTCACCGTCACCGCCCCCGTCCCCGTCCCCGTCCCCGCCCGCCGGCGTCAGCGCGCCAAAGGCCCTCGCGCTTTCGAAAGCCGCCGCGCGCGGCGCTGAGGAGGGCGATGGAGCCGCAAAAAGTCCGCCGGCATTTCCCAACGCCCACGGCCCAAACACATCAGCTGCGCAACTTTGTTTTTCCACTTCCAAGAATGCAGCAAAAGAAACTGGTTATTCTGACCCTTCAGCAGGGAAATTCATTTCTGCAATTCTGCTGTTAAAATTGTTTACAGAATGGAAAGGTCTCGTTCTTCATGATGGAGCTGGAAGTCGTTCTCTCACGACCCCAAGCAATCATTAAGATTATAGACTTGAATGAATGTCTCTTACAATGTTGCTGCTACTAACGCGCTTATAATTGGCATGTCGCTAATAAAATTGTAAGTGATCACTTAAATACTAATGATTTTTTCTCAACGTCAATTGTATGTATTAAGTTGATAAACAATTTGTGCTTGAAACAGTATTGTCAATTTTCTGTTCTACATAGAAAATAAATCAAGAAAGAGCTAATGTGTGGTCTGATTGATTGAGAGTTCTTACAAGAGGTGGTTGACACATTGGTAGTTTATAGGTTTCCACATTACAATAACACTAGGGAACAAGATTTTTACTTCGAGAAAGATAATGCGCAATAGTTAATTGTACGTAGATTACGAATATCACAATAAAAACGTCATATCACGTCGTAGTTTTTAAATATACTCTATCTTTATGCTGATTCATACCCTATTTTGCTATTAATGCAAATACATTGAAATTGCACCAATAAGATATGTAGAATCAATACACATAAAATCTATTTAAAAATAAAGTATTTGTACAGTTCATCTACGCCACTTTCATGATATATCAACAAAATTTGACTTTCATGTTTTTTTTACCTTCTGTATTCGGAGATTGCCGTCTTTATTCTTGGGTCTGGTAGTCACGCTCAATTACGAGCAGGTCTTAGAGGATGTTTTGAAAACATGTCACGTGCACCGCATATTTCCTACTGTGCATCAGTCACCAAAAGGAATTATTTTATCTCCTTACCTCATCGCAAGTACACAAGTATCCTACTGTCAGGGTGGCAGATTCTGAGTCAGTCGGTGTCATGCGGAACTGAATCCCCAATGCGCGTGAAGTTCATGTCTGGTTTGTATGTGCCTCAAATTCATTAATACATTACAGTTCTGTGATTTTTATAAAGTTAAATTCGCCACATGATCTCTAGAATGGAATCAGTTTGAGAAAATAAAAATGGTTATTTCACATCAAAAGTGTGCGAATAACTTCTGTTACGTTTGTGGAAGATTTACACCCAATTTTCAAAGGAAAAAAATGTACATGAAATCACAGAATTTGCGTATTCTCTTAATACTTTGGCTGTTGTATTTTTTGATCAGGCCAAACCATGGTTTGCTCACCGGTGTTGTGTCAGCTGTACAACAAACCTTAGGTTGCGGTTGTATGAAAAACTCAAATCTTTGTCGTTAGATCTATCAATATTGTGGAGAATACCAACAAACCATTTTAATGTCTGCATGTTATTGTACGAATATGCGCATTCCATTTTTAACTTGATCTTACCTCACATGAAACAAGCTCATAAAATGTTTGTAGTAATATAGTTTGCGGGAATTAGAAAAGGATTCTGTTTAATTCAAATACCAAATATGTTCATATCCTTTGAACCTTGCATGATAGAAACTTTTTTTAACAATTTTCGAAATCAGCGAGATCATTTCCTTTGAAATTACTTACTTTCATCCTGGAGGTACATTTTAAAACATTTTCTAGTGTAATTTTATGTAACTGATGTAAAAATTACGAGAAAATCCTCGCTGTGTTGTAACACAGGTAGTTTAACAATTATTATTATTATTATTATTATTATTATTATTATTATTATTGATATTATTTTCATTTTTATTAAATGTTTGTTGTTTTTTGCGACACGAAAATAGTCGCAAGAGTTGTCTCATTGTAGGTTTCTTTGTTGGTCTCTAGGAAGGGAATATTTGATGTCAAAAATAGGAGAAAACGAAGTAATTCCCAGAGCAACGCTACACTTCTCTTCCACGCAGTTCAGTATATGATAAAAATATACTACATCTCATTGTATTATTACCAATACTTCATAAAAAGCTCTCATAAATATTTCTGCTCCCACAGCACAGCCTAATTCCTTTTCCACTCTTCCGTCAACGCTCCTCTGCTGTTCTTGACCGCCTTTGGGAAGTTGACGCCGCTTGGGATGTAGTTTCCTAACAGGGAAAGTGCCTTCTACGTTGCGTGTACAGACGGCACAGTACCTCAAAAATCACAAGAGTCTTTACTCAAAAGAATGTGCAAGTTGCGCGAAAACAACACTAAGGAGAGGTAATTTTAAATGATCGTGTAAATCAATAATCGATCAAAGAGTCGCACCCCGGATTTTTGTCTCGAAGAAGGGCTTCCGGTATAGTGTCCAAAAACGTGTTTTCTTGTAAAGCATTTTTCATTTATTCTGAACATGAAATGCAGTTTTATGTGTTGATTTATAGTTAATATTTACAATGTTCATAATTGTGATATTGAATGATTTTCCTTAGTTTACAAAATTAGCAAAAGCTACATTTTTGAGTATGTATCATTGGCTCCTGGGGAGGGGGACTGACGCCCCCCTTGGGTATGCCACTTAGCATAACTTCTTACTCAAATATTGTAACGAAACATTTCATTATTTTAATCCACCCCTTCCCGTAACGGCTGCAAATTTCAACTTTAAAGCGTCGTCAATGCACTATATACCTTTTCTGTCATCGAAGTGAAGTACATAAATTGCGAGAATAAATAAGCACACACAGTCGTCTGTCTCTCTACCAGTAAGCACACAAGCCTGTTTGTCTACCAGTAAACACACAAACGTGTCTCTCTCTCTACTCGGCGCGACAGCCCACGAAAGGGCCAGGGCCTACCAGCAAAACAAGCCAATGTTCTTGAAGAAATATGCAATGCAAAATTACCATAGAATGCACATGAGTTGCACACACTGAACACCTTTCATCACATCTTTCATTGACCAAAAGCTTAACGTTATCTTCTGTCTAAAACGCTACACTTTCTGCGTATGTTCTTGCACTGCACAATAGTGTTATTAAATAACGTTGTTGTCCGTGAAAGCTTAGAATTGATAGGTTTCTTTCAGCTCTACGATTATCATTACCATTGTGATTGATTTCCGTTTAATGAAGTGACAGAAGTTATTAACGCTTACATTTAATTATGAACAGGCTTAAAGAATATTGTATATAGATTGGTGAATTAGTCTTTTACCTTTTTCTGAGAGATATCTGTTCACCTCCTCCTGTAAGACAAAGAAATAAATAATTAATGAGGTAATAATAGAAATAGTCATCTAATCGTATGAGAACTATGACTACAGAAGTTGCATCTGCGGATTTCAATATTGTAATAGACATTGTGAAGGGAAACCATTTAAAAGCGTCATTGTATCGCGACAATGAGCTCGATGGGCTTCAAAACTAGTGAGTTTTAGAGTCATTTACGCTAATGCAAACCCGCAATATTCATAAAATCATTGCTGCATAACGGAACCCACGATGACTATGTTTTATTGCTGCCTATAAAATGGCTTAACCTGTGAGGTTAATGGGATATACCACGTGTACAGAGATCCTATAAACCAATCAAGAATTCTTCTGCAGTCATCGATGTGTATTTAGGTACTAATTTTTGCCATGAAACCCTACGATACGATTACTCTACCACCGAGCTGCACACGGACAAGAGATCCATCATGTCTAGAAGTTGACAAGCAAAACAAACGTGCAGCCATCCACGAAAAGATGTAAAAATCCAGACCCATCCGGCCGGAAGGCCTACTTAGAGTCTTTGATTGTGCAATTGGGCTTGTTGCATAAGGCGAATCGTTTCCCCTATAATGATACCGTGTGAAGAGCGACTGACGCCTGGGGAGTCTGTTGGACCAGCCTACACGAGGGAGAGGTTAGTGAATGGAGATATGCCTAAAATATATTTTCAGGCTGGCCACACTTCAAATTGATATTCTACTTCACAGCGCGGCCTACTAGTTCATACAATTCGGACCGGGAGCGGTAGCTCAGTGCATTAACTGATGTCACTGCAGCGCCTCTGACCGGGAGATCCTAGGTTCCCACTCCCCACGGCGGAAGGATTTTCGACACTAGCTTTCAGCTAGGTCGAATTCAGTCGTTGTCTGGAGGAGAATTCTAGCGGCCGTCTGCTCTGATCGGTAGTTTTCCGTGGTTTCTCAGATCAACACCAGGCGAATGCTGGAGCAATACCCTAACAAATGGGCCACAGACCGCGCGCGATCTCTTTACACTTCCTTGACCTACCCTCTCCCCATACACACATACACACTTACACTAACAAGCACTACACTATCACATATTCCGGGAGACCGGTCGGGAGCTTAGAGCTTGTCCTGGCTGGGGCGGTGCCCCGCTCGTGGGAGAGTCCTGGTTAGGGGGAAACCCCACTAGCCGACGGTAGGTTGGCGCCGGATCTCGCCATCCAGCGGGGGGAAGATCACCGCCATCAACCAAGAAAAAACATGCACTACACTAACGGCACTAATGACCAAAGCAGTTGACGCGCCCGGAAACACGAAAAAATCAAATCAAAACATTCATACAATTCGGCAAATCTAAAGCCCTGTTCAACAATCACCAGCCAAATCAACCATCACTCAACAATCGCAATCATCATAAAGTTTTGTCACCGATTCGTCTGTTCCTCCTATTGGCACAAATCTTAATAAATTTTAACTAAGGGACTATTTAGCACCTCATTGCAGTGATATATTTCGAAGAAATATTTCGTAAGTTTGGTAATCCTCTACAAAGTTATTGAGATGTTGAAAGCTTTAAAACAGATGCGAAAAAATAACTGTTTTGCTACCGAGAGCCAGTCAGTCTCCCGCATCCGTAGCGCTATGAAGTGCGGTAGAGTGAGAAGTTTCAAACAGTTCTTAATGCTGTCCAGAGAAATCGCTGGCGCGGGAGAAGGCATCGCATGCCAGCCGCGATAACCGAGGGCTCCTCATGTTTCAAGGGCGGGGAGAGGGGAGAATGCGCGTCTGAACGGTCAGTAGGAACCGCAAAATATTGCGGTGTACAGTCCTCCTCTGGTCGTTCGTAAGTTATGCTCTCAAGTTTTCGTGAAAATGGAGTGTGTTAATGATCCACAAGTTAGTGGTGTGTAATTGTCTTATAAAACAATTATTAAAGACGGAATTTCATATAAGGTTGTAATTTCAGAAAAGCTCAAAATAGAAGACTATGTTAGAGGTATAGCTTCCATGAAGTGCGGTATATTTGAAATAATGTTCAGGATTCGCCACTGATTCTACTGTATATTCAATTTCTTTTTAGGCAACTATTTCGGTTATTTTTTTAACTTTAATTATTCTTCTTTCAAATCAAATAATTATATAGATATGTCATTAATCTACAATTTTTTAGTACAAAAATTGCTAATTTCTTCAAAGAATAGTTGAGGAGCAAACATTCAAACAATGACATGTCAATTTGGAAAAAATTAAGTTCTTCTGTACTTTTTACCTAGAACTTTATTTCCAAAAATGAACGTAAGATGTCTTACAATACATTAAGTAGTATTCTATTCGTTAGATTAAAAGATGTGTTAAAAAGTGTAATATTTGGGCTACATTTTTCATTTCTATTCGAAAACTGTCATGTGGACATGTCACGTTTTGAATGTTTGCTCCTGAACTCAGCAGATTCATCTGCTTCGTGCCTCAGGGGCTGCCAGTATGATGTCGTATTGCTGCGCAAACGAGCTCAGCTCGTGGGACACCCCGGAGTAATGACGTTGCGTTACAATCTCACGCACTGGTTTTTACAGAGCGTTCCAACGATACTGTTCACGTGACTATTTCAATCGCTTAGTGCAGAAAGCCCTCATGTCCGCTCTCAAGGAATATTTAGAAGAGAAAAGCTGTATTATTTTACACTCGATTCTGCACCAAACGAAAATTTTAGCCTGATATTACATCCACGGACGCGGCGGACATGAGGGAGTTTTATTACAATTCAATTATTAAAAGTTTACTTTGCATCATTTAAAGTAGAACAATAGTTTTATTTATAAAAAATCAGCTCACTGGGAAGTTTTCCGACAATCCTCTTTTCTTTTAATTATACTGGACCACTTCTCGGTTCCCGTAAGACTAATGGGGTTGTAATTTTCACTGTTTTATTGGTTTGTCAGGACCCATTTAAAAGTTCGTGAACTTTTTTCCCTACACTGACAATAAAATAAGTGTTTTATTTTTCGAAACATTTCTATGTCTCATTTTGTGGACTTACTCTACCGCGAGAAAAAAGTTTCATTTCACATACAATTCTATTCATAAGGAATGTTCAGCACAGATTAAAATTTCGATTAAATACACTTTTGTACAGGTCAATGATTAACAGTCTGTGTACCGTATGAAATAACGAAGTATTATTAGTCTCGTAACCAACTTTCAATATATTCAAGAAAATACGATAAGATATAGAAAAGTTTAAATTCGCTTCTTAAAAATGGGTCAATGGCCCCATAGTGGGTTAAAATATCCTCAAACACTAAACCATTGGCGACAATTGGACATGTTCCGTATAGCGCCTGCTAAGGGCATCTGGGACGTTAACCGAGTCAAAATTGCTCTTGTTCGGCGGTGGGTGTGTTCTCCTCGATGTCTAGACTTATTTGACAGACTCGGCGAAAAAGAACTCAAATAAAACGTACACTATATATCAAAATATTACGAACACTTTCATTGTATCCTCCTAATACTACGCGAATAAAAGGTTAAAGGACGTATTTGGTAACTGCGCACCATTAGCTGCATTCGCTGCAGCGACTGATTCGATCGATAGTTCTCTGTTTTCCCAGATGAATAACAGGCGAATGCCGGAGCAGTGCCCTAAAAAACAGGCCACGGATCACGCGCGATTTTTCCTTCCTGGACATCTGGAAGGGAAAATCTTCACAAGCCGACGTATAATTCAACGCCGGGTCTCATCATCCAGCTGTGGAAGAACACCTCCACCTCCCATGATTCACTTCGCTTACGGGACTAAAGACCATAGTAGTTGACGCGCCCGAAAACTCGAAATAATCAATCCGCTGTCGTGTAGGACAGCGCCGGATCTGACCGTCCAGCGCGGAATGAACGTGCTCGGAAACAATCAACCAATCAATCAATCAATTGTGGAACGGGTCAGCCCAATCACCTTATGACCTGCTGGTAGCGGGAGGGTTTGCCTAGAAATGTTTGGAATGAAATTCGGCAATCCGCCAAGCATTGGGGCATGATGGATTGCGGCGCAGCTGTGGCGGAGGGAGAGAGTTGAGTTGAGGCAGGGCGAGGCAGAGCGGTGCCGGGCAGTAGAGTTGGAGGGGCGGAGGCTGGGGAGAAATGAACCGTAAGTTGGGCAGGGCAGCTCGGAACAGAGCGGGTATTTCGTACAAAAAGATTGTAAAAGAAAAAAAGAGACGGAATCTACGCTACGCAAAACAGACACTTTTGGCAGGTCCTATCAAGGACTACATTCCTAAGAAGAATTTTCCATATAACTCTAAGCACATAATATAGTTTAACAGTAATTTCTTTTTAAGTTTTCACTGGACACAGTTAGGCTTACGAATCGTACAACTGACATTCTATGCGTCCCGTGGTACAGGTGATCCCCTCAGACCTTTTAGTAGTGTCGGTGCAAGCAAACTCAATCAAACCAGGAAGTCAGTCGACTTTATCATTTGTGTATTGATAAGAGTTTCGCGGGTTGTTTAAGGCTACAGTAGTGTAAACATCTGGCGAAATCTGACCTAGATTTTTGAAAACGAATCATTATTTTGTTTCCGCATGAAATGCACTTAAAGTGACTAAAACAACAATAATGATTTTCCGATTTGATCATTTCCCGTTCGGTTCGTTCCATCCAAAGGCAGACAAAATAAAATGGATTTGCTTCGAGGGCCTCTGTAAAGGATGAAACGTTCAGCACAAGAATCCAGCGGATGGCATTTCAACCACATGTTGGAACAGTCGGTAGAAAAAGGTACAGCTGATTGAAGATTTTGGAACATCTACATGAAAAACGGCGTGAGAGAACCGCAAAATTCTCCGCGAGGTTCTTGATGAGGCATTTCCACACTTGGAAGTAGATGACTGGTCGTTGCTCAGTCGCGCCGTGGCCAAATGCCATCAAGAAACGAAAAAAATGCTCGCGCTCTTCTGGGCACAGTGGCATGGTCCAACAGCATGAAATTCAACACTTTATTGCTGACACGTGGCGAGCAGGGGTTAGGGATGTTGGCACCAATCACCGGCCGAGATGGTAATGTGCCAACATTTCTGAACGGGATGTCTTATTCCGAGGCTCTTTCAGGTTAAGCATATGGGCCACTAGCTAGAAACAAAATCAAATCGCCGTCCGGAGGATTGATTACGAACTCTGCTTTAACAACTAACGCCATTATTCCTGAAAGTGTAGTGCATGATTCTATGCCAAATGCCATCAAGAAACGAAAAAAATGCTCGCGCTCTTCTGGGCACAGTGGCATGGTCCAACAGCATGAAATTCAACACTTTATTGCTGACACGTGGCGAGCAGGGGTTAGGGATGTTGGCACCAATCACCGGCCCAGATGGTAATGTGCCGACATTTCTGATCGGGATGTCTGATTCCGAAGTTCTTTCAGATAAAGCATATGGGCCACTAGCTAGAAACAAAATCAAATCGCTGTCCGGAGGATTGATTACGGGTATTATTCCTGTAAGTGTAGTGCATGATTCTCTCGTGAGGTAGCGGTGATGTCGTGCTGTATGGTGAGATCCGGCGCCGACCTGCCCGTTGGCTTGCGGTGTTTTCCCCAACCAGGTATCTCCCACCAGCGGAGCACCACCCCAGCCGTTCTAAGCTCCCGGCTGAGCTCTGTACATGTGTGGTAGTGTAGTGCATGTGAGTGTAAGACGTGTCAGTAAGGAGGAGAGGCAAGAGGAAGGAAATTCGCGCGCAGCCTGTGGTCATCAAAATAATTAACAGAATTCATTTCACCACGCATAAGAAATAACGTTATATTTATATCATATTATAGCGTTAAATTTTTATATTTTCTTTTGAATGAAAAAAAATGGTGCGTACGCCGGGTTAGTTGGTTGTGAGTGATTCCGGGCACGTCAACTACCGAGGTCATTTTTCCCGTAAGTGTAGTACGTGTGTTTCCGGGAGGTGGCGGTGATCTTCCCCCGCTGGATAGCGACCTAGCTGGAGCCGTTACAAGTTCTAAGTCCCCCGACCAGTCTTCCGGCATGTGTGCTAATGTAGTGCATGTTAGTGTAAGTGTGAGTAGGGGGTGAGGATAGGTCAAGGAATGGCAAGGAAAGATCTCTCGCTCAGTCCGTGGCCCGTTTGTTAGAGCACTGCTCCGGCATTCACCTGGGGTTGATCATAGAAACCACGGAAAACTACCAATCAAGGCAGCCGAGCGCTAGAATTCTCCTCCAGAGTGCGACTGAATTTCACATAGCTGACAAGTTAGTGTCGAAAATCCTGCCACCGTCGGGACGCGAACCGAAGAACCGCCAATCAGAGGCACTGCAATGACATCAGTTGATGCCCTGAGCCGCCTCTCCCGGTACAATGAAGCCGGAGCCTGGGGCAGGATGCGTCTGGAGTGTGAACGCGAGGAAGCGCAGTGCGGGGGCGCGAGGCGAGGTGGCGCCTGTAAGGAAACGCGCATGCGCACGGCGAGTGCGGCGGCGGGCGCTGGCGCTGCCGCGTGCGCAACGGCGGCGGCGGCGGCGGCGGCGTTTATGGCCGGGAAGAAGACAATTTTACTGGCAGAATGAAAGTGCTGCGGCTGGGGCAGAGCGCATTTCGACACCGCGGAGGCGGCGGCGGCGGTGGTGGCGGCGGCGGCGGAGAAAGCAGTGGGGAGGCGAGATCAGGGTCCGGAGGCCTCTGATCTGGAGCACGGGTACCCGTTGCCCATCCCTTCCCCTCCCCTTTCCGCTCAGCAAACAGCGATCCGTTTGGGCCGGGCGTGTTCGAAGGACTTCGTGGGGCAGCTTAGTTCCGCGTTGCATCTAACTCCTTTACAGACAGCACCGCTCCCGGAGGGAAAATGTGTTATTGCATAAAAGTATGCCTGTTTATGTTTCGGATTGTTCACAATTTTTACAATCTGTATTTGAAGTTATGACATTTTTTTCTTCTAGTAGTTCTCTTGAAAAATCCCTTGATAAATATATTTATTGAAGAATACTGTTTCAAATATTTCTTTCAAACATTTCTAGGAAAGGTTCGGACCATTAGGGAAACTGAAATTAGGGAGTGAGAAAACAGCACTGGTTAGTACGAGCGGAGCCTAGACAGGAGAGAAATAAATGAATAAATAAGTCAAGAAGCTAACAAAAATTAAGTTAATCAGTAAGTTATGTTAAGTTAGTAAACAGTTAAAAAAATAGGTCATAATTGTTAAGTTTATAAATAAGTCAATAAAATAAGATAAAATGAAACTGTTTAAGTAATAAGCACACTCGATAATAAGTAATAAGTACGATCGTAATAAGCACGATCTTCTGCGGCGCTGTTTGTTTTCAGGTGCTGAGGAGGCCAAACACTGGAAGGAGAATGCGTGACGCCCGTGCCAGATAAATAAATTGTTTTTAAACAATTGTCGGATAGATTAGCATGTACTCTGCTTCTAACGGTAGGTTTTTCCCCTTTCAGGTTTTTTTCCCTCAGCCGTACCTTATGGTCTGTTTTCCACGGCTTTGATGCGATGGAGAGACCATTTGGGATGAATACCAGAATTCGAAACTTTAGAACGCGGTAGAATGTAGGTATTGTAACGGCTTAAAGACCTTTGGCTTAGCCACATAGCATCAAGTTTTCTAATTTGTCAGTAATAATTACCTATTATATTAAATTAATATTTCTGTGTCTTAGCATTTCTTTCCTATTTCCGTACTTCTTCTTCTTCTTCTTCTTCTTCTTCTTCTTCTTCTTCTTCTTCTTCTTCTTCTTCTTCTTCTTCTTAGGGTCTTTTCTACTGTTACTTTTCTACTTTTACCCTGTACATAACAGGATTCCTATTATGTACAGGGTAACTGATCCACGCACGAAACCAAACACACTCGCGCTGTCGGGAGAAAAGTTCATTCCATCTTCCATCCATCACAGCGAAACTCAAACCCGCGACCCTTGGGTGACCCTAAAGATTGCAGTTGGAACGCTTTCGACACCACCTCGGACATCCAGGCCCCCATTATTTCTAATTATTTTATGCAACAAGTTATCAGACGCTAAGGCAGTAGTGTCGTAGTGATCTCGGACCGAAGGGTCGCGGGTTCGAGTCCCGCCTCGGGCATGGTTGTATTTGTGTTCGTCCTTTCACCCCTTATCACCATATCGTTTCATCCACATAGTTACCAAACCGTTAACAGCAATAGTGGTCGCTAATGACCTAAGATGTTGATGCGACCTTAAATAACCAATTAAAAAAAAGTTATCAGAAAAAGTTCATGATGACGTATCAAATAAGAACTATACCTGAGAATCATACTTGATAATGAAGTCAAGTGAAGGTTTAATAATAAGAATGCTAATAAGAAAGTATAAATAAAGGGAATATGAGATCCGAAGCGTTTTCATTTCTCATTATTTGAGCTTCGTATTGCAAGCAGAAAGTAGTTTATCAACGCATTCCATCTAGCATCAACTAGTAACTCTAATTTCTACAACTATTAATTTCTCAACATCCGTCGATAATTATGTGCTCAAATGCATATTCTATTCACTCTCGTCGACACTAATACCTTCATATTGTTTCGAACAGTTTTTAACAGACAATAATATTTGTATTCCGTGAAAACACGATACAGGAAACTAAAATAATCTCTCTTTCGTGTTCAAAGAGCAACAACTATGAAACAATTGTAGTCTCTACAATCAATAAACTGCGTCAAGAATTATATTGCATATCTGGGGTTTAGTTTCGAAGAAATGTTAATTTTAATGAGTATGTTGTGGACAAAACGTCTTTTTTTGCAAATTTCTGCGAGAGCTTCGTTTCTCATCGTCAGCATTCGTTGTGGGGGTGATAAGATGGCTCAGGGGGAGAGATGGCTCAGAGAATCTACTGATGGCACTGCAGTGCCTCTGACCGGGAGGTCGTAGGAACGATTCCCGACAGTGGCAGGAATGTCTATATTAGCTATATAGCTAGATCAACTTCAGTCGCCGTCTGAAGGATAATTCTAGCGGCTGGCTACTCTGATTCGTAGTTTTCTTTTATCAACACCAGGCGAATGCCGGAGCAGTACCCTAACAAACGGGCCATGGAACGTGCACGATCTTTCCTCCTCCTCCTCCTCCTTCTTCTTCTTCTTCTTCTCCTTCTTCTTCTTCCTTGTCCGATCCTCACTCCCTACTTACACTAACATGCACTACACTACCACACTTGTCGAGAGCTTAGAGCTTGTCCCGGTTGGGGCGGTGCCCCGGTGGTGGGAGATACGTGGCTAGGGAAAACCCCGCTAGCCGACGGCACTAGGCCTTCTCGGGCAACGAAACGTAAAGATGATTAGCTGGGAAACAAGATGAGGAAAACCTGTCCGCGGGATTTAGTTGGGCGATTCCTGGTTCACGGACCTACACCCGAGGATGTGCAGAATGTAGAAATCGTTTTTTTTTTCTCAGAGGAAAACTTATATTACTAACATATTACATACCTTTCTCGGAAAAAAGGGCAGGAAAAGGGTTGGAATGGGGGGGAAAAGAAAAGAAAAAAGTGTTTACATGAACGGGACTAATGACCTTAACAGTTGACGCACCCGAAATCACTAATCAATCTTTGAGCAATAAACTGTTTAATCATTCATCCATACATAATTTTCGATACAACAATGCAAGGTATGGCCGTGCATACGCGCGATTGTGTCTCAGAGGTTCAGATGGGAGACGAGGCCGGCTGAGTAGGGGCGGGGAGTGGCTGGGGAAAGAGCACGGCGAGCGCTAATGTCCTAATATAATTCCGTCTGACCACGCAAATTTCGTTACGCTCCTTTCACCTACTAGGGATGAAAGAAGGTATTACTTGGGCGACGAAACAGGCGATTTTAATTTAGCTCAGAGGCTTCATTTAGGCTTGAGAATCCAGTACATGCAGTAAATCTACTAACATGGGACTGCCGGCATTACTTCCCCTCCGAAGGAAGGCGTACGAAGAATTTTTCGCCCTTAGAAATCAACGGCTTCGATGGGGTTTAAACCCGCGAACTTGGGTATAACAGCCCGATACGCTAACTGTTACACCATCGCCATAGACTGCAAGTATCTCGACACATAGAACTACCACCTAGGATATAAATTCATTTGTACGAATACATATTGTTAGAGTGTCGACATTTACAAACGCTGATTACTATTAACTACATGAAAGTAAATTCCGAGCTGGTAGCCGATATCTTGTGGGAATTCCATTATAGGTATGGGGATAATCAAACACAAGAGTAAAAATAAGATATTTCAATGTTGTTTATTATTTTTTCAAAATTTTGTCATTGTATTATTCATTTCACTTCTTTTGTCTATTTTATTCTTTATTCCACTGTTCCTCTTTATGTTTATCACTTTTTTTTCCTTTTTGTTACAGACCCACTGAGGATGGAAAAATATTGTTCCCGAAAGGTACTTTTGGGCATAAAATAAATATATATTATTTATTTTTACTATTGTGGTTTGATTATCCCATACCTATAATATATAAAAGTAATTCTTATTTTAATAAATCAATTCCAATTAACTGTAATTGTAATTGTAATTGTAATTGTAATTCCGCATTCCCAAAGCAGTAGCAGTTATTTGAAAAGATTATTTCACGGATGAAAATAAATGTATAGTAATATTTCAACATTCGCTATTTTCGAGTTTCAAACATTCGTGATTTGAGAAAAGCTACCGGTTTAACCTTCGCAGCTTCAACATTCGCGATTGCGTTACTTCGCCGTCCTACATTTTTCTTCAGAGCGAGCAGATTTCGGTTTCTTCAACAGTCCAACAGCGTGGGAACGCAAGTTGTCAGACACTTAAAGAGCCTAAAGCATCGCGTTCTGCAAAAATGACAAGTTGGAATTTCAATTCAGAATAACACAATTGCTAAGTAATTTAATTCATTTGCATCAAATTAGAGGCGACTGCTTTGACGACATGAACAAAATCTTTGCACCTCTCATGATAATAAACTTGAAGATGAACTTCGTAAAATCATCAGCGAAGAAAACTTCGAAAGTAGCTATAAAGTAACTCACGAAACCGTCTTCGTGCTACTTTAGTGTCAAAACTTTTAGTGATATTGTAAAACTTCATTGTAAGCTCTATTGGAAAGGGAATTTGCACGTGCTCTGAACATGGACAGATCTCTGAAATTTAAGACAAAAATACAAGCAGCAACTCTTCCATAACTAAATACTTTTAAAACAATGAGGAGTTCGGTGAAATAAACAAAAACAACTAAATGCTATGTTTAATCACTAACAATTTTGACATAGCATTCAAAAATGTTAATTTATTCCTTATTTTTGTGTGTTAATTGTAAATTTTGTTTGTCGCAATACTTCCTCAAAATGTCTCCTATCGTTTTCCAAATATTTTTCTTCCTTTTTTAAACCCATTTTCCGATAACCAGGAACTTAATGCATCTTCCTCCAAAAGAAGATAGGCTCAATATTTGCTATGTTTGCTATGTTTCTTTGAAAAAATAAACCTCCCAAATGTTGAGAGATCATTGTCCGTATACATATAATTAGAAGCAACAGGTGTAGCACCTGCTACTTAACATTGAAACCACTCTTGGGTTTGCGTGACTAGACAAACCGGCTTCCATCTGTCGGCACCGAAGATAACTCTCAGCCGACACACTTACGGTACTACCACTCACCTGGTGAGCTGCCACGTCTCCTCCAAATGTCATGTCAAGTCAGCCCTTGGTCTCATCTCGGGGAAGAAATTTCCTAATTTTCGATTGATCGCGAGGCGATTGGCGCGGGTGAAGAACACCGCCACCTCGCGAGAAAAGCATGCACTACACTCACGGGACTAACGAACCTAGAAGCTGAGGCGCCCGTAATCACTAACTACCAATCAATCTGATGGAGCCAGTTTCGTTTTAGTGCCGCCGTTTTTGGATTAGTATCTTCAGACAGTTAATTTCGGAGAGACCTGTTTGAATTTAGAATGTATAATCGAAACTTCATTATGATTATAATACAACAGAATATTCTCCAAAATTTCTTTTGATTGATTGATTTTTTCGTGTTTCCGGGCGCGTCAACTTCTTTGGTCATTATTCCCGTAAGTGTGGTACATGTTTTACCTCGGGAAATGGCGGTGATCCTCCCCCGCTGGATGGCGAGATTCGGCGCCGATCTACCGTCGGCTACGGGGGTATCCCTCTAACCAGGACTCCCCACCAGCGGGGCACCGCCCCAATCAGGACAATCTCTAAGCTCCCTACCAGTCTCCCGGACTATGTGATAGTGTAGTGCATGTTAGTGTAATTGTGTGTGTAAGGGGAGAGGATAGGACAAGGAAGCGGAAGGACAGATCGCGTGCGGTCCGTGGCCCGTTTGTTAGGGAACTGCTCCCGCATTCGCCTGGTGTTGATCGGAGAAACCACGGAAAACTACCGATCAGAGCAGCCGGCCGCTAGAATTCTCCTCCAGACAGCGCCTGAATTCGAATTAGATGTAAAGCTAGTGTCGAAAATCCTGCCGCCGTCAGGACTCGAACGTAGGATCTCCCGGTCAGAGACGCTGCAGTGACATCTGTTGATGCACTGAACCACCGCTCCCGGTTAAATATTCGAAGTAACGAGCGGGTCCATCTCGGGTGTTCAACCTAGGAGGCCCATTCCTTGGCAGCGGAATTCCAAAGATATATTTGTTAGTAATAACTTTCCATATCAACACTATTTAGTAATAACTATTGAAATATATGGTAACTTGGAGTATTTTATGACTGTTTTGGAATGTTTACGAATGTCCTGATTCTTTTTCTTTGGACAACGAAAATCATACGAATTATTTTAAGAATTTGAATGAGGAAATCTGCAAGTCAAAACGTCGAAAAAATTGTTATATTATAAACTATGAATTTTACCTCAGAGTATATTATTTGGTTTCCTAAACCACAAATACTAAGAACAGGGACTGACGACTGCGAGTCAAGAAACATGTTCTTACGTCATTTTTCAGGCCCGCAATGGTGACGGGGTGGTGAAACACGCACAGATCTCAGTCACGCCAAACATTTGACATCAAAGCCGTTTTGTGCCGCCAGCAAGTGCTCGTGGCGACGATGAAACTAAATTGATCAAATAAAAGCGATAACATTGCAATGGAATATCGTCTCAGGTGAAGGCGCTTGGAATTTCTAAACCCCATATGTTTACCTGTCAAATAATCGAAGAAATGCTGTGCAAGAGAGCAGCCAGCGCGTGCCATCGCCAGTCGCCGACAATCGACGGCGCGGGCCATAAAAGCCCTGCGGCCCAGTTCGGCGCAAGGGTATTGGGTAATTGGGGAGCGGGGGCGGGGCGGGGCGGGGGGCGTGGGAGGCGCCGACGAGGAAGCGGCGGTGGCGGAGGTGCAAGATAAAGGCGCGTGGGAGCTCTTCTGGAAAGCGGGACCGGGCCACGCCACGCCACGCCACACCACGCCACATCACGCCACGCCACGCCACGCCGTCTGTTTCCGTCCCCGGAAGGACGGCGTCCCCGCCCGCATCAGTGACCCTATCATCATCCATCTCCCGCGCTGGCTTAGGAGGCTCATTGATGTTTTATCGATTGAATGTTTTTTTTCGTGTTTCCTGGCGCGTCAACTGCTTTGGTCAGTAGTTCCGTTAGTGTAGTGCATGTTTTTTCCACGGGAAATGGCGGTGATCTTCCCCCACTGGATGGTGAGATCCGACGAAGACCTACCGTCAGCTAGTGGGGTTTCCCCCTCACCAGGACTCTCCCACCAGCGGAGCACGGCCCCAGCCGGGACAAGCTCTAAGCTCCCGACCGGTCTCCCGGGATAGGTGGTAGTGTAGTGCATGTTAGTGTAAGTGTGTGTGTAAGGGGAGAGCATAGGGCAAGGAAGCGGAAGGACAGATCGCGTGCGGTCCGTGGCCCGTTTGTTAGGGAACTGCTCCCGCATTCGCCTGGTGTTGATCGGAGAAACCACGGAAAACTACCGATCAGAGCAGCCGGCCGCTAGAATTCTCCTCCAGACAGCGAATGAATTCGACCTAGCTGAAAAGCTAGTGTCGAAAATCCTGCCACTGTCAGGACTCGAACCTAGGACATCCCGGTCAGAGGCGCTGCAGTGACATCAGTTTTCATTGATGTCACTCAGTCCCTCTTGACTGGCAGGTTCCACTCCCAACGCTAGCTGGATTTTCCACACTATCTACATCGCTAGGTCGAATTCAACAGCTGTCTGGAGGAGAATTCTAGCGGACGGCTGCTCTGATCGGTAGGGAAAACGTGTTTTCTACGGAAAACATTGCTTGGAGAAGATACTCACTCGCATCTCTTCTTTGATATAGTTGATACACGTACAACAACACTTCATAATCTATATGGAAAATCTACAGGCTTCAACTTTTAAGACGTCTTATTTCCAAACCGCAAGCAACAAATTTATGGCTAAATTATTTTGGTTTAGAATTCTCATTTATGAACATTTTTACAACTATGATTTTCATTTCTTCATTAACGGTTGGTATTTTAAATCACTGAATCACATCGTATTGATTATACCAGTGGGCATTGGGAATGTTTCTTAATCGTTTACACTAATATCTTTGGATGGTTTGGATATTGGATATGCTTATGCTGTATGTAGCAAGTCAGGGTAATTGAAGATCAATTTTTTTACAAAACGGTTGCCAACAATTCATCTGTTTACGGCTGTCCGTAGCGAAGATGGTAGTTGAAACATTGATCTAACAATAATAATAGGGAGGGGGCGCAGGGAGGGTCAGTTGAGGCTGGATAATACTCGTATTAAGATAAAAGATAAGATAAAGATAAATTTATTTAAACTGCAATTGGGTATAACCCGGTGGCATTAAATTACATAAATAAGATATTAAATGTCATGCAAATAACATAATGGTAATAATAATAATAATTGTAATAATTTATAATATATTAATATTATAATAAAATAAAATATTAATATTATAATATTATTATAAATATAATAATAATAATAATAATAATAATAATAATAAATAATTTTAAAAGAAGATGTGGTGGATAAATGTAGGAAGTGTAGATATGTAGGAGAAACTATAGAACACATCACAGCTGCATGCTCTTCCCTCTCAGACAGTGCTTACTTAGGAAGGCATAATCAAGTTGCGAAAATCGTGCACAGGGCAATTGAAATACAGCATAAATTATTGGATGAATCGACGCCGCCATTCTATAAGTACACCCCTCCTCCAGTGCTGGAAACAAGTTCCACCCTTTTGTACTGGGACAGATCAGTTTTAACTGACCGTACTGTCGATTACAATAGGCCAGATATTCTCCTTATAGATAAAAAGAAGAAAGAAAGAGTAATAATAGACATCGCAGTACCATTATCCCACAAAATCAAACAGAAAGAAATAGAAAAAAATTCGAAATATGAAAACTTATCCTATGAACTAAAACATGTTTGGAAATTAAAAGCTACCAAAACATACCCACTCGTGATATTGGCGGAAGGCCTGGTCAATAAAAACTTCCTTAAAAACTTAACAGAACTTAAACTACCCCAAAACGTTCTCAACATGGGACAGCGCGCAGTTTTGTTGCAAACAACCCATATCGTAAGAAAAGTTTTATCTTAAGTCCAGATATAAGATGAAATTCTTCTTCTGTGACCGCACCTGTCCCCCGAAACAACTCTGGGGAAGGTGAGCATTTTAACCAGCAAAAATAGCTGAGAAAAAGTAGGATAATAATAATAATAATAATAATATAAAAACTGCTGGTTCTTAAAACATTAAATTACATGAAAAAGAAAAGAAACGTCTATCATCTAAAGCAGCACTGAGTGTTTATACAATAAAGACCGCACTGCACTGTCCTTCACTTCACTTCGCTTCACTTCGCTTCACTTCACTTCCTGCACTTCACTGCACTTCACTGCACTTCACTGCACTTCACTGCACTTCACTGCACTTCACTGCACTTCACTGCACTTCACTGCACTTCACTGCACTTCACTGCACTTCACTGCACGACACCTCACTTCACTGTAGAACTTCACATTCTTAGTTAGCTACCTCATAAACTTAGAAATATCCTAAATTAATTTCCAATTAATTTAATAACAAATTCCCGGCACCGTTAGGTCCTTCGGCTAGTGTAGAGTATATCGCAATATGTCGCAGCTGAACGCAGGTGACATTCGCGACAGGGGGCCTTGATCTTTAGACAACAGCGACTTCGAACAACGATTTCGGAACAAACCGCGTTGCAGCATCGGCTGCAAGACAACTCACACATTTAATGGTTGTTCACCTTTCGGCGTTCCCTTAATATAAAAGTTACTTGCTTGACTTGCTACAACTAATAATATTGCATAAATGTATACAATCTTCCAAAAGCCAACCAAATCCTTCAACACACATTTTACCTGAAAAGGTATTTCCTAAGCAAGGTAATAGGTACTATTTTAGTTTCAAGTTCGACACAATTTAAAGTTGTAATCTATAATAATACAATTGAAATATGTTTAATATAAAATTTTTGTACGTTTGTGGGTTATTTACAAGCTGTAAAACCCCAAAGAATGTTTTTTCTGACTTTGACTGAACTAGTCGCAGGGAAAGCATAACCAATTTTTAGAGACGTTGTTTAAAACATAGAGTATTATATCAGACACTTAGGCTACTGTCAAAAGGTACAACTAAGTGCCAGTGAATAGGTCAAACATATTTCAGAGACAACAATTCTCTTAATCTGTTCATTGGAGAAACTTAATAGATTGAAAGAGACTCCTATAGAAGGATGGGTGCTGTTAGAGTAACTTTGTCTCTTAAACATGCTTGGCCTACAGTTGAACATCCTGGTATATCATTTAATGGTACTTCTTTCATTTCATTATTTTCTATTTAAATAAAAAAAAGAAATTAGGTTTAACAGTTAATGACTTTTCAAACATTGGCAGAGCATGACTCCGCTTAAGATCGAATCAAATGGCTTTGGCGGTCGACTTTCAACGTCCGATGATGATCTAATCACGTTTCGTTAACGAGACCTTTCCGGGAGAATGCAACAATGCTTTAAATTGGTGGTATGTCGGCTCAATCACCTGAAAGCCTTCGAATTATCTAAGGTTTTAGGCTGTCCTCATCAATGATGGTGGCGGTAATGATGATCTTGGCTTAAATGATATGGCAGGACTGAGCGGGGACGGAACGTGGCCTGGCGCGGCAGTACCCGCACTTGCGTGGCGAGGTGAGATGCTGCGTAGAATGGCGTGCAGTGCAGTGCAGTGCAGTGCAGTGCGAAGCGAAATTTGCATGTTCAGACGGAAGAGCGGGCCTGATAGCCCGAGTCTCGCCACCTCAAATAAGGCATTAACGGTATAGGCCCCTGCAGAGTGAGGACTTCACAACCGACAGCAAACCTATGGCGGCGTGTATTATAATTGTTGCTTGGCACGTTATGTATTATCATTATTTACTTAGTAAATAGATAATAAATAACCTTGCGGTATTTTTTTCTTCCCTTCTGGGCGCACTTCACTTCATCAATAAAATTTGACAAACATCTCTGAATTTATAAAATTTGTTGGCCATCTTTGAAGGTTCATCTGTAATTAAAACGGGTTTCGAGGACGTCTTCATTGAGGGAATTTTCCACTATATTCCTCTTCCTTCAATTACCCTTATTCGTGACTTTCTACAATGGAATGAATAACGCATTGGAACGTCCAACCCAAGCTAAGTGCGTCAGCCTTTCTGTGGTTCTTCCTGTCAACGGACGAGCCTTTCGCTTCCATTTTCCCTCCCACGCTACTTCGCGCCTTATCCAGAAATTTATATGTTAATTTTTAGAATCATGAAACCCTCTACAGTTAAGAAAATAGGTGAGTCCTTCGTAATAATATACTTTCGAATATAGAAATTTTGGAACAGGGAGCGGTAGCTCAGTGCTTCAACTGATGTCTCTGCAGCGCCTCTGACCGGGAGGTCCTAGGTTCGAGTCCTGACGGCGGAAGGATTTTCAACACAAGCTTTTCAGCTAGGTCGAATTCAGTCGCTGTCTGGAGGAGAATTCTAGCGGCCGGCGGCTCTGATCGGTAGTTTTCCGTGGTTCCTCCGATCAACACCGGAACCCGAAGCAGTACCCTACCAAATGGGCCACGGACCGCGTGCGATCTGTTCTTCCTCTTCCTTGTCCTATCCTCTCCCCTTACACACACACACACACACACTAACATTCACTACACTACCACATATTCCGGGAGACCGGTCGGGAGCTTAGAGCTTGTCCCAGCTGGGGCAGTGCCCCGCTGGTGGGAGAGTCCTGGTTAGGGGGAAACGCCACTAGCCGACGGTAGGTCGGCGCCAGATCTCGCCATCCAGCGGGGGAAGATCACCGCCATCTCCCGAGAAAAAAACACACACTACACTAACGGGACTAATGACCAAAGAATTTGACGCGCCCGGAAACACGAAAAAATCAATGACAAGAAATTTTGGAGAATATTCTGGTGTATTGTAATCATAATGAAGTTTCAATTATACATTCTAAATTCAAACAGGCCTCTCCGAAATTAACTGTCTGAAGATACTAGATCCATAAACGACGGCACTAAAACGAAATTGGCCCCTTCAGATTGATTGGTTGTTAGTGATTACGGGTGCCTCAGCTACTAGGGTCGTTAGTCCCGTGAGTGTAGTGCATGTTTTTCTCGCGAGGTGGTGGTGTTCCTCCCCCGCGCCCGGATGATTGCAGAAAATCACAACATTCCCGAAACAACTGTACACAAAAAGGTGACCGATAAATGGGACATGATTAAGGAGTTTGCCAAGCTTGTTCCCAAGCTGCTGACGGACGATCAGAAGAATCACCATCGCGTTCGTGTCAGATGAAGCACAACTTGACAACACTGTCCCAACCCCCTACAGTCCGAACATGGCTCCGACCGACTTCTTTCTCTTCCTGAGGATCAAGACCGCCTTGAAAGAAATCCGTTTGGATCGATTGATGCCATCCAAGATAGGGTGACGAGGGGCCTTGCAGAGGTCCCCGTTGAAGTCTTCCAGGACGCGTACCGTGAGTGGCAGAGTAGCTGGAAAACGAGCGTGGATGCCCAAGGGAACCACTTCGAACAGTATGAAACCTTTGTAACAATATCCTCAATCAATATTTTGGTTTAAAAAAAATGCATTACTTTCCGGACATACCTTGTACATACGCTTCCTGAATCGTAGCACTGAGTGTTTGTGTTAAGATGATTGCAAGGTTCACTCGCAGGCGAGTTGAGGTTCCGGCAAGGCCGAGCAAATACGGCCCATACTTGTCAACGCTCTCAGACGACCGTCACTGCCTAATTGCTTCCTTGCAAATCACGTTCCGTCATCACGACGATCAGTTTGGTCTCTAATTGTATAGAAACAGTTTTGCAGTAGAAAAGATTTTAATTTTATTGATTTGTTTTTATCTTATGTATATCTATACAGATATAGATATTTATATATATATATATATATATATATATATATATATATATATATATATATATATAAGTAAATTGTAGAAATGTGTTTGTTATGTAAGTTTCCTGATTTCTTTGTGTATATTCTACAATTTAAAAAGCTTAACTGAGATGCAGAAAGAACCTATTTTAGGCCCCTAAAACGCATATTTTAAAACCTAAAAGTGCGCTGTCTATGACTTTTGAAAAGCGCTGAACAACCTGGCAAAACCCCATGTGAATCCGAGTGTCCAGCAGGTGAGTGACGCAAGTCGATCGCACGCTCCCCTTGCGACAGAAGCCACACGCACGCTCGCGGAGGCAGCGGGGAGTCTTGTCGCGAGGCGATCACGCGTCCCCCGAGACGCTGAGAGAAGCACGCGAATATTCATTTACAGACAGGAAGAACTTCAAGCAAAACCCTTCCGGATAAGATAACAATTTCTTGATTCTTTTCACCGATCCTTTCTTATATCCGCATGTGTCGCAAGCCACAGAAATAATTGCGACACCTTTACCGTTTGCTGTTGTCGGGCTCCGGTGGAAAGGGGATTAGTCTAGCGAGATGATTGATTGATTGATTAGTGATTCCGGGGGTGTCAACTGCTATGGTCGCTAGTCCAGTAATTGTAGTGCATGTTTTTATCGTGACAGGTGGCGGCGATCTTTCCTCGCTGGATAGCGAGATATGGCGCCGACCTAACCTAATTTGTATCTCCCACCAACGGGGCATTACTCTACCACACATGCTGGTCTCCCAGCATGTGTGGTAGAGTAATGCATGTAAGTGTGTGTGTGTGTGTGTGTGTGTGTGTGTGTGTGTGTGCGCGCGCGTAAGTAAGTAAGAGGTGAAGATAGAACAAGGAAGAGGAAGGAAAGATCGCGTGCGGTCCATGGCCCGTTTGGTAGGGTTCTGCTCCGGCATTCGCCCAGTGTTGATCGGAGAAACCACTGAAAACTACCTACCAGAGTAGCCGGCCGGTAGAATTCTCCCCCAAACAGTAGCTGAACTCGACCTGTAATGACTGTTGTTTACACAATTTCGAAACATAAGCCTAGCGAAATAAGTACCATGTAATTACGAACATATTTTTAACACGGCCGTTTTACTCAGTTACCGTTCCAGCAATACATTTCATTCATAATTCCCTAATTTCTGTCGTACGTTGGAAATGGTTTTAACAGTGTCAGTTTTGATGCTTTGATAGAATACTCTCCAAATTGAAAACACCAGAAATGAAGCAGATCTGTCACATTTACAGGACCCTTTGAAACCTCCACTGCTCAACATCCTTTTTCAATAAGATTTTTCTTTCAAATAAATTTCAGCCTGAAGGATCCTTCTTTAATCCGTTCCGCATTCTGACGTCGTTAACACGCCTCACAAATTTTAAAGTCATATAGCACTGAATGAGGGCAGAACAAGAGCGGCTCTCTGACACGAACAGACGTCACATGTCCTGACTCTGCTCAAACAGAGGACGCGTCTGTAAATTGAAGCTTTTCCACGGCACAACCGTACGTCTTCGAAGAATAACGAACTTATTAACTTCCTTCTCGATGTGCGTGACTCTCAAATCTTTCTACAGGATCTTTCATCGGCCATACACGTCAACTTTCGAACGCATAAATGTTCGAAAAAAACTAGCGGTTTGAGAAAAGAGCGTAATTTATTTCCATGAATTTGGGAAAAGTGAAACACGCACAACTTTCGAAGATTCACGAACGAATATTTGAGTATCACAGCACCAGGCGCGGCTCGTCATTAAAGGCTGTAAGGCGGAGCCTCGCCTATAGAATTCGCCCACCAAAACGAATTTAAAAACATATTTATAAATGTATTTATTTACTAATAATGACTTTCTGCGTTATATTATGTAACAATGGTATTAAAATTTTGTTTGTCAGTTCGATAGCGGTCGTCCGTAACGCATTTGAAGCTGTTGACTGGGAAGACAAAAGCGTTAGGCTCCCACTTCATTCTGCCATAAGGCCTGTGTAAAACGAGGAGGCGTGACGTCATTCCTTCACTGCACAGGCTTACCGGAGGACGACGGCTGCGGCCAGGCAGCCTTCAAGGGTGGGGTCTAGGGTCTGAAGAAGGGTGTGCTCACCAGATAGCGTTACTATGCAGCTGAGCGAGTAACACTGTGCATCTCTAGTTTTCCCAATATGCGGTAGGAGCGCTACTCCCTTAAGCCTTTATCACAAGCACGAAGCATTACAGGACTGCAGACTTCGTGATGGGAAGAGATTATGTATAGAAATGCAATGTAATGTAATGCATTCGCAGCCTTCCCCATTTAGAAAACGACGAGCCGCGACTGCATAGCACTGTTACCATTGGGATCTGAGAGGCGGAAGGGCACCACGCCTATAACGAAAATTTAAAACAGGAAAACTGCTGTGACCAGATCGACGTGCCATCACTAGGGATACGACATCGATGCAGATGTTTCCAAACATCGATGCTTTTAGAGATGTTTTAAACATCGGTATTATTAGCGGACAGCGATCGACTGCAATCTCGATCTTCTGCGCATGCGTTGATATACAAAAGTGATGTAAACTCTGAACTGTGCACGCGCAGAAGATCGATAGTACATTATATTCGAGAGTGTACAACTCACTATTTTTCCATCTGTACATGCGCAGAAGATCGATAGTACAGTTGATTACATTACTATTCGAAACTCACTATTTTTTTGCATCTGCGCATGCGCAGAAGATCGATAGTACAGTTGATTACATTACTATTCGAGAGTGTACAACTCACTATTTTTCCATCTGTACATGCGCAGAAGATCGATAGTACAGTTGATTACATTACTATTCGAGAGTGTACAACTCACTATTTTTCCATCTGTACATGCGCAGAAGATCGATAGTACAGTTGATTACATTACTATTCGAGAGTGTACAACTCACTTTTTTTTCCATCTGTACATGCGCAGAAGATCGATAGTACAGTTGATTACATTACTATTCGAGAGTGTACAACTCACTATTTTTTCCATCTGTACATGCGCAAAAGATCGATAGTACAGTTGATTACATTACTATTCGAGAGTGTACAACTCACTATTTTTTTGCATCTGCGCATGCGCAGAAGATCGAGATTGCAGTTGATCGCTGTCCGTTATGCAGTGCAAAAACTTTCTCGCATTAACAGCGATGTTGTAACAGTTTGCACACCATAGCGGACAGCATAAGTGATGCGAAACTTGAACTGCGCCTGCCAGAAGAGCGATAGTGCTTCATAACGTTCGAGGGAGTACAAACTCTCTAATTTTTTTACATGGATGTTTTGCTATCGATATCGCATCACTAGTCATCGCGCGCAGGTGAGGCGGGCGGGGCGGTTGGCAGAGGTGGAGGGGGGGAGACTTGAGTGTGGGGAATAAAATATGTAAATGGTGTAAACAGTGTTGTGAAGTGTGGAATGAATGTGTGAGTGAATTTGTTTGTAAATATAGTTTAAGAATGAATGACTGAGTGATTGAAACCAAAACGAAGAAAATCAGAACTGTCAAAAGAACATTTTAAAAGAAATAAATTAAAAACATATTGTTATTAAATCAATGTTCGCCCAAAGTGGCTTAATGAATCAGATTTGAGTTAATTATAAGTTAATTTCTTTAAGATATTGCCCTCCCTTTAAGCTCCATAAGCAGAAATGCTTGAGCGTATGTGTATCCGTTCCGTATGGGATTTTAAAAAAAATGTGGACCTGGATGGCCGAGGTGTCTAAGAGCGAGTACCGACTCAGCGCTTCGGTCCGAAGGGTCGCGGGTTCGAGTCCCGCCTACGGCAGGTTGTTTAACCCTTGACATTGTACGTGTTGTCGCAGGGGGCCTCGCGTTCTGCTGACCCCAGATCAGAGGAGCCCGCAAGTGTGTTGGTCTAGTGTACGGTCGAACGTCCCATCGGGACGTAAAGGGTAACCGGCTGTTGGCTGGATAAAACCCCTAGAAAAAAATAAATTTTTGATTACATGTACCATTTGCAGGATATTCGTCTATGAAAGCCCGTAATCAACCACAGAGCCCCTTCAATTGATGGATTGATTTTTTCGTGTTTCCGGACGCTTTCAACTGCTATGGTCATTAGTCCCGTTAGTGTAGTGCGTGCTTTTTCTCGGGAGATGGCGGTGATCATCCCCCGCTGGATGGCGAGATCCGGCGCCGACCTACCGTCGGCTAGCGTGTTGGTCCAGGGTATGGTCGAATAAGCGTCCCATCGGGACGTCAAGGGTACCCGGCTGTTGGGGGGATAAAAGCCCTAGAAAAAAGGTGAGGAGCGGGGGGCGGGTGATCGAAGGCAGCTGAGCGACGTCGCGTGCCGCCGGTGCGGGCGCGCGGCTGCTTTCTCCGAGGCGGAGCGGGCGCGTCCGCGTTGCGAGAGCCGCCGAGTGAGGGCGGGCGGCTGGGGCTCCCCCTTCTCAGCGCGGCGCCCGGCCCGGCCCGGCCCGCGCACGCGCACTGCGGCCCTTCGCCGCCACGCGGTTTCCCTTTCGCGGAGAGAGAGGGAAGCCCCCGCCCTTTGGGGTCAAGGTCCTCTCCTTCCTCGCCTCCGCCGCGCCGCGCTGGGGAGAGAGCGCCGCCGCCGCGCCGGTCGCACGGGCCGCTTCCGGGCGCCGCCGCCGCACAAGCGATTTCCCCGCAGCTTCTCGCCCAAGGGATCCCTTTTGTCTGCGCCCACCCACCCGCCTACTCACCCACCCATCCGCCCGCTCACCCTCCCCGATCCGCCCATCCATCCCCAATCCACTCCGCCGCCCACCCACCCCCACCCACCCATCCGCCCCCACCACCATCCGCCCATCCATCCACCAATCCACCATCCGCCCGCCCACCCACCCAACCATCCACCCACCCAACCATCCACCCACCCAACCATCCACCCACCCAACCATCCACCCACCCACCCACCCATCGGTCCACCCATCCATCCACCCGTCCACCCGCCTACTCACCCACCCATCCATCCACATGTCCATCCGCCCATCCGCCCGCCCACCTACTCGCCCACTTACCTACTCACCCACTCACCCACCCACCGATCCACCCATCCATCCGCCCACACACACAGTCACACACCACGCGTCGCGACGCTGGCGGCGGTCCTCGCCCCGACGCTCCGGGCCCTCGCGTGCGCTCTCCCGGAGACACTTCCGGCGATCGGCGCTTCCACTTCCAATAGTCTTTCGTCCAAAATTGGTGTCTTCTTCGGGGCATTCAAACAGAATTACGTCGACAGCGGTAGCCAAGCGTCGTCTTCTAGTTGATTATGTTAGTCATTCCGGGCCGGCCAACTACTATGGTCATTAGTCCCGCGCGTGTAATGCGTCTTTTTGCTCGGGAGGTGGCTTCCTCCGCTGGATGGCGAGATACGAGGGCCGACCTACCGTCGACTAGCGGGGCTTTCCCCAACCAGGTATCTCCTACAAGCGGGGCACCGCCCCAGCCAGAACAAGTTTTAAGTCCCCGACCGGTCTCCCGGCATGTGTGGTAGTGTAGTGCATGTTAGTGTAGGTGTGTGTAAGGGGTAAGGATATGTCAAAGAAGAGGAATGAAAGATCGCGCGCGGTCCGTGGCTCGTTTGTTAGAGTACTGCTCCGGCATTCACCTGGTGTTGATCGGAGAAACCACGGAAAACTACCGATCAGAGCAGCCGGTCGCTAGAATTCTCCTCCAGACAGACACTGAATTCGACCTAGCTAACAAGCTAGTGTCGACAATCCTGCCGCCGTCAGGAATCGAACCTAGGACCATCCGGTCAGAGGAACTGCAGTGACATCAGTTGATGCTCTGAGCCATCTCTCCCGGTCGTCTACTAAGGTTCCTCTTAATTTGAGCCAAATGGAATTTAAAGTATGAACTTTATTTATTTACCCATCCTTTTCGTTTGTAATCCACGTTTCCAAACCTAATCTCATCTATAATCTAGATTAAACGCCGTAAGTTACTTCTGGTGCATGCAAAAATACATTTTGTTTATGAATGGGCGAAGAGATAATTTTTTGATTGAAATGAGGGGCCCCATAGATGAACTGCCCCAGGCCCCTAGTTTTCTCTGGACGCTCCTGAACATGACTGCACAGCTTGTTATAGAAAATAATTTACTATGTATAGAAACAAGATTTATCTAATTTTTCTGTTCTAGGTATCGTCAATAAGAGTTTTTTCTGTCAACAAAACTGATTTCCAGCGTACGATTACAATACTTTCTCTATCACGAATTAAGGCGAGAAAGAAAAAAACATGGTTATCCCACTGCACTTGTCCAGGAGCTCAAATATTATTTACATTTGAAAATTTTCGGCGGGAAATTTGGAACTGCGTTTTAGAAAATTTCGTTTGGGCGTTTCTGAAAATGCGCAATTTCAATTCATAAATACTCGAACACTTTCGAGATTTCAAGTTACTTCACAGGCGTTTTTGAAAAACAATTTATTTCTACATCAGTGCCACGAAAATGTTTTTTCGTCGTAATTTCGCCAACATTTTGTAGCATTAAAATATTTTCTTTGCTCGCTGTGTACAAGATGTTTTAATGGTTCACAGCCAAATTGTTCCGGCAAAGAGACAACGCCGAAGGGAGACAATAGAATAATTAACTGATGTCATCACAAGGGGTGTCCCGGGAACATGGCGCATTCCATGGCAGTTGAGAACAGAAGCCTGTGCGGCTGGCCCGGCCCACTGTTCCTTCGGCTGGGTTCGCCCGTAAGGCCCGCAGAGGTAAGCTCCCAGACCGTTCTGGTGCATATGAACCGTGCGTGATCTACACCACACAAATTCTTGTTTTACCGCGGGGCGTTTACCCCGGGGTGTGCTACTAAGCTTTCGCTTTTATCCTCACTTCATGCGACGCATAAGTATAGAAGGATTTTGCTAAGGATGAGCCAAAGTGACAGTTCGCAGAACAAGTGAACATCACATGTCATTCAGAGACGTATCCCTCCGCCGCGACAGCTGTTCAGCCACGGCCCTTCGTAAAGTGCTAATGGCTCCAGTGAAAACATCTCTATGCAGTTTCGCTGAGGTATATACACGTACGCGAGTCCGAAATATTTAAATTTAACTGCGTATGTGGAAAATTTCTTAACATGCTCTCACAATCAGTAAAAGAAAACTGCCACGAATGTAAATAGAAGAAATAATTATTTTAGCCGGAAACACGTGCACCGGCACGCATCTCGCATTCAAGTCTCGGTTTTAAAATAAACACAATATTTATCACACAAAAAGTAAATTCAATGCAATGTTAATAAAAAAAAAGAATTTTTACAGAAGAGCACATAACAATACACTTCCTAATTTCAATTATTTCCCGCCGCGCGCTGTATTTTTGTCGGACGAAGACATCACAAAAGGAAGCGTCGAAGCCATTTACAAGTTAGCCAACTGCAAACGAACGAATGCAGGAAGGGAGGGCTCGAGAGCACAACGACCACAGAATCTTTAGTTATGTTGCCAGCACTAGCTGTCACTTTGGCTTATCCTTAGTAAAATCGTTCTATACGCCGACAGGCTGGTATCTGGAACGCAGTTTGCCCTCACGGCACCCTCCCTATGCAATGCCTGGGTCCCCCCCCCCCAACGCTGACAAACAATGCTTTATGGCCAAAAAGATAAGTAAATATATCAACGCTGAATATTAATAGCAACAACGTTTATATCTTTATTTGAAAGTATAGTTGTACTCGCCGGTTGAATAAGTCTCCTAGAAGGTTTTTTCAACTGCCCAAGTTCATCGTCGGTGAGCTTTGCGAAATCGCACGTTCTTGTTTTATGATGGATGGTGGATTGTAGTTGCTCGTACCTACCTAATAAAGTTGGTCCTGGTTTTGATTTCCAGTCGGCACTCGAGTTTTTGTATTACCGCTGAATTGACACAATTACCGGTAATAAAACAAAACAAAACAAAAACGAACTAGGTTTCGAAAATACAGTAAGCGAACTCTAGCACTTTGCAACAAACACTATTGTTTGGAGACGTTTGGACACGTTCATTTCATGATCTTAGTTTGTATTTTTGCTACTAGTGGTGATGGGAACGAAATATAATTATTTTATTTCGAAAATTTCACTAAGGTGTAAAAGTGTGAAAGTTGTATCAAGAAACTAGGAATTGTTTTATTTCAAAAATAGCAAAAATTACGTTTAAGCCAGCAAAGGTTTTGATAATGTATTTCAAATAATAGTTTTAAGTAAAACAAATCAGTGATTAAATAATACAATTTCCAAGGCGAGCTTAAAACGCTACATTTTGTGTTTAGTTTAATAAAAATCACTTGTTAAATACATGAAAAAATAAATACGAATTTCAGTAGAACCTATTTTAATGTTAGCGTCATTTGATTCTTTTTAAAAAAAATTTTTGAAAATTAAAAGATAAAATTAAATATAATTTTTTTTCAAATTTTTACTATTTTCCCCTTCAGTCCTATCATCAGGCCCCTTTTGCCCATTCGTAGCGCTGGAACTGCACACAGACACACACTTTTCAGAACGACGCTCCCAGAATAAATGCAGGTCCTGCCGGAAATATCATTGCAGACCCCGTGTGTAGAAATTTTACAGAATCAGGGACTTCTAGCACGGCCAACTTTACATAAATGTACATTCTGAGACAACGAACCTAATAAATAAACGAGAATAAATTCCCCCTTAACGCATTCAATACCGCCAAGAATTGTCTGAACTTACATACTTTCGATAACTCGCGCAATTCATGAAATTAAGTTGCAGCTGATTTCAGACGAAGACAGAAAATTGGTATTCCCCTCGGACGCCGCGCCGCGGTGCACCCAGCGACCACATTCCTGCGTTGTAAGCAGGTGGCTCGTTGCGGAGCCAGCAACGGAGGGCTGTTGAAGTAAAGCAATGCGTGGACAAAAAGTAAATGCAGTAGAAGAGCTTTGGAGTGAGCATGGTGTACTGCCTGGGAGGGCACGAGGTACTGCCTGGGAGCGCTCGACTGGCGTCGAGCGCTCTTTGATTTCTAAACGATTTCATATATATGGATGCTGCTGCAATATCTTCAATGTTCAATGACATTTAATGGAAAATGTGTTTTCCTAACATATGATTTTGGTTCCATTATTTGCGGATTGTGCAACAGTGCAATCTTAGCATGAGCCGGCACTGGTAATAACATTGTTCCATTCATTGTAATAACATTCCAAATATTTTCATATTGCAAATATTAACAATACCAGTTTCCAAAAGTTTTGCTAAAAATTAACTGAGTACAATCTATACAGATAATATATTTTTATTTTCATTTTTTGAAAAAATGTTAACAATAAAGTTTTTAATTAATAGTATGAATGAATATCAAGATGTCCCCAAATCCGAAAAACAGATATAAATAAAAATTGAATATTGTTTAATTTGCTATAAAAAATAGTAGTAATTGTAGTAAACATTTTGTAAAAACCAAAAATTTGCCACAGACATTTTTTGGAAAAAAAAATGTTAATGCTATTTCCAAAAATACTCCATGAGCCAGTCTGAGGTTTTATGATTTAACTTGATTTTAATTATTTAATCAAAATCAGAAAACAATCATGCTGTAATAATTAAATATTTTTTATTAGGATTTCAATGTTACAAATATTATAGTTCAGGATTTAACAGCAGTTAATTGATAAATGCAATACATTATTTAAAAAAATCTGCAAAAGGGTCACTGAAACAATGATGAATCACAGTGCCCCAAATTAAATTAAAGAATTGGCGGTTATTTGTCAACTTGATGTGATGACTTAATTTGTAAATAAACCAATCAAAAATTATAAGACAGTAAGAAAACATAAGGACACTAGAGATATTACTCAAAAAAAAAAAGGAGGTCACTTTGTTGGTAAAGTTTTTAAGATTTCATGAGAAGGAAGACTACAGAAAATTATTTTTATGATTATACATTTGGAATATTAGATGCCACCTATTTCAATGAGCTACTGTAAATGAATATTATCATTTAGAAAAGTGCTTTCCATTCAATGGTCAAGACACTTGGTTTTAACAATGAAGATTTAACAATTAACTTCAAAATACTTTCTGAGCCTTTATCCCCCAAACTAGTGACTGAATTAACAGGCATTTCTGCAGTTAGCAATTTAAAGAAAGTGCTCCAGTGCTTTAGCTTTAAATTAAAGAATTATCAAGTAGATCCATACTCATTCATCCATTTCTCATATTTCTCTAAATCTTCTTTCGAGACACTTTTGTTACACTTTGCCAGTGCTTCTTCAAAATCCAGCACTGATACTGGCAAATCCAATTCTTCTTTTGGTAACTGTTTGATCTGATCAGGCCTCAAACCCGCAATTTTTCTTCGCATTGACATCATGGATGCATCTCTAAACCAAATGAAAATTATGTTTATTGCATCAACTCATATCTTGAAACAGAGACTAATAACGGAGTCACGGATCACTTAATACTAGAGCCCAAAAGTTCAGGCTTTTATTTTGCCTAAAATAGGCATGAAAAAAGACATGTATTCTAGCTAAACTAGAGGTACAAAAAGGCATACTATATACAATGAAAAATCACATTTAAAAGGAATTATTGTAAAAAATTCATAATTAAAATAATTCACATTTTTATTCCAATTCTAAAATTAATTTGTAGGAAAATGATATTTTCTTTGTAATCTTCATTCAACACGAGATAGGCCTATGTGGTTTGATGGCTACAAATTTGTTTTACTCGCGATACTGTTCTCTTTGAAATTATATTGTGGACTCCCTTTTGAATCTTGCAAAGACATCAGTGAAAATAGAATTATATTTTTCGTTCTTCGCACTTGTTTAATCACCAGTACTGAGAAGGATATATCATACACAGAGAGAACTAACGTCTTTAAGTATACGTGTTACATATTTTCAATATTTAATAACAACTAGAAGTCTACAAATCTCCAAATTAGGAGATGGATGCAGATAGAGATGGAGGTCATCCACAATATCAAAATTAAATAAAATAATAAATTTAAAAATCAGAGAAAAAATTATTAAAAAACAAATTATTAGAACAAATTATTAAACAATTTTAGAAACAATTCAATATAAGTGATTACAATGGTTTGGTCATGTTAAAAGAATGAAATAAAATAGAATTCCAAAAATAATTGTAGAGTGGTTTCTTCTGGGAAGGAAGAAAAGAGGAAGACTTAAACATAACTGGTTGAGAAAAATTGAGAGAATTTTGTAAGACAAAAATTTAACAGACAAGGATTATGAAGATCGGGGCAAGTGGAAAAATAAAATTAGCATAACAAAATATTAGAACTTTTGGGTAACAAAAAGTTGTTTATTAACAATGTAAAACTGCGGAATAAATAAAAAATATCTTAAAATATCATTTTCTCAATATGTTATCATATACCGCTGAGAGCACGATGTATTCAAACACATAAGCATTTCAATGTGTCACTAAATGACTTTTACATTGTGCTTATTTTAGATTTAGATTGTGATCGTCAACAAACAAAAAGGCCATCCAAATTCTGTTCCCACATACACATGTGAATGAGGTTTAAGCTTACACCAAAACTAAAGTAGGATGCTACTCGATTTGCCAATCGGTTATTGAATTGAACACCCATTTTAATTTACCTAGTAAAACGAGCAAAACAATACAGCAATAAGATTTCCTGAAAGATATATATTGTAAACTTACAAAGCTTGATAAAATTTATGGATAAAGTTAGGTCTCCACAGAAGAAAATTGTCTTCCAAAGAGTTTCAAGACCAAAGTAGTTTGGGAACAACTGGCATAGTCCTAACATTAGTGAATATCTGATTTTTCATTTAAGTTTGGGTGTAATGAGTATACTTCTATCAACTTAATTATAATTTGGTAAAAAAAGGGCAATACTAACACTATTTACATTCTCCTTCAAGGTAGGCCATGAAAATTATTTTGTGTCTAGTGCTTTGATTGCCAGTCTATTTTATTTTCTTCAGAAAAAATGTATTCAGAGTGAAATGGCAAATATGCACTTCAACATATGCCTTACAAAGTGTAATGCATTAAGAGCACCTGAACTTCATTTAGAAAGTTTCCTTGTCTACCAATTACCTTATATCAGAACATTTTCACGATTCCAACAATTCTCGGAAGAGTCCAGTACATTTGAGAAGACTATTTCAGATGGTGGGAGACCATGAGAAGCTATAAGCTTAAGAAACGATATCTTCACATTGTGGATGCAATCTCATTAGATATTACACAATTGATTTTTGGCAAGAATTTGATTTTTCTTGTGACTGGTTACACAAGTGGCTAATTAATATAACCAATGAAAATATGCAAAACTTAATTTGGGATATCCATGTGGAATGCTTACATTTTAAGACATTTCTCATTTACTTCAAAATTAAGAATAATAATCCAGATTCACTATACTAAAATACAGCTTCATACCTGCAAACATTTGTGATGTCAGCTCCAGAATAACCTTTTAATCTTGCAGCGACTTCCTTCAAATCTACATCTGGGTCTAATTTAACTTCACGAAGATTAATTCTCAATAAAGCCTCTCTTCCATCACCTTAAAATAAAAAAAAGTTCTCATTACACAACATATTCAACATTTATATTTTTACTAGTTTTCAGAAGTTCACTTACTATTTGGGAGAGGAATGTAAATACGTTTCTCTAAACGACGTCTTAAAGCTTCATCAATATCCCATGGAAAGTTTGTGGCAGCTAAAACCATCACAATTTTTCCGGGATCCTCACTAAAAACAAAATTTTGTCAGTACATTAAAATAAAAAATTTACAAAAAAATCTGTCCTTGTAATTACCTGTTCGAACTGATGCCATCCATTTGCACCAAAAGCTCTGACTTAACTCTTCGAGAAGCTTCATGTTCCGATTCAGAGCCTCTTCGAGAGCAGAGAGAGTCGATTTCATCAATAAATATTGTACTTGGAGCATAGAATCTCGCCTGAATAATTAAGCACATTTATTCAAACATGATTTTCACACATTAAGCATTTGCATAAAAAGAGATGACTAAATAAAAAAAGACTGATTACACATGACCAAATTTCATTATACATCTAGAAACTAGTCTCTACTTACCATTTCAAATAGAAGTCTCACAAGTTTCTCCGACTCTCCTCGGTACTTTGAAGTAAGAGTTGAAGAGGACACATTAAAAAATGTAGTACAGCATTCTGTGGCCACTGCTTTAGCCAACATTGTTTTGCCTGTACCTGGTGGGCCAACCATCAATACACCTTTCCACGGTCGGCGAATACCCTAACATAACAAACATTCAAAATTATATACAGGAATATAAGGAAGCACAAGAACTTTCAAAGATTTGCTTCACAAGGGACCACCTATTAGAATGGGGATATCTACTGGAATGAAAACAGAGAGGGCAATTATGCTGCTCAAGGATAATTGTGTTTACAAAGAAATTATCAATCTTCGGTCACAATTGTCTTTTCTATTGCCACAACAAGCAAAAATCTTGCCACAGTGATGTTCATTCTTATTTGAATCACAACTAAGAAACATGCATCACAATTATTATTATTATTCTTTTCTTACAAAAATACCTTAAAAAAATCTGGCATCCACATAGGCAATACCACAGCTTCTTCAAGTAATCTCTTTGCTTCATGCAAATCAGCAATATCATCCCAATGAATGTTGGGATTCTTTTGGACAATATCTCTTTCTGAAAAAATTGAAATAATGCATTTTGTTGGTCACTTATTTAGAAAATAATAACTTTGTTACACACTAGACTTCTTTTAACTTTTATCAGTACATGATTAGTAGAACCCCAGATTCTTCAGTTTTAACTATTTTATTCCTCACTTCTTAAGGGCATTATTTTAATGCACATACCTGTTTCAATCCCTTCTCAGCCAAATATATGAATTCTATAGATTATAAAAACAGCTAAAATGAGTTATGGTCCTATGTTAGGTACAGGTTATTTCGGAATTTCTTTAAAACTAGAAAATGTAAATTTGACTTAATAAAACTCATTTCTTCATTTGGATTGGTCAGAATTTTAGGGTGGCCTAGCCTCCATTTCTAAAAGTTGCTGATTTCATTGGCTCTATTAGAGTAATAATTTGCAGCTAAAAATTTGAAGGTGAAGGTCTCCTAAATGAAGTGATGAACATCGTTAAACTTTTTTCATCGAAGGAAGTTCCACAGAGTGTAGGTAATGTGTTCGCATCAAAGCTCTCAAACATTCAATGTAATTTTCATAATGCAAAGAGAAACAACAAAATGGAATTCTTCTACAAGAAGAAATATCTGGAGAATTACCTTGGAGAACAAAAGTAACAGCATTTATAAAGTATGCACCATTGACATCATGTTGCATTGAGCAAACATTTTCTCATTTGAAATGTGTGTTAAGCATCAACAGAAAACCCTTCACATAAGATATTGGGTTTGTACAAGGGTTAGGAAAAATAATAAAAACTTAAATGGGCTTAATTGTCTTTTCATCAAGCCTAAAATGATGTTTATATAATCCTAAAAAATCTGTATTCTAAAGATTACTATTAGCAGTTCCTAGTGATGTAGCCAACAAAATTGAAGCAAAATAGTATTCAATGATGTACATTTGATATTGATCAAAATTTTGTTTCACTTGAAACACTCACAAACAACTATTTTCTACAAAATTTTTAAAAAGAATTTTTTAAAAATTTCACCCCAATTCTTACTTCCAGCTAATGTAAAAATACTTAAACTTCTTAATGAAATAGCAGATGGTTAAAGTGCAAAATTTCTTTCTACTTGGTCTTTATGGTATTTACTGGTAGTAATGTGTTCTGATTCTCATGAAAGAGTAATTTACTTAAAACATTCTCTGGCTCAAGTACAAATAACAAAATCCTGTGAAGAAACTTATGTTTTAATGCAGAAAAGCATATATTTTATTTTGTTTGTTTAAGCAGCACTACAAATACATCTTTTGCAAGTGTGTCTTGCATGCATCTCCATTTGCTTAACACATTCCACCACACGATCTTCAGTGATTTAAAAATTGTTGAAGTAAATGTGTGCAGTTGGGAGGCCACAAAACAAAATGTTTATTGTGACACTCAAAGTGTTCCACTTCTACAGTGATAGGTGATTGATAGATTGCCCCAAGCATTATTTGTTGACCCTCTTTATTCTTTAGATAAGATAACGCAACAGTCAGAACCTACTTCACAGATTAGTAGGTCAAACCATCCACTACTAATGCAATTGTACCATATCTCTGCAGAACTTCCTCCCTGCCAAGTATTCCAGACACATTCTGCTTTATATAAAACTGAAGGAGGCAAAAGAATTCTAACTAAACCTAATGATACAGCAGTCTTTGAAGAATCTATTATTCTTTACAGATGCTTTGTGCCCCTTTTCACAATAACTCAAGTTTACTCTGGATTGCATTAATATGTTTTGTCATAGTTTATCATGTTGCCATGATTAATGTTCTGAAGGACAGAGTGTATGTTTTCAAAGTAACTTAATTCATTTGTAGTTTGCTTCAACATCATTCTTTTGTTTTCCCTGAGTCTAACAGAAATACTGATTGGGGTCTCTTCAGAAAAGGTCTTACCAATTCTACATCTGGCAAAATGTTTGCAAATTGTCTCTCTTTGCATGCTTTTCTTTCAACATATCCTTTCACAATGTACCTGATAATATCATAAGTAAACAGAAAACCCCATTGGACAGATTTAAATTATCAGCTGATCTTCAAATTTACTTATTTTTTATGTCATTGGAGATTTAACTACTTTCCATTGTCGAACACTTGCTGCAATTATAATGGTTTAGTTAATCATAGATTAGTTTCAACATGATTAAAAAGATGGAAGCAAATTTTCTTAACTTATTATTACAACAATGTGAAAATTTCCAAATCCACCCCACTATCTATTTGCACCCCAGTCAACTGTACTCTAGAATTTTTTACTAAATTCTTCAAGGCCATTAGAAGAAGCCAATGTCACATATTTCCCTTTACCCTACAGATACTCAATGAACTACATGGTTCACACGACATAATTACAATGAAACTTGTAATTTTCATATATTTTCATACCATTTACAATGACGAAGCCATCACCAAAATTAAAAAATTCCTTACCTAACATATCAATCAAATCTCTATCATAACCTGATCCCTCAAATCTCTTCTCTTCTTCTTCAGGTTCATCCTCCTTCTCCTTGTCTGCTTTCTCCTAAAAACATAATATTTCACCTTAATCATGATCAATCATAAAGCAAAATCATAACAATATAATAAGGGCTCCTATTAAATCATTAATAAGCACATTCTCCGTCAAACACTTATCTAGATAGAAATTTAAAAGTAAAAAAAAACACCTTTTCTTCCTTCTTTTCTTCTGGGCGTTTTGTTTGCTTGGTTCGATCTTCCTGTTTCTTTGTTTGTTTAGAATCAACTACTCGCCTTGAGTTTGGAACAGCATTGCTATTTGTGGAACGCTGATTACGGGCTGCTGGTTTGCTATCTTTCTTCTGCAGACTTCGCAGAGGTTTGACATGTGGAACTGACCTGCAGTAAAATTAAATTGCATGAATGATTATTACATTACCGTTTTAACTACTGTACCTGTGACACAGAGTAAATTCATACCAGAATATAAGCTTGTAATCAAATAGAATTTTAATTTTATAAAATATATTTATTATCTTTCTTTTTTAAATGTCAAAATTCTATTACTTAAATTGTTGCATTTCCAAAGTGTTTAATACCAGCTCTGGTATTATCATGGCACTATAAAGAATTCTTCCAAAATATTACAAGCTTAACTTATTGTGATTTACTGACATCTAGATACTTATTTAGTCAAACAACAATGAAAAAACTGTACGTGACGTGTTGGAGGAGAAAACTAAAGTGAAGATATCTCTAATTACAACAAGGCCAAAATTATTGTGGATTTCTTCACATTATTTTCACAATAATAAACAGTCCTAAGTAGTAACAAGAAACTAACATGTAAACAATGAAACATTAACATACACTACCATAAAAGGCTTGTATAAGAGCAAGAATCTGTAAATGTGCATCTAAAATAAAATGTGCGTTTCATAACTGATTTTTCTCACAATTTTACCACTAATGAACAGCTTTTGAAATGAGAGCTTTAACAGTTTCAGCTAGCTAAGCTTTGCAGGGACATATTCTTGATGTTCACAATGAACAGAAATCTAAATAACAATACTAGATGACAAAAAAAAAGAAGGAAATTTGCAGTGACTTGTCAACACTCCAATGAAATGTAGCTATTGGAAGTGAATTTCATGGCATTTCTTCACCAGAATCTGAAGACACTCCAAACGTAGGAGCTGGACATAAAATCTCATTCTGCTCAGAAATTGAAACTCAATCTTCCAAAATCCTTTACATGAATTGCTTGCAATTTATTCCCTTATTAGAAGAGGGAAGCAAAAGAAAAATGTTTCTTTGGATACAGTGAGCACTTTCTGAAACTAACTTGTGTTCAGCTGAAGTGGGTAAAGGCCAGTTCACATCTTCGCGTGGAGGTGGAGGTGGCCACACATCAGGGTCATGGGATGCTGCACCGTAACACAATTGAGGGTCGCGTGTAGGCTCTTCAAAACGAGCTAAAGAAAAGCCTGTAAACAGTGTTGCCTTTTCATAACAATGATTTACTTGAGAAAACAACATCATCCTCTCTCTTTCATTGAAGCAATTCATAGGCAGTTTTCTAGACATGAATGAAACTCACCAACAGGTTTATCAGGATGGGAATCCACTTTAAACAGTTGCAATGTATTCATCATTGCTTTCACGTGTTCAAATTCTTGATTAATTTGACGCTGAACCTGTATGACAACAAACAATGACATTTAAATCCCAAATCAATAATTTAATAAATGGAGTTCAAAATACGGATATCTGGTGTTCATGTTAGTACTAACTTCGAATACTATAAAACTGGCTTGAAAAAATTGAAAGCTCTATTATCCATTTCTCTTACCAAATCCAAATACATTGAACAACCAAATAAACAAATGATACATTCATTAACTTCTGTAACAATAACAGTAAAAACTATACAATTTCTTCTTATAGAATTTTGAAGGAAACAATTTTAATATGCAAGTCATTTATATCATTTCAAGAAACATCATCAGAAACAAAGAAAATTACAAGACAAAATACACTAACTATTCAATTATTCAAATAAACTCTTCCGAATTTAAAAGCTATTAAAAGAATCTGGGTTTTCTAAATGTGAATGTTTTATTGTAAGTTGTAAAAATTGGTAAATATTTAAACAGCAACTGTTGCGAGGAAGCAATATAAGTGAAATAATCTCTGCAGTTGAGCCATGAGAAGGGCCTCAATAGGACAGGTTGTAGAGAAGGGTGTACGAGAGTATAAGCACAGAAGTACTTGTGAGAAAAGGAGCAAAACCAGGTTATATTCAGTACGTCCCATTCATGGCAAGATGGTCTCCACCTCTGGGTGCACACCACTGCATGTCTAACACCTAAGAAATGTGAGGAAATCTGGCAAAACATGATAAGGGGAGGGGCTTATGTAGACATAGCAAAGCCAAACTAGAGGAAGGCATAGTGAAGGTATCCCAAACAGTAAACACTATTGAATGAACTTTACTGTCCGGGTGACGCCGCGTCGAAGGCTGTGTTGCCGACGTTTCAACCATCTTTTCGTGGTCTTCCTCAGGGCTGGTCTACCCAAGGAAGACCACGAAAAGATGGTCAAAACATCAGCAACACAGTCTTTGATGCGACGTCACCCGGACAGCCAAGTTCATTCACATGACTCCAGCCACGGAAGCCTACAACTTCACAGTAAACACTATTCATGCTCAGAAGCTGAAAAGTGACAACCTCAAAACCAAGATTTAACTCTTTTAATTTAATCAGGAAAATCCAGTGCAAGCTTTTTCTAAGAAGGCCAAGGATAATGGATTTTTGAAAGCAGCTGTGTGAAAAGTAAGAAGACCCTTTGGAAAGGAAGAACAATTTGAAATAAATTAAGAGATCTGGAGTAGATTTAACAGTTATCCTGGAGATGAAGAAACTACAAGGCTCTGGAGATTTCAGTGAATATGGATAACGCTTATGAAATCTGCCAAAAACTTTCAAATATTGTTCAATTTGGTTTGAAAATTTAGTATTTGTGAAAAATACTTAGAACTTAGCTCATTTCCACAAAGAAAATTGTGTATTTCATCTATTTTCATTTGCTCATATTACAGGGAGTTGCATAGTATCATTGTTCAACTCGCATAAAAATAAAATAAATCAGCAGAATAAATTCTGGATAATTTACACAAATGGTATCTTATTTCATGCTCATGATTTTAATGAAACGGTATGAAGTGAAATAAAAGTTATATGGAAAAGTAATTTTCCTATCAACTTATATTGCCTATTTAAAAAATTATATAGCTGACTTCTTATTTCAAAAGCCTATTTTTAGGCACCTAAAATAGGAATTTTTAGCACCTATTGCAATATATCATATTACATGCGTGTTTTGTATTGGGTATTATTTCTATTGGATTGTAACTTATCAGTGCTTTGTCAACGAAGTGTGTGAAAACTTGTTGGACATTGGTCAGCTTTGCTTTTGGGAATTGTGAAGTCGACAGAAGACATTTTGATTGCATGAGAGATGTTTCAGTTTGGTATATGTAATGAAATAACTGGAATCAGGAAGTAATTTCAGCAAGTGTAATTTGGTGATGGACTCTTGACGATGTGATGGAGGGTCGTGTATTATCTTGAAAAAGAAAGCAGCCAAGAAGAAAGAAAAGTTATACATGCATTAGAAATATAGACTGATTGAAACAGCATGGTATTATCTGGTTTATGTAAAGCTGAAGACCTTTAATGGGGTCGGTAAATTGGATGTACAGTATTTTTCATGTAGAAAAACTAACTAATATTTTTAATTTGTTCAACATGGTAGTTCTCTTTTTTATAAAGGTAATAGGAATTTTATTTGATAATTAATGACCATTCTATTCACATAAATGTTCCATATAATCTGCATGGAAACATTCCAAAATACTGATTTATGTCCTGAGAAATCGTGAATTAATAAAGTGATATTTATCAATGTTGATAAATGATGTATCAAGATATTATAGTCAGGCCAATTTACAGATGTCTATTTGTAAGAGAGAGCAGTTCGACATCAAATACTTTCATAATGATATTCTAAAAAATTAAACTCTTTAAAATATTTTTGGAAAAAGAAAGAAAACAACACACTATAACCAAAAGAGCAAAAACAACAAAACTGTTCATCACTAAATTCTCAGTCACAAACAAATGAGGAACAGTACAATACACCAAAATTTACAGTCTTCATAGATTAACCAGAGCAGAGTCACTAGTAACTCTGTTACTGTTACTAGTAGTTAATTCTTTCTTTTCTCAACACTTTGCATTTGGGCCTTCAGTACAGAGCTTTCACGACTTTCATCAGTACAAGTATTTAATCATCACACAATCTTATTTTGTATGTGACAATTCCTCTGATAGAAAAATCGACTTTCACCTAGAACTGTGTTTGGGTCACTTTTGCCACACTAATGATAATACTTTTATACCACTTGAATGACTTTTATGTATTGTAAAAAGAATTTGTAATTGATCAACAAAGGGGCAGAAATTCATTTCTGTTTCACAAATTGTCAGAATCATCATTGACAATAAGGGTGGGGAGAGACCACGCAGACCAGTAGTGTGTGGCTTGTAAGTTTGATGAAACTTGTGCTTTCTAATTTTATTGAGAGCGACTGTAACATTTACATTTATTATTGCTTTACATCTATGAACAAAACACCATATTCTCAACACCTGTAGTGCCTTTTTTGACGATGACACAGAGGATAAGCTGGTGTAGTCTCATGCGATGAAGACTCATAACATGTAGCATCAGATTTACCATCAGAAGACGATAGGATACCACTTAATCTTATAAATAACGTTGGAGCAGATTTTTATATTTATCAATTTGCTGTTTACACAAATTTCTTTTAAAATATTTCATGCTTATATGTTTGAGATTCTTTTTTGGTTTAGGCCTAATGTAACAATGCTCAGAAGAAACTACTAAATACTTTTGTTATGTGTAGTAATATTAAAGTGCATATTACAGAAACATATATCCAAATATGGAGGAGAAGATGCATAGCACCATTTTGGATAAGCTCAGGATAGAAATTAATTTCTAAGGAAACTATTAGAAGCAGAATGGTTTATATCTAATAAACAAATTTATACAGAACTTCAAATAGATTCTTGCCAATTTTTTATAATTCAACAAACTACAAATGTCTGCTACAACTTACCATTTCAAATTGCTTCCAAAAATTTTACATTAGGATTAAATTACACTGCAAATCCTCGACTTTGTTCTCATTTCCCAAAAGATGCTTTCTATTCTCCTTAATAATTTAAATTTCTTTTTCTTTATAGCATACTTTTAAAAATTACACTCCTGTTTTTTATGGCTAAAAATCATAAATAGCTAGTTAATTAACAAATAATTATTAATTTTATTATTATTTTTCTTTACCTCAAATTTAACTGCTGGTATTTTACCTAATCTCTATTGAATTAAATTTCAACCCTCTGAAGAAGTGTACCCTAAATAAACAGGCAATAATATTTTTTTATGCAGAGTATTCTATCATGATTTCTCTAGCAATAATAATTACAAGATCTAAGTAAACATTCAGTGAACTTTTGGCAGAAAGGAATCAGAAGTACTGATGTAGGAAGAACCAAAGAATTTGAAGATGGGGATAGTTGACAGTTTAGTAGAGTTTGATTTTTCTTCGCAATAAAAAAATAATCAAAAAATAATTTATCACTCAGTATTATAGGTGACTGGCAGCAATGGAAAGGAAATTTCTGTGAAGTATCATGTATGTATAAAAACAGTCAGCAACAAATGCTCAGCAAAAATTCGATGAATGTTAATGAGCAAGGCTAGCCAGGAAAGGCACTTACAAAAGTTCATGAATTTTTCTACTAATAAATACCATAAGGCAGGGATTTCTGTTAATTATTAAATAAAACATATGGCACAACTTAGAATGTGTTGACATCTATATACATCCATTTTTATAAAATCATAAATAAAAACAGTGGGTCATACACAGTTCATTCACGGTTCCAGGTGAGATAAAATATCAGAAGTTCTAGAATTAATAAGTCATTTGCCAGTGCCAACTGAATAAAACCATGATTTGGTGTGAAAAGGAAACTATCACCACTACCTTTTGTAATAAAACGTAATGAATATAAAGATATTACAATAAGTCCTAAACTTCAATTATCTTAGATATAATGAAGCACATGAAAAAAATAAAAATTAAGATGAATTTACTTCAATTCTCCATTACTACATACAATAATTATTATATAATTATGGTAACCCTGCACATGCACACTTTATTCTTTTACGTATAAAGTGCACACTGGGGTCTGGGAACCCCAAACTTATTTTGACGATAAATGCCCACACCTGTTAGTTATTAAACTTGGATATGGTTTTTTTCTTAATATTGAATCATTTATTGAATATTTCCCTGAAAAATTGTACTGTTACGTTTCATTATCAGTCACAAAAATGTTCTGAAATATAAGGCGTAATTTGTAATTCGAATTAATTTGAAAAATAAAAATCCTTGTTTATTTACATTTTAATATCAATTTTAACCAGATATGAACATTTTAAAACTTTCTGACATTTGACAAACTTCTGCGAAGAAGAGAGACTTAGAATAACAAAAAACTTACAATTTACACACAAAACTGCCCTGTGCTCATCACATATGGCTAACAACTAAATTCACATTCTCTGTCAGCGTAAGATATGACGAAATCTGGATCCATATCCAAATCATCGCCGAACATGTCTACCTTTTCATCACTCTCCATCAATGCCTGGCATATATCTTCTTCATTCATAGACTAGAAATATTACCTACAAGTAATGAATACAGGAGCCTCTTGAACCCCTACAGCACTTTCCTACAACAATCACCTCCTCTAAACTATGGATGGCATCAAGTTTCCGACAGAATAGTACCAACTTAATTTACACAAGACTTTATACATCTCATTTCAAAAGAACTTAAATGGTAAATATATTAGTATCAGCTGGAGTCCACAGGACCCTAATGTGTAAGTTGAGGGCTAAGAATAGCAAAGAAACAATTGTTGAATTCTTAAACAACTCACTGTATTAGTAATATTTTATGGGTCAGAAACATGTATATTAACAACTTCATGAAAGAAGAAAATGAAGTTATGCTGAAACGCCACCACCATTGACTTAACACTATTGTTAGGTCACAACAGGAGGGAAGATGAGCATTCGCTCACAACTTCTATAAGTTACTGGGCTCATATCTAGCTCACTAATATGAACTTCTGCTGAGAAAGGAACCAATAATAATCCTGCTTCCACTACAAGGGTAATAACCACATGGAACAAGTAATGTAGAAAAGGCTGAGAATTCAATGACACAACCAAATTCCAAATTTTCTGGATGGCCAAAGACCCACTCCAGAACATTTAATCTTTGAAGTATATGACAATAATCAAAATCCTCCTGGAAACATTCAATTTTGTTCAGATCTACTAAGCTCCTATAAATCCATTGCAAAATTGAAAAGAGCTTCAATTTTCAAAGAGAAAGAGAGAGAAAATTCTCAAAGAGTCACAAGAGAAAAGTCTTTAATATTTATCCAAAATGACAGAAACTAAAAAGATATTTTTTATATCATAAAATACAGGTTTTTACTCACATTCTGCCATTTTCCTTTTCTTGTGGGATCAGCTATTGTGAGCAGTAATCTATGTATCTGCTGAATGACTCCTTGGTAGTACACATTTGCTGATTCATAGTTTCCCATTAGGGCCATTTCGCGAGCCAGTTTGGTGTTCTCACAAATTTCACTGATAGATACTGCCATAACCGTCATCACAACAAAAAGCCTAAAAGATAATAACAAAAATGAAGTCATTTTTATAATCTTAAAACAACATTTTCAAGTCAAACAACGATCAACTATTATTATAACTTTTTTTTTTTTTTTATTCCACTTTAAACACAATCCCCACTTTTCTACTATCCTTCAATATTGATGTTAAACTACATCTGTCTCTTCATGTGTCATTCTAAACTTACTGTTTTTCCTACTCACTCTTTACCTGTACTTTTAATGCAGCTCTACCTTGTCTCAAAACCAATAGCTATCTCTAGTTTAACTGACAAACATTATCTTATATGTCAAATTCATTTAAAGTATCACATGAATTCTATAAAATACTTACCTCTGTGATCTATTAAATTAACCTTCATAATTCTTATTAAAAGCTCTCAATACATACTTGCACTGGGCATGAATCTTTAATGAGATTTTACCAAATATAATTCCAAAATAAAACAAACTTAACACAACTCTTAAATTACCGACATTCAAGGGAAATGAGACTTGTCAATATATCATTAATAAATTAGGAAATCTCTCAAACAAGGTTAAATGCCATCTGTCTGAATATCAAAATATTATAAATATTAAAGAAGCTTGTCGTCCTTCTTCGTTCCACGTTTATTTGTTTTTCAATTTAAAATAACAACAGAAAAATACTAATTCGTCCATACTCACCTTCTGCTATTTACGGGGAATTAACTCTCAGTAACCACTGACACTAGGCACCTGTCAGAATCCAAATCCCACTCCCCCCCTACAAAGTGACCAGACGGCCACAAATATTACAACAAAATGTCATGGAGAAACCACTCTCCCAAAAGTGGATGTGATCGTTGCACGAAGGTGATTTAACTTTTGTGGCTTTTAGTACTCTCTGGTGGCGGTTGGGGCAGCACCCTCTCCTTTAAGGCCTCGGCGCTCTGTCGTGACGCCACCTCTAGAAGGCAAGCGCTGTTTCACCTGAGAGAGCACGCAAGGTCACACGCCGAACGGCGTACAATCGTGCCTGGGTGTTAAACTTACTATTCCCAAAATTAATAATTACCGTAGTTATAAAAGTAAATATTGAAGTTATAATAATACTCATGAAAAAATTTAGAATTTATTAATGATATTAAAGAAATAAACAAATGTCTACCTTCTTACATCACTAGACATGATGGCCATGTTTTCACTCATTCCCTATTTACAAGCCATGGATATCTTATTCAAATAAAATTCAAGAATTAAATAAATTCCAAAATTAGAAATGCTGATTACTTCTAGACATAGTTTAAATAATATAACATTTAAATTTAATAATAAAATATATGAAGTTGATTGCACACCAATAGAAGGTTCACTAGTCAACTTTTTTCATGAGATTGTTTTTTAATTTGATATACAGAAAATTTATTGAACAAAGCATTACTGTAAATAAAATGTGAAAAATATCTTCCCTACTGTAATTATTATTATTATACATTTCTGGCATTACAAATATGAGTAAATATTGTTTTGTCAATAATATAAAATTAAATATACAATATACCTTCCAACAAAAACCATTTAATTAACACAAAAGGTAAAATTGGAAGAATGGAACTAGAAAATGTCGTTTGTGGCTTTGAATTCATACAGATTGTCCTTAGACCTATTTAGGACAAACTGGAAGAAAATTAAAATTACAAGTTAATAAACATGCAAAACAAAATTTTAATCATCCAAATAGGAAAAATTCATTGAGAAAATATTTAATTATAATCACAAAATTGATTTCAAACTAAAATATTCTCACAAAGTAAGAGAAACACTAAAATAAAATTAAATAAATTTACGAACTCATTAAAGTATTAGTTAACAATATTTATAAGATCTTTTGTATGAAATCCAAATTTTTCTTTAATCCTTCTTTGTACAACCACGATTGTTATATTGAATAAAATAAGGCAACAATATTAAAGCTCACATTTTTAATGTCCTTTTTATAAATACATGTATATGTAACATTTAATTCATTATTTGAATCCTTTAGTCTGGTGAGAACAAAATACATTCAAAAATATTGCTAATAAAGTTTGAAAAATGTAAATGCAGTGAAAATATTAAATTTTCTTTCTCTAAATTCAAAGTACTATAAAGCATCTTGATTTTATTTATTTAAGATAAGTCGCAAGGCTAGTATTAAAATTTAAGTAGATTATTCGTTAAGTTTGCTTGATACAACTTAATAGAGGGAAGAATTCAGATGTCAAGCAGGAACAGGAAATATGAAAAGGAAAAAAAAAGCATTTTTATCAAAAGTTTTAATAAAAATATTACTTACCACACAACATGTGGTTAAATTCATTACATTTTGAAGCAATTAACATATTTTATTATATATACACACTGTACTAGATATATATACATAATCACCATTTTTAAATAGAAATTTATTGCAGGAAACGTTGTCTAAAACTAAAACATTCTACTTAGTAATCATATTCAACAGATGACTGCATTAACGTGGCCTAGTAAGAGGCACAGACAATTTCTTGCCTGTCTTCTCGTCGTAGCATTCAGCGACCTTCATTATATCGCCTTCTGTGAAGTGCAGTCCATAGATTAACATTATTCATCCATGGAGACACCATCATCTAATCGAAAACTTCATTATGACTTATATTGGAGCTATTGATTGGATTACAATGTTCCTCTCTTCTTCCAGCTCGTGATCATGAAATGCCACTATTTTAAATTTGAGTATACTCATAATCTCTGTACACTCTAAATTAAATATTCGGCCGGCGGCGCTAGCCGAATGCGTTTACTACGCTCCGTGAAGTCACGAAGGTTAAGCGCATTCGAGACTCGCGGGTTCGTGGTTGGGTGACCGGCCAGGAACCCCGGGATCTAACGGCGTCGAGCCCCTGGCCGAAGGGATAAAAGGCACTGACTGACTGCGACGTGACGAGACTGGACTAATATTAAAAATAATGCCCATTAATGAAGGATTACTCCCAAGGGCAAAAGCGCTCAACGCCCCTTAAGGGGCTTGGAGACGCGTTGCGTCAAGGAGTGGACGCAACAAATTAAAAAAAAAAAAAAAAAAAAATACAGTAGCACGTCAAGTTCACAATCTGCCCGGAGATGGGGATATTGTCGGCCAATTGGAAGCTTCGTCACGACTTCAATATCTGATACGGGCAAGTTTTCTTAATATTCCACAGCGGAGGGTGCAGGGATAAAAAGGGTCCGGCTATGTCGCTTCTTAAGGAGTAACAACTGTTGGCATCAACCTAACGCGCCAAAGCAAGCCATGAGAAATGCTTCGATTGTTTTGAAAGTATAAGGTGGTTATTGGCAGCATTGTAATTTGGTACTTGCCGTTCCTAACCGGACCTATCTCAACGGGCCGTGATATTCAGCGCTAGGCATGGCCTACGGAACCAGCAACCTCGGTGCCATGCTGACGGAACTCGTGTATCAAGAAAACTTGCGCGAGTTTCCGATTGGAAGACAAAGTCCCCCACTCCTTCAACTTTCTGGCCTTGAAATGCGACTATGTTTAAACTGCCGTATACATGTTCTGAACTCATTGGCAAAGAGAGTGCATTGTATCAAGTGCCCCGAGCCGGTGATGCTGCGTCAAAGTTGCTCAAAATCAATTGAAAAGAAGTGAAGGAAATTAGAAATTTGTAATGACAACTGTTGACAGTATATGTTCGCGATATGTAGTGGTACTATTGCTGCGGGTGACGTACTCTCAGATATTAGCAATCACAGGTGCACATGATCGCACATGAGATTATTCGGTTGCACCTGCATTTCAAGTTGAATAGTGGTGTTTTATGGCCTGTTGTATGTTTGGTTTGGAGACAGCTAGCAATTAGAAGCAAAACTATAGGTGTGTGGCGTGTATTGCCGATAACCATCTCTGGCAACTAATAGTAACTTGTTCAAGAGCATTAGGAGGAGGAGGATTATATTGTAAAATGGCTTTAACTCAAGATGAATTATTCAAGTTAGATCTTTATGATATACTTGGATTGGAAGTAAAATGTACATTACAAGAGGTATAATGTACTTTAATTTTTTAAATGTATATTGGTGACTCAAGAAGCGAGTGTTTTTATTCTTTTGTCATTTTTATTTTCTATGCAGGTTAAGCGAGCATTCAGAAAGAAAGCCTTGAAGTGTCATCCAGATAAAAATCCTGATGATCCCAATGCTGCTCAACTCTTCCATCAATTGTCATGTGCATTAGAAATTCTTTCTGATGAATTAGCAAGGGTATGTTATGCAAAAGAAATAGGTTATTCAATAAAATGTAAAAATTATCCATTTTTATATGTATATTTTCTTCTTTTTTTAGGCTGCTTATGATAAAGTCTTAAGTGCCAGGAAAGCTGCTCAGATTCGTAATCAACAATTAGATTCTAGAAGAAAGAAGTTGAAAGAAGACCTAGAAGAAAGAGAAAGGAATGTGAGAAGTGAACCAGGCTCAATCTTCAGGAATGAAGAGCTAAAACTGAAGGTATATTTACTTCCTGAATTTGTAAAGTTGACTTTTCTTTTGTCACTTGTTCTTTAAATCTTTCAGAATATTGGAATGGAATGAAGTAGCAAACAGAATGAATGTATGCCAAATCCGTGCCAAAAATAATACAAATCTTGTGTTCAATTTTTCTTAACAATAGCATAAATTGAATTTTTCATTGTTTTCAGGCAGAAATTGAACGCTTAAGAAAAGAAGGATCTAGACTTCTGCAAGAAGAAATCACCAAGGTTCAGGAACAAATTAAAACTTTTGATACGAACAAATCAAAATTTTATGAAGAAAGTGATGAAGATGACATAGATATAATACGCTTAACTGTTCAATGGAAAGTTGAAAAAGGAGATGCCAGTAATGGGGGATACAGCTACAATGTTCTTTACAATTTTTTGTCAGAAGTAAGTATCAAAATGTATTGCTTTTATATTTCTATTCTATGTGTTCATTTCAAGTTCTTAATTGCTATACTATTCTTATATTAAAGGCAATTGTGCAAACGTAACGCTTTATGTGGCCAGTAAAATACTTATTGTACATTAATACATTTTTACCTTTTGTATCCAGCAGCCCAACAACATTCATTATGAGCTGCAAGGAGTAATGGAGTAATGAACATAAATGATATTGTTAACTGTGAACAATGATGTAACCAAAACTAACCCGTTATCTCTGGAAGTGAAAACTAATGTACTCTTTACTTTATTTCTAAACTTTGTAACATATCCATTTTTCATGTCTACTTCTGAAAATTCAAAAGCTTTTTGAAGAAATTCATAGCACAGGCAAAAATAATGAAAATGATGAGCATATTTTGAACACTAGTAACAAAATGAAAATCTGAAATATTGAAAAAAATAACCCCATTATCTAGAACCTTTGTAGAGAATATTTTTAAGGGACAGAGAAGTAAGCAATCTTGTAAATGTTTCAACTCCCTTCAATGAACAGTTCTTGAGAATTGCAGGGGATCTCTTAGGAAACCACTGAATTCAACATATGTTTCCCCAGAAAAGTTTCGTGTGATGTTTGTTGCCAATACTTCTAATAAAGTTCTCAGAATAGTTAGTAAAGTAAAAAAAAATATTGGCTGCGTTACATGAAATTGTGGATTGATTTGCAACCTGCCTTTATACACCCATTAACTCAGATTTTCAAGGTTTCTTTTTGTACAGGAATATTTCCAGATATTTTGAAAACAGTAAAATTTAACCCACTATTTAAATAAATAAGGTGTACAATAGAGAAAGTGATACGCCCTTAGAGAAGCGAGGAGGGGAGTCTCCTCAAGCCTGCTCTCAAATTGCGCGAAGCGCTCTGAAAGAAATGAATAAAACTTATCGATGGAGATTTTCATCTGTTGTAAAGTTTGGAAATTCCGTCAAGGATCAATTATATCTCCCAGTTGGCCCCTTTTGCACAGAACATTTATCTCATTGAAGAGTGATCTCTTTCTTATTGCACTTCCACACGAAATGCACACACAACTGGTTTCACTTGGCCATCCTCATCAGACATTTACACAAAGGACAAAAATCATGCAGCAATCAAACCACATTCTTGCATCCACTGAATCACAGCCAAACACCCCTTTTGGTGCAACACTTAAAAAAAAACATTAAATCTCCCCTGCTTTGCTTATTGTAAGTATGTAGTAAGTGACGTACATTGCTCACTACCCGTCCCCACTGAAAGATTCCCTTCAAACCCCTAATCACTCATTGTCCCCTCGTCTGTATTTTCCCCTCAGAGCGGCATGAAGTGCTGGTTTAAACGTCTTCTTTAAGTTCTAAACTTCAGCTAAAAAGGCACCAAAAATGAAATTCAAAATTATCAACCAATTTCTCTTTTGTTAGTTCTCTCAAAACTATTAGAGGCTTGTGTATATGCAAATGGAAACCTTTCTCAGGAAAAACAGGTGTTTTCAGATTCTCAACATGGTTTTAGAAAATCAAAATCTACAGAAACTGCCACTTTTTCTTTTCTTATAGACATGGTTTCATTAGTGGATAAAAATGAAGTATCTGTTGAATATTTTTTGATCTTTTGCGAGCTTTTGACATCATTGCCAATAACCTTACCTTTTGCTCTCAAAATTACCTTCATGTAGAATTTGTGGTAGTGCCTTAAATTGGATGTTCTCGTACTATAAAAATTGATTACAAAGAGTAGAAATACCGTACAGGCATCAAAGAACAGGTGGACTCAACACTTGAAATTAAAATTGAGGAAAAGCTTAAGAACAGTGTCTTAAAAAGTTGTTTGATATAAGGAGTTTATGATGGTAAAATAGTTGAGAAGTATTAATTATGTGATGGTAATTGTTTTCTTTTTTGAAATTATTTTCAGTACGGTGAGATAGCAGCTTTAGTTATTTCCCCAAAGAAAAGAGGAAGAGCTATTGTGGAATTCAAGTCACCTGATGCTGTTGTAAGAGATATCTAAGTATTATCTTTTTTTTATTTTATTTGTTGTTGTTTTTTTTTCTCATTTTACTTTCCTTCTCAAGTTTTTTCAATGTAATTTTCATCAGTGTGTATATGCAAGGTGCTATGGTAATTGGGTACACCAGGTAATTGGGACTTACGATTCCATGAAATCTGTCAGCCTAAGAGTTTGTCAGCTCATGCCATGTGTTTTTTCACAGCTTAGTATAGAGATGTTTAAAATGCCCTCTGCCCGCTTGTATCATAGTCCAAGCATTTCCTGACTATTGTTTATAAAAATCTTGTCAATGTAAGAAATTTCTCTCAATATATATTCCGAGATATGAGCATTACAGGGTAACAGATTAAGAGATCTTGCTGAACAGAAACTACAACTAATTTCTCTATCACTATCATATTTACTTTCATGGATTTCAATGTCTGCAAAACAGTCTTATAGAAATTCTTGCGTCGAAATGAATTGCATAACACCACGACACCACTTCTGTAAAATGAAAGTAAACTGCATATGTATTTTCAATTTAAACATGTCCCTTTTAGTTCTTTGTTTAATATTATGCTGCAAGAGGGAGCTTGAATAATAAGCATTGGGAAAAAAAAAAGAAGGGTCGTTTTTGCACCACAGAAAAAAAAACAATGTCCCACAAGAACAAGTAGCCCAGCTGAATCTTGGAAAGCTCAGGGGTCTGTTGCCAGTCCAATGAGTTGTCGTTTTCCAGATGACAGCACAAAATCCACAAAGTTCTGAAATCATTATATTGAATGGTTCTAAATGTTCCGGTCTATGGAAGTTTCTCCAGTAAATTCCTATTAAAGGAAATCAATGCTAAAATACTCTTTATCACATTATTACAGTATTATCATCTCTGTTGCAACATGTAAGGACTAATAACTGAAAAATATTGATTTAATCTTGAGAGCCTGTAGTTTTTAATTTTCTATACTATATTCCTGTGGACTTACCCTCTGTGCACCTTTATCTTCAGCATTGGCCCTTTCCACTTTATTTAAATTCCACTGTCACTATCTGGGCTCTCGCAAGACATTGGCGTTTTAGTTAAGAAACAATGAAAAGAAATTTGATTCATATCATGACACTTCTAGCCAATTAATAATCTAATAAACTGCCTTATAAATTGAAATAACGTAACAATAAATATGATATACATTTGAATTGTTTGCACTCTAGTTCTCTGTTAGGGGCAGCTTTTGTTTTTGACAGAATTTCTGGAAAAGGAACTGGAAATCAAACTTAGGTTATGCACTTAAATCACTCTATAACCATTGAGATACTGTAACAAGATTTCACAAGTTATCTGTTTATATAAACTACTATAAGAATTAGTAGCTTAATGAAGTGTCTAACAATACAAATTTATCAACAATGGGCATGTTAGACATCTACCTTTAGTTCACTTTAAAGTTCATAACAGTTCAGAAATACTGTTTCAAAAACACTTTCTTTTTGTGCAAGGGAGCACAATTTAATTTCCCCACAATGTAATTTACTTCTCATTATTTAACAATGAGTAATTTTGCTTTGCAAGATTTATTAAAAAATTCTGTATGTTTGTTTGTTTTTAAATTATTAAAATAGAATTTCTTAAACTTAATCTTTTTTCGGCAGTGTTATTCTATAAAAATAAACAGTGTGAATTAACAATGCATCTTCTTCAAACAAAAATTGGTATAATTTCAGAGGTAAAAACGTACTCCACATAGAGATTTGTTGTACTGATCCACCTGAAATATCTTGTTTTATTACAACAGAATTCTGGAAATGCGACAAATTGTGCGCATCCTGTCAAAATTCATGTGAATTCCGAGCTCAAAAGCAAGTGAAAACTGTAAGTTGAATGGGACTCAATTTGGGAGTAGACTGGTTTTGCTAAGTCAACCCTCGACTCAATGAAAGAGTACAAAAGATTGAATGCTTGTTTACCTTCATGATATCATTTCTCTTCCTCATATTTGAAGATTTCCCATCCCGCTTGAACCTTCGAGTTTTTAAATAAAAATAATTTTGTAAATATATTTTTAATGTAACTCGTAATTGTATTTACATAAATTACTAAAAATGAAAATTTTCTGTTTCAGAATAAAGTTTTGAAGTCTTTAATAGGACTACCCAGCAATCCTCTGAAAATTGAAATACTTGGCCTCCCAGATTCTACCAAAAACGATGCTTCGGCTTCCAACGAACAAAAGGAAAGCTCAAAGAAAGGAAGTGTGTTTCCATCATTTTCTTCAATGAATTATCAAACAAAATCAGATAACGCCTCTTCAAAATTATCTTTTGGAAAGGTAAGTCAATTACATGATTTGTATTTAATTGAGAAACTTAAAAAAGAGGCATGTGAAAAATTTGTATTACAATAAAATATATTAAATGATACAAATTTGAAGTGTTACCAGAGACTGCTCTTGCATAAAGAAGAAAATCCACTCTAAAATTTAATTTTCGCTGGCTCTATCTTTTTCAGAGTGCCCCACTGACAAATGACGAGATGCTTGAGAATGCTGTTCTTCAAAGGCTACGAAACATGGAACAGATGAAGAGAGCAGCTGCCGAGAATGCAGCTAATAAATGAACAGCAGTCAACATTAGTGTTTGTCCTGCGTATTGTGTGCTTTGGACTCTTAGTACAATTACAACTGTGCATTATATAAATATATTGTAAATGTTATTTATATCCACATACATGATATTTCATATAATTGTTTTATAAGACAGTGTTTTAATTGATTACCATTCTGGCCTGTTTCCTGTGGAAGCTAATTTAATATTAAAACTAGTTTGAAATGTCTCCTGTATTATTGTTAATAGACACAGACATGTAACATAATCAATTCAATGGTGTTCATGTGGAGAAGAAGTCATCAAAGTGAATTTGTTGATAAGTGGAAATTAAATTTCATGCCAACATTTTAAATCAGTCAGTTTTAAAAAAAATATAAATTAATTCCATTTTCATAATACAGTTGACACATAGATCTTCTTATACATCTCCATTTTCACAAAAAAGGGCTCGACTCTCTTTACCCGAACATCATAGAATAATGTTATGAATGATTTCTGTGCAAAGCTTTGAAAGTAGTTGTATCTCCGTTTCTTTATAGTCAGACTTCCATTCTCCTGGCTTCTGCCCAACGCACTTCCAGAGAAGTGTCTTATGTAGCTTTCCAAGGCATTCTGCAGCTACCTCTGTTCATCTGGATTACAATACCTAATGTAAAGCACTCCCTTTAGGGCTCGAAGCACTATGTAGACCTAAGGCCAGAGGGGTAGTCTTAGTACTAGAACCTTTTTATGGGCTTACAGAGCAATATCATCAAATGCAACATCTCACAAATGAGGGAGAGATGGTCACAAAATAATAACAATGAGGATGTTGTATTTTCAATTGCAAAGATTGGAATAATACATTTTATAGTATTTAAAATGATATGTTAGACACTTTTCTCATTCTTCAGTTCTTGTTTTAAAAATTAAATTCTGAAATATTATCAGGCTAGGACATGATCACCCATCACTCAATTACTTGTTTCTTCAAACGAAATGGTAGCAAAGCAATTATTTAAAACTATGGTTACACTTTTTCACTATTATCAACAAATAATACTAATTTATGAGTATTGCTAAATTCTGCAACATTCAACGGAGAGTATCACAATCACGGAGGTTCGCTCTCCAGCAGGCCGTTAAATCGAGATCCAACGCCTTGGCACGCTGTGCCCTTGAGTGGGGGGCCGTCGCGCGCATGCGCTGCTGCCTCTGGATCCGACCTGAGGGCGTTGGAGGCATTCGCCAACGGCCTGAGCATCGCTCGCGCACTGCCTGCCTTCCATGGACGCGCCGATGCCGATCGCACGTAAGACCGAATATTTGAAAGAAATGTAAATAAATTCGAAGGAATAATTTTTTTTAATTTCCTTGCGCATTGACACAACTTGCGTAACCAGGATGAGTTTCTATTTTGTTAACAATACAGAAAAATCAAATCTGTTTGTTCCTTTACCGTTAAAAATAAGTTTTCTATAATTTTGCAACGAAAATATATAGTTTTTGAAATGTTAATCCCTCGCTTTTTTAATTTGTTGTTATTATTATTATTATTATTATTAATCTTTCAACCATTAATAGTTAAATTGTTGGGAAGGGATTCTGGAACTTCAAGAAAGCGTGCGCAGATGATTTTCTCCCCCATACGTCACATACAGTTTTTGACTAAATAATAAATTGTTATATTTTACACATTTCACTCTACTAAATAAATATATTAATGTTACATTCTTATATATATATATATATATATATATATATATATATATATATATATATATATATATATATATATATATACCTTTCATTCAACAACAATGCAGGCATTATTGATGTATGTATATCTACTGTAATGGGTCAGACTGCAGAATTTAAAGGCTTTTGAGGCTTATTGTGAAATTTAATTATCACTAAATGAGTAATTTTCATGCAATTATTTCCGTTTTTACGGTGTCTGGTTGTGTAGGTAAATATACAGATCTGTTCCTGGATCAAAAATAAATAATGAATATTCTATTACTAGCAAGTACTACGCATAACCCATCCTATACCCGTCAACGGTCAGTACTTGTAACACCAATACGATATGCATAAATAAGGCAACACGTACGGCTGGCCCTTAAACCAGTATAGCTGTGCAAGCCGACATTGAAGGCCGGCTCCTTCTATCAGTTTCGTCCTGATGCGCCATGACGGTAGGCTGGATCCTCCAACCTGTGTTGCTCGCTTACGTCGAGCAGATAGCCAACTCTTCCAACAAGGTTGCTTGGGCTCGGCAGCTTCTACCCGTGCACTTCTGACAAGGTGATTTCAGAGGAGTGCAACAAGGGACTCTTTACGATGCAACTTTTCGTTGCAACTATCTCTGTTACGAAACAGTAACAGTGAACCTGGTTGGGCCTATGTTATCATGCGTTCCCTCGATACAGTATAATGGATCAGGTATACTACAACTGTTCTTTTTTCTCCGTGCAAAGAGCTACCAGAGATGCAAAATAAACATTGGTATTTCAAAACCATAACCTTCATTCAGATTCATCATTAGTAATTAAAATTAAAGAGCCTCTGAGATGGCTCATGAGCAGCGTAGTAGCTTCCCGTGCTGTGGTCCCGCATTCGATTCCCGATCAAGGCAAAAACAGAGTTGTAGCTTTCCTTTAAAATTGTCCCAGTTTCTGTAGATGTGTGACGAAGAATAGCTCAAGCAGGCGGATCTTGCTAGTTACGGTGAAGAGAAAACGTCATGTTGGACTCACGTCGATCTTACCCCCAAGAATGGGAATTTAACTAGGCCCAGGCACAGGGGACACCGTTAGCTGGCCGACGAAGTCGGACCTCCGACCCAATAACGCCAAACACATTCATACTAATTAACTAACTCCTCCTAAATCACTAAATAACTATTTGTGACTAAATATAGAGCGATTTTCCTAAAGATGAGTCAAAGTGACAGCTAGTGCTGGCAACATAACTGAAGGTTCTGTGGTCGTCGTGCCCTTGAGCCCTTTAGACTCCCTTCCTGCATTCGTTCCTTTGCACTTGGCTAACTTGTAAATGGTTTCGACGCTTCCTTTCGTGATGTCTCGTCCGACAAAAATACAGTACGCCGCGGGGAATAATTGAAATTACATTCGTGGTTGTTTTCTTTAACTGATTGTGAGAGCATGTTAAGAGATTTTCCACAAACGTAATTAAATTTAAATATTTTCCGAACTCGCGTACGTGCATATATTTAAACTCTTAAGACTTCTTCGTAGGCATGTTTTCACAGGAGCCATTAGCATTTTACGAAGAGGCGAGACTGAACAGCTATCGCGGCGGAGGGATACTTCTCTCAAATACATGTGATGTTCACTTGTTTTCACGAACTGTCACTACGGCTCATCCTCACGAAATCGTTCTATAACTCTTGAAAGGTGCGCGACTCTAATAGGAGAGGGCGCCCCGCGTGGCGGCGAAGCGCAGCTCCGTAGGACGCGCGAGGACGCCCCGCGTGGCAGCGTAGCGAAGCTCCGCCAGCAGCGCGAGGGCGGCGGCGACGCCGCCCGCAGCCACCAGCGCGAAGCCCGGCGCCAAGGCGGCAACGCCCACCGCCTCCACCTCGTCGTCGCCGCCGCCGCCGCCGTCGCACAGCAGCAGGCGCGGGTGCCAGATGCTGTTGAGGCGGTTCACCACGCCCACCTCCCACGCCCGGCGCAGCCGCCCGGTCAGCGCCTCGCGCACCGCCGACCGCTTCTGCACAGGGTGGAACAGCGTGCTGCTCCGTGCAACAAATCAACCATTTTCTCAACAACGTCAACGAAAACGCAACGCAACACGTGAACAGCACGTATTATCAAAGCGTACGGCCTCGCTCTTGGAGACTCTCAGTTGCATTGCCACAGCAGTGCGGCAACAAGTTACCCAGTGGGTTTGATGATTCACTCAAAACGCGCTGAAAGAGAAAAGGCGGAGCTTCTCTCGAGCAGGAAGAGGCTCCCATCCTAACTGAGGAATGCAAGGAAGCGAAAAGAGAAGCCGTGTGAAGCGCACCTGTACTCGATGAGCGGGATGAGGCCGAGCGAGCAGCGCGCGCGTGCGCAGAAAGTGCGCGCCTCCAGCAGGAAGAGGCTCTCATCCTAACTGAGGAATGCAAGGAAGCGAAAAGAGAAGCCGTGTGAAGCGCACCTGTACTCGATGAGGGGATGAGGCCGAGCGAGCAGCGCGCGCGGGCGCAGAAAGTGCGCGCCTCCAGCAGGAAGAGGATCTCATCCTAACTGAGGAATGCAAGGCAGCGAAAAGAGAAGCCGTGTGAACCGCACCTGTACTCGATGAGCGGGATGAGGCCGAGCGAGCAGCGCGCGCGGGCGCTGAAGGTGCGCGCCACCAGCAGGAAGAGGCTCTCATCCTAACTGAGGAATGCAAGGAAGCGAAAAGAGAAGCCGTGTGAAGCGCACCTGCACTCGATGAGCGGGATGAGGCCGAGCGAGCAGCGCGCGCGTGCGCAGAAAGTGCGCGCCTCCAGCAGGAAGAGGCTCTCATCCTAACTGAGGAATGCAAGGAAGCGAAAAGAGCAGCCGTGTGAACCGCACCTGTACTCGATGAGCGGGATGAGGCCGAGCGAGCAGCGCGCGTGTGCGCAGAAAGTGCGCGCCTCCAGCGGAAGAGGCTCTCACCCTAACTGAGGAATGCAAGGAAGCGAAGAGAAGCCGTGTGAACCGCACCTGTACTCGATGAGCGGGATGAGGCCGAGCGAGCAGCGCGCGCGTGCGCAGAAAGTGCGCGCCTCGAGCGGGAAGAGGCTCTCATCCTAACTGAGGAATGCAAGGAAGCGAAAAGAGAAGCCGTGTGAAGCGCACCTGTACTCGATGAGCGGGATGAGGTTGAGCGAGCAGCGCGCGCGGGCGCTGAAGGTGCGCGCCACCAGCGGGAAGAGGCGCTCATCCTAACTGAGGAATGCAAGGAAGCGAAAAGAGAAGCCGTGTGAAGCGCACCTGTACTCGATGAGCGGGATGAGGTTGAGCGAGCAGCGCGCGCGTGCGCAGAAAGTGCGCGCCTCCAGCAGGAAGAGGCTCTCATCCTAACTGAGGAATGCAAGGAAGCGAAAAGAGAAGCCGTGTGAACCGCACCTGTACTCGATGAGCGGGATGAGGTTGAGCGAGCAGCGCGCGGGTGCGGAGAAAGTGCGCGCGTCTAGCAGGAAGAGGCTCTCATCCTAACTGAGGAATGCAAGGAAGCGAAAAGAGAAGCCGTGTGAAGCGCACCTGTACTCGATGAGCGGGATGAGGCCGAGCGAGCAGCGCGCGCGGGCGCAGAAAGTGCGCGCCTCCAGCAGGAAGAGGATCTCATCCTAACTGAGGAATGCAAGGAAGCGAAAAGAGAAGCCGTGTGAAGCGCACCTGTACTCGATGAGTGGGATGAGGCCGAGCGAGCAGCGCGCGCGGGCGCAGAAAGTGCGCGCCTCCAGCAGGAAGAGGATCTCATCTAACTGAGGAATGCAAGGAAGCGAAAAGAGCAGCTGTGTGAACCGCACCTGTACTCGATGAGCGGGATGAGGCCGAGCGAGCAGCGCGCGTGTGCGCAGAAAGTGCGCGCCTCGAGCAGGAAGAGGCTCTCATCCTAACTGAGGAATGCAAGGAAGCGAAAGGAGAAGCCGTGTGAAGCGCACCTGTACTCGATGAGCAGGATGAGGCCGAGCGAGCAGCGCGCGCGGGCGCAGAAAGTGCGCCCCTCCAGCAGGAAGAGGCTCTCATCCTGAGGAATGCAAGGAAGCGAAAAGAGAAGCCGTGTGAACCGCACCTGTACTCGATGAGCGGGATGAGGCCGAGCGAGCAGCGCGCGCGGGCGCTGAAGGTGCGCGCCACCAGCGGGAAGAGGCTCTGGTCCTCCGCGTGGTAGGCGAAGGGCTGCGTGCGCACTCGCTCCACGCCCTCGCCCACCGCCATGAAGTTGGGGGCAGCGCGTCCCGCTGGGAACATCTTGCGCCGCCACAGCTCGCGCGCAGCCTTGTCAGTCGTTCGCTGCGCAGAAACACGCACAAGCTCCCTTGATTGATTGCTTAGTCATTCCGGCCCCGCAACTGCTAAGATCATTAGGCCCCTTGGTTCAGTACAAATTTTTAAAGCGGGAGTTCACGACAATCTGTTCCCGCTGAATCTGATCCGGCGGCGACTTGTACGTCCGCGTATGAGGTTTTTCCTAACCAGATCATTCCCACTAGCGTGGCACCTGCCCAGTCAGAACAAGATCTTAGCTCTTGACTGGCCTCCAGATATGTGTAGCAGAGTAGAGCATGTTTGTGTATGTAAGGGAGTGAGAATATGACAAGAAGGGCCTGGTTGGGCCACTCCCTCAGCTCAGAGCTTCTAGCTAACCGGGCTAGCAACGGAGTCTAACTAAGCGCCACTCACTTTGCGACGGGACGAAGCCCTTCTCAATAGTCCATGATTGAGGGCACTGCCACAACAACGACATGTTCCCGCCTAGGGACCTCCCGGGCCCATGTTCAGTAGGCTCGGGGCCCCCAACTCGTCTCTTCACTGCATACACCTTGAAGTTAACGACGCGAGTATCGACGGATTCTAGTGCAACGTGACGCGAGATTCGTGTACCTCGTCCGGCGTCCTTCTGCGGGTTTGGGACAAGTACCGCGCCCAATCCTACCTGAGACGTCGGAGGGGCCCAACTGGTGGGTTACCTGGCAACCCGACCAGGAGCTTAGCACTGACTCCTCACTGCACCTACCTCAACACTAACGACATGAGTCCCGTCAAGAAACTAGGCTGCCGGGGGGCCTTTTCCAGGCCCCACCAAGAACCTTAGATTCTCCGCTGTCGGTTCTCCTCTGCGGGAACTGATGAGAATGGAATGAACATGCAAGGGCTATTACACCATACATCATTAATTTTTACCAAGAGGATAAATTTCCGGAGTCAACTCCTAGACTTGTTGCCTTTATTATGTCTCCCCGCAGCCAACACGCGCGCTTTGGACTATTCCTATCGGGACTCCGCCGGAATGAAGTTATCCCTCCCGGAAACCTCGCCATTCACCTACACACTGCCTCCACCTTAAAGCTATGAACGTGTATACTACTGGAACCTAGGAAACCCTGACAGGGGGTTCATACTCCCTGACTGGACTTTTATACGTGGATTTGAGGTCCGCCAACTTGCTACACAGAGGATGCCGGTTAACGAAACCTCATATCCAATCCCGCCCAAAGGTCGGTGGCGAACCACCTACTCACTGCCTTCACATTTAAACTAACGACGTGAGTGCCGCCGTGAAACTCCGGCACCGGGTGGACGTCTTCGCCTGCACCTAGAGCGTCCGGACTGGGAGCTGTAGCTCAGTGCATCAACTGATGTCACTGCAGCGCCTCTGACCGGGAGATCCTAGGTTACACTCCCCACGGCCGCAGGTTTTTCGACACTAGCTTTTCAGCTAGGTCGAATTCAGTCGCTGTCTGGAGAAGAATTCTAGCGGCCGGCTGCTCTGATCGGTAGTTTTCCGTGGTTTCTCCGGTCAACACCAGGCGAATGCCGGAGCAGTACCCTATCAAACGGGCCACGGACCGAGCGCGATCTGTCCTTCCTCTTCCTTGTCCTATCATCTCCCCCTTTCACACACACACACACACACACACCACTAACATGCACTACACTACCACATATTCCGGGAGACCTATCGGGAGCTTAAAGCTTGTCCCGACTGGGGCGGTGCCCCGCTGGTGGGAGAGTCCTTGTTAGGTGGAAAACCCCACTAGCCGACGGTAGGTCGGCGTCGGATCTCGCCATCCAGCGGGGGAAGACCACCGCCATCTCCCGAGAAAAAACATGCACAACACTAACGGGACTAATGACCAAAGCAGTTGACGCGCCCGGAAACATGAAAAAACCAAACCAAACCAAACTAGAGCGTCCGGTATTGCGACCGTCTGCTTCCCCCTCCCCCTGCGGGGTTCGAGAACTGTCGCTCGCGTAGCGAGGGTGTGACGGGAGACTGAGAAGTCGCTTCGCCGCGTGGGAGGGCAGGCGCACCTGGAAGTAGCGCGGATGTAGCCGTTCTCGGCGCCGACGGCGAGCGGCGACGCCACGAGGTCGGCCTTGGTGTGGATGGAGGCCGGCGGCGGCAGCAGCAGCGACGTCACCACGCCCGCCGCGTAGCAGCTGTCCATCACCAGCGCCATGGCGGCGGCCGACAGCACCAGCAGTCGCCAAGACAGCCACGACGAGCTCTCCGCCGCGCCCTGCGCACGCCCACGCCCACGCGCACGCAGACGTGCACGCACATGCCTGCCGTCCAACAGGAGATGGCGGTGGTCTTCCCCGCTGGATGGCGAGATCCGGCGCCGACCTACCGTCGGCTAGTGGGGTTTTCCCCCTAACAAGGACTCTCCCACCAGCGGGGCACCGCCCCAGTCGGGACAAGCTCTAAGCTCCCGACCGGTCTCCCGGAATATGTGGTAGTGTAGTGCATGTTAGAGTAAGTGTGTGTGTAAGGGGAGAGGATAGGACAAGGAAGAGGAAGGACAGATCGCGCGCGGTCCGTGGCCCGTTTGTTAGGGTACTGTTCGCCTGGTGTTGATCGGAGAAACCACGGAAAGCTACCGATCAGAGCAGCCGAATGCTAGAATTCTCCTCCAGGCAGCGACTGAATTCGACATAGCTGAAAAGCTAATGTCGAAAATCCTGCCGCTATCAGGGCTCGAACCCCGGACCTCCCGGACAGAAGCGCTGCAGTGACATCAGTTGATGCACTGAGCTACCGCTCCCGGTCCTCCTCATCTCTTACTTACACACGCTTACACTTACATGCACTACACAACCACACATTCTGGGAGAACAGTCGGGAGCTTAGAGCTTGTATCGGCAGGGGCGCTGCCTCGCTGGTGGGAGATGTGGTTGGGGAAAAGCTGAAAGCCAACGCGGAGGTCGGCGCCGGATCTCGCCATCCAGCCTGAGAAGATGGCTGCCACTTCCTGGGATAGAAGCATGTACTACACCAGTGGCGTGTGGTTTTTTTCTAGGTAAGCAATTACATTTCAAATGGTACATTTTTAATTATCCACATGAATCAGATGATAAATGGATAATTTAAATACTCAACCGATAGGCACATGCGGAGGCCACCACACGCGCGCATTGAGTCGCGCTGTATGCAACTGGCCGATTGCTTCCAAAGGCGAGCTCGACTGAATGAGCCTGCGCGCGCCCACCACACGCGCTAGCATATCTGCTGATCACAGCATTCCCTATGGGACGCCGGATGTAGTCAGCCTAGTGCTTCCGAGGAGCTTTACAGGCGAAATCTACCCTATGTATTAGTGACAATAATAATAACGTGCTCATTTTGTAAAGATAAGATTGAACGCGCCCAATTTAAACTGTTTTCACTTGGATTACATGTAAATTATTCTAAATTACTAGTCAAGTGATACTAAACTGTAAAGTCCGGTATATACGGTACAGTTTTCGTGCAGATTGGACGTACAGAAAACGTGCAGTCCGGACTGCACGTTTTCTATATGAACATGTTCATAATTTTTCGTGCACAAAGCCTACACTTTGACTTAAGCGCCCCTAGCGGCAGAATGATTCACTAACGGGGATCGGCCATTTCGATTTTGTTATTAGGTGTGTCAAAGTGCGATTGTGTGAAGTGATATATTGTGATAAACTTCCTTTTCCCCAATTCTTGACTTTCTATTTTTATTCTCTGTGCTCCTCATGGTTAATACCAAATAAAGATCATAACCAGAACGCACACACAGTGTTAAATTTGAAAAATTTAATTGATCACAAGTACTGAATATCGGCGTGTAAACACCTAACAGAAGCCAACACTCATCTGAGAAGACCTGCTGAGAAGATTTCACATCCATAGTTTGTAAGCTGTTTCCATGTAATTAGATTAACTATGCTAGTATATGGGTAACTTTTCATCTTCAATTTTCTCTAAAAAGGTAATCTGTAACAAGCAAACTGTGATCTCATGGCCATGAGAAGGTTTCAAAAACCTAAGAAATTGTTAGTGAGAGCTGATTTTTTGCCTTATTAAGTACTGAGAAAAAATTGGTATTTGGTGCAAGAATTTTCTCTAGTTTAAAAACAGGTTTTCAATTATTGTAAGAAAACCACTGATTACAGCGGGCTCTAACAACAAAATCCGCAATTTACATTAAATTTAGAGTTGTATGGACACCTCGTTTGCCTTTGTAGCCTCAAAATTAAGATTTCTACAGTAAATTAAAAATTATTTCTGCATCTTTTATACAGTTCCTTGTTTCTCTAGTAGAGACCGCCACCACAACTGGCGCGCTTTGCGGGTTGCCGACCCTTGCAGGCGATAAATGTCTACGCTCTTAGGCAAAGAGGTTCATACTACTCTGAGAATGGATCGATATCTCCCCGCTACTTCTCCCCCAAATTGCTTCATTGCCAAATTTGTAAAAGGTTTTGTAAGTTATGGTAAGAGATCCATTTCCATGTAATTTGGTAATTATGTAATTTGAATAGTGTAATAAATAGAATTTGTGTAATTTGATAAGTAGTGTTCCCATTTGTAACAAGTTTGCATGTATGTGTATTCAACTTCCTCGCCCTAAAGTGAGCTTTGTCGAGGCTGTTTGTAATACAGTAATTCTGCTTAAGGTTCAGGCGTATTGTTGGAAGCGCCTTTTAATTGTGTTCCTGTGTCATCACAGCAATTTTGTACAGAGACGGCACTTCCGTCTTTCATTTTTGTATTTTCATATGTAGTTCAGCTTTGTTTTTCTTGCAGCCATTTGTGATCCTGCGCAGCAGGAAAAACTCGTAATGTATTTCTTAAATGGTGTTTGTAATAAATGTAATGTTTGAGTTATTTGATTGTTATATCTCCAAATACTGAGATCCTTTAAAATTTATGATCCTGTTTTATTTAGAACCTGGAGCGTCCTTTCGAAAAGTTTCGAATGTGACGAGTCTTTGCGAATCCGATAGCTTAGGGGTTCTCTGTGTTAGCCTTGCATAAAAATTCATTAGGTGAAAGCATGGTCACCTCGCTTTTTTGCTTTGTAGCGAGGCTTCATTTAAAACTTGTGCTGTCTTAAACAGCTGGCGACCGTACTTTGTTATTTTTCATTGAAGCATTTCCCAAGTTACGAGGTTAGCCAAGTTTGAAATATAGCACACAGAAATACCACCACTAAAAGTATTCGGATGACGCAATTCAGTTGTTTCTCTTTAGCCCCCTAGCGGCGGCCTGTGGTGATTCGCGCAGAAAATGATTCGCGCAGGTATGCGCGACTTTTGACTTTTTTGTACTTCTAGTTTGGGATCTTGAAGTTTCTGTCTAGAAGCTGTATGAGAATTGTACGATAACTGTACCGTGTATACCGGGCTTAAGATATCCTTGGAAATGATAGGGAAAGCAATGCTTTCCTTGCTGTTACGGGACAATGGACATGGCAGTTGACGCGCCAGGAATCACAAACGAATCGCTTCAACGGCCAAATTAATGACTGGGCTGACCTGGAGGCAGACGACGCCGAGCAGGTCGAGGGCGGCGGTGCTCCAGGAGGCGTCGACGGGGGCGTGGGCGTGGCGACGCTCGCAGGCGCGCTGCAGGCGCAGGGCGAGGGTGAGGGCGGCGGCGGCGGCGCCCCCGGCCGCCCACGCGCCCGCGCTGAAGGGCAGCAGCCCCCCCCCCCGGCGCCCGGCTGCCGGAACAGCACCCCGCGCGGAACGTCCACGACGGGCCCGTGTAGTCCACGGCGTCCAGGCGCAGCGCCTACGCACTCAAACGTGAATTCACCCGAACGCGAATTCACCCAAACGCGAATTCACCCAAACGCGAATTCACCCAAACGCGAATTCACCCAAACGCGAATTCATCCAAACGCGAATTCACCCAAACGCACACTCAAACGTGAATTCACCCAAACGCGAATTCACCCAAACGCGAATTCACCCAAACGCGAATTCACCCAAACGCGAATTCACCCAAACGCGAATTCACCCAAACGCGAATTCACCCAAACGCGAATTCACCCAAACGCGAATTCACCCAAACGATTATTCACGCACACTTATTTGGTATAGAGAAAGTAGCGTAAGAAGGGACCAGTTTCACAGGTCGAATGACAAAAGAACATACAAATCCATTTTTAAAGTAATATATTTGCTAATAGAAGCTAACGCTTAGTTTTTGCTTTCAAACCTTCAATTACAAATACCCAAAACTACGTGGGCGACCCGCATTAAACAACAGTAATAATGAATGCTTCATACAGTTGTACGATAGAGTCGTATGATATTATATCAGATAAACGTTTGATGTCTGAATGTTAGTTTTGCATATCTTACTTTAAATAATAAGTAATTCAATAAATCTTCCACTCTACGTATTCAGACGTACAAAAAAGCAGAAAAGTCTGTAAAATTTCTAAGTATTTGAATTTGGCGCGTAAAGTTGCCCCCATCAAGGCTGCCAGCGCAAGCTTCAATTTGCAACGAGGAAGGACAGCCATTACCATAGGATTGGGGGGGCCTTGGTTGGACGATGGCATTGCAAGAAGTTGTGTCGAAAGCATTTACCAGTGAGCCAACTGCAAACGAGCGCATTAACTAATTTAACACATGTGCGTAACCTGCAGTTTTGCAGTTGCCAAGCAGTAGCGTTCAAAGCAGACCCTTATAAAAATCTCTCTATACACAAGTGAGTCCCTTGGCGTACGAATGGTTGAAGAACCATGCGACGAGAAGTGCCGAGTAAAGCATTTTGATATAAGTACGCCAAAGCTACCTCGTGCTACAAGTTACTTACATTACTTCTTCCTCACCAACTATGTGCTAGTATAATGGAGAAATTCATTGAAATGCTGTGGCTAAAATCAACGATTTTTCGTGCGTGTTCGTGTGGCCGGCCAAACAACGGACGTGAACGACGCACGTTTTGCAACGCTCGTGTGTCGCTAGCCTTAGTCCCCAGAAGGAGGTGTCGGACGCACCAGGATGCGATTGCAGGAGACGCTCAGGTCGACTTCTCGGCGCTGCAGCAGCCCCACCGCGCCGTCCCACGCGCCGCCGGCCGCCGGGTACCCCCACGTAGGCGTTGCCACCAGACGCAAGCTGCGGAACGCCAAACAGAAAATATATTCCAGGATGACCATTTCCTGGAAACGGCTTCTGGCCACTGCCTACGACCGAGTCCCTACGACCGACTGGCTGCGACCGACTGCGACTGGCTGCGACTGACTGCGACTGACTGCGACTGACTGCGACTGACTGCGACTGACTGCGACTGACTGCGACTGACTGCGACTGACTGCGACTGACTGCGACTGACTGCGACTGACTGCGACTGACTGCGACTGACTGCGACTGACTGCGACTGACTGCGACTGACTGCGACTGACTGCGACTGACTGCGACTGACTGCGACAGACTGCGACTGTCTGCAACTGACTGCGACTGTCTGCAACTGAGTACGACTGAGTACGACTGACTATGACTGACGTGACTAAATGAAAGGCGGTTTACTCCAAACGTTCCACACCAGTAGGCAGAATATCATAGAACGTTGTGACGAATTGTAACGGACGTTAAACAAACGTAAGCGGGTGTGCTGCGCAGGGGGGCACTCACGTGTAGTTGAGCGACCGCTGCAGCGCGCGGAAGAGCTCCGAGTTGTGCTTGGAAATGGAGTCCACCTGGCGGTCGCGCCCGTCCGCCACCCGCGCCGCCAGCACCTCAAGCGGCGTGTGCTCCAACTGCGACACACCATCCATTTTGCAACTCTTTTCTCACGTTTTTCCGTTCTTTTCATGATATTTGTTACAATTAAAGTAATAGAACAATAATTATTTACGAAATAAATCACGTGAAATTATCAAACGTTAAAATACACATATTTTATATTCGTCGTGGAAATAGTAACATAGTGATTGATTAATTTTTTCGTGTCTCCGGGCGCGTCAACTGCTTCGGTCATTAGTCTCGTTAGTGTAGTGCATGTTTTTTCTCGGGAGATGGCGGTGATCTTCCCCCGCTGGATGGCGAGATCCGGCGCCGACCTATCGTCGGCTAGTGGGGATTCCCCCTAACCAGGACTCTCCCACCAACAGGGCACCGCCCCAGTCGGGACAAGCTCTAAGCTCCCGACCAGTCTCCCGGAATATGCGGTAGTGTAGTGCATGTTAGAGTAAGTGTGTATGTGGTGAGAGGATAGGACAAGGAAGAGGAAGGACAGATCGCGCGCGGCCCGTGGCCTGTGGCCCGTTTGTGAGGGTACTGCTCCGGCATTCGCCTGGTGTTGATCGGAGAAACCACGGATCAGAGCAGCCGGCCGCTAGAATTCTCCTCCAGACAGCAGTTGAATTCGACCTAGCAGAAAAGCTAGTATCGAAAATCCTGCCGCCGTCAGGACTCGAACCTAAGACCTCCCGGTTAGAGGCGCTGCAGTGACATCATTTGATGCACTGAGCTACCGCTACCGGTTAACATATTTAGTTTTTAAGAGTTTGTGTCATGAAAATGTAAGCCTCAAGATTTAAATATTTCTTTAAAATACAATGCTATTAGCTACATTGGTAGTCTCAAGTCTGAAGCTCCCTGTTCGCTGTTGGTAAATATGAACGAAAATTCTTGATACTTTTATAAGGTCTTACGTTAGTACCTCTGAGACAATGTTGAAAACTATACTATTGTTTCAAAATAATTTTAATTGAATTTGAATTTCGACATAGATGTTATCATATTAGTACAACACTGGTCATTTTAATATTTCAATATTACCTAAAATACTTTGATGAAAAGGTGTCTAAGAAAATCTGTTTATTACGTATCTAACTGAATTTGTCTCGCAACAGTGTATGCACCCGAAGATGCCCGCGATCCTTGGTATATCCAATAAATTCAGCTTCCGCTGTTTTTCGCTTACCCAACGTCGCTGTCCGTTCGCCTCTCTCTTGAGATAATGTTAATCAAAACACTTTAAGTTCCAACACAAAGAAAATACACTGTTCGTGAATTTGGGTTACCACAATTAATCGTCAAACTATTCCTTACTCCGCTTCCCCGGATATCTTGTTCCGTATTTTAGAACCATCGATTAATGTTCTTAAATACCTTTCCCAAGGTTTCGCCAATTTTCTAATTTTCTGAATGGGGTATTAAAACCAGAATATCACTTGCAATATCTCAACCTACATTCAGCCGTGCATTTGCTACGAACTCGAGCCAGTCTCTAACTAACTTGCATCCGTAGCAATCGAAGCTACATACTCAGGTGTCTCTTTCTAACCAGATGACACAACTTAAACAAATTTATATTTTCATTTCGTAACACTGTTGAACATAGAGGCCACAAAATGCACAGTGCGTATTTTTCTACAACATTTCTAAAGTTACAGATACGGTGTTGAAAGCGCAGAAGAGCAAGCAGTATGCCGAGCAGGAAGATTTTTATTGATTGATTGATTTTTTCGTGATTCCGGGCGCGTCAACTGCTTTGGTCATTAGTCCCGTTAGTGTAGTGCATGTTCTTTTTTCTCGGGAGATGGCAGTGATCTTCCCCCACTGGATAGCGAGATCCGGCGCAGACCTACCGTCGGCTAGTGGGGTTTCCCCTAACGAGGACTCTCACACCAGCGGTGCACCGCCCCAGCCGGGACAAGCTCTAAGCTCCCGACCGGTCTCCCGGAATATGTGGTAGAGTAGTGCATGATACTGGAAGTGTGTGTGTGTGTGTGTGTGTGTGTGTGTGTGTGTGTGTAAGAAGAGAGAATAGGAGAAGGAAGATGAAGGACAGATCGCGCGCGGTCCGTGGCCCGTTTGGTAGGGTACTGCTCCGGCATTCGCCTGGTGTTGATCGGAGAAACCACGGAAAACTATCGATCAGAGCAGCCGGCCGCTAGAATTCTCCTCCAGACAGCGACTGAATTCGATCTAGCTCAAAAGATCGTCTAGTGTCGCAAATCCTGCCGCCGTGGGGAGTGGGAACCTAGGACCTCCCGGTCAGAGGCGCTGCAGTGACATCACTGAGCTACCGCTCCCGGTGAGCAGGAAGAAACGGATAGGACTCACCACGATGGCGCCGAGCAGCTCCTGGCCGGCCAGCGGTCGCGCGGCGGCGGGCAGAGGCGGGCGCCAGCGCAGCCCGCCCGCCTCGCCGCCCGGCGCCCACAGCGCCCACACGCGCGCCCTCGCGCCGCCCTCGCTCACCTGCGCACTCGCGGCCCGCGCTCGCGGTTGGCCAACCACTGTGACCGCCAAAGGTTACTAAATAGTAGGGCTGTGCAATAGGCAATAAAAACAGCGAAACACACACACACACACACATATATACACATTCGTTGTGTAATGTAATGTGTAAGTGTAAAAATAAATAAAAAGTGTTACGTGTACACACACACGTAACACATTTTATTTATTTTTACACTTACACATTACATTACACAATGTATATACACATATGCGTGTGTGTATATGTGTGTGTGTGTGTGTGTGTGTGTGTGTGTGTGTGTGTGAGAGAGAGAGAGAGAGAGAGAGAGAGAGAGAGAGAGAGAGAGAGAGAGAGAGAGAGAGAGAGAAAATGTGAACTTCGCGAGCCACAAAAATTATTTTAAGACATATCTTGCAAACCATAATATACTCAATCATTCGAAGTATCCCTGCGTGACAGAACGTCCTCAAATGGCTTCATAACTTCACCGCGAATCCAAATCAGCATGGATAACGTCCGTACCTAACCTCACAATAGCCCGGTGCACTGACGCGATCGTCAGTCCAGTTTAGGGCACCCCGAGTGCGCCCTGGTGCCGTGTCGTTGTGCGAATGGAACATGCGCTTCTTTGCACTGGTGCGCCCTAGCGGTCGAATGGAACGCGAAAGCTGCCCTGCGAGCGCACCAGTGCTGCGAATGGATACAAGACGATGCACGCCCCCACCTGCGCCCAGAGGAGGTCGGAGTCCGCTCGCAGCGCGGGCAGCAGGCGCGGGGGCGGGCGCGCCTCGCCCACCAGCCAGCACAGCGACGCGTCCAGGAGGTCGGCGGCGGCGATGCACGCCCCCACCTGCGCCCAGAGGAGGTCGGAGTCCGCCCGCAGCGCCCCGGCCCCGCCCCCACCACCCACAGGCCCCGCGCCGCCGCCGCCCGCGCCGCCGCGCGCCGCCCCCGCGCCGCCGCACCCCGCCCACAGCAGCGAGCGCGCGCCCCGCGCCGCCGCCAGCGCCGCCGCCAGCGACGCCTCCGCTCCTGCGCACGCAAACACCCAACGACGCATCACAATCGTCGTTACATATATAGGATATATAAATAACGACATATATATATATATATATATATATATATGTGTGTGTGTGTGTGTGTGTGTGTGTGTTATATATATATATATTATGTGTGTGTTTGTGTGTGTGTCTGTGTGTATATATGTGTGTGTACATATATATATATATATATATATATATATATATATATTGTTACGATTCTAGGTGGTGAATTAAAACTCTGGTATTATTTTAACAAAAACGTTTATTTTGTTTCTTCACGTAATCACTGAAAACACTTGATTTATGTACAGATAGTCTTCACTTGATTATTCTTTATACGACACACTTCTCTTGATTATTTATTTACACTCCACTTCTCTTGAGTATTCATTTACACTACACTTCTCTTCAGTATTTATTTTCTCTGTTCACTTCTCTTACACTGTTACACAGTCCTATGCTGTTCGATGCACTAGCCACAGTCCTCTGCACTGACCACAGTTCAGGACGCTGGCCACGGTTCACGTCACTGAGCACAATCACTGCACTGCTATTCATCGCGATGCACGCACTTCACAGCTCAGTTTCCACTTCAGACATAAGACTGACTCCCGGTCGCCGGTCGCCGCGTATTTATACTCTGCGGGTGCCGTCGAGAACTTTCCGGACCCCGCGATACGCCCCACGAACACTCTGGGATAATCTAGTACAAGGGCTGCCGGCAGATGACGCAATCCGCGCATACAGCTAGTTCGTGGCACTTTGACAGGTTGGGAAACAACTGAGAGACTCTCAGTGCGATAACATTGCAAGAAATAGTAATGAAGGCATTTTCAAATGAGCTCACTAAACAAACGCCCTGACAAAATGAGAGCATGGGCATTACCTACAATTATATAGCCAAAAGGGGCCAACCACTAGCTGGCAAAGCGGTCCCTTCTTACAATAAAATCTCTAGAACAAAATTCTATAATAATTTTCAGATATCCATAAATTGAGTATTCATCAGACGAAAGTGACTTGGGGTGAAAAATATATGAACTCTCATTTTCTTCAAAATAGAGACCGATATATTTTTTTAATTATCGAATCAGAGAATCCATGTTTAGTTAATTTCGTAATGAGTTTTAAACTTTTTGTTTAGGTTGTTTTTAACAAGCGTTCACATGTCATGTAGTGACCACTATGATTGTTTACACTGGAGTTAGTGTAGGGGAAGCACGACACGTAAGGACAACAAACACACACAAACATCCAGGCCCCGGGCGGGATTCGAACACGCGATCCTTCGGCCGAGGCAACTACGGCCAGAAGCCAGTTATATTTCAATAAATAAATTTACTGAACGAGGCAATACTGAATTCAGTCCGAACGCTTCTAAGGCAACGCCTGTATAAAGCGAGTCTCGGGGTGTACGAAAGAAGAACATATGAGATCTTTAGTCAAAAGTCTCCCCTTGAAGAATTACAGTTCCCTCCACCCCAATCTAAGCGTGGGGACAGAAAAACCGGACTAACTAAACTAAATAGATGTGACATTGAGATTGAGATTTTGCAGTACCAACTATCGCTCACACCATCCTGGACCAACTCCATCATTTCCATAGGCGCTCCTTTTCCAAAAACCCTAACACCCTGAACAAAACCCTTCGACTCTCTGTAAAATCCGAACCATTAATTTGCCGATCCCCGAAGTAAGAACAACTCCATTATCCCGATGAAATAAACCGTCTCACTCTCATAAAATAACCCGTCACTCCCGTTCCACCTAAAAGCTCTTATACATTAACATGTTACACCTCAACAACAGCAACAACAATAACTTACATACCCTGCAACCCAATCCTTGTCGGCGAATAGGGGGAAGGGTGTAGTGAAAGCTAGCAAAAAACATACAAAAGAAAAACATGAGAGTGACAAGCCCTGAATCCATTGGCTGCAGGCACCCGCAAACAACACCATCGAGGCGATGCGAGGCGAGGCGAGATCTTCAGTTGATCTGAGAGAGAAAGAGATAGATAGATAGATAGATAGATAGATAGATAGATAGATAGATAGATAGATAGATAGATAGATAGATAGATAGACAGATAGACAGATAGGCAGATAGACAGATAGACAGATAGACAGATAGACAGATAGACAGATAGACAGATAGACAGATAGACAGATAGACAGATAGACAGATAGACAGATAGACAGATAGACAGATAGACAGATAGACAGATAGACAGATAGAGAGAGATAGAGAGATAGAAGAGAGGAAAGTGAGAAGAAAGAAGAGAGAGAAAGAAAGAATAGAAAGAGAGAAAAAGAGGAGAGATAAGGGGAGAGAGAGGAGAGAGAGAGAGAGAGAGAATGTCCCCTTGGTAATACCAAAAGACTGACAAGGCCCTCTCTGGCTGAAGTCCCTGGGATCGGCTTACTCAATTTTTAAATTGTCGGTCATGTCGAAAGTCGGACGACATCAAGGTGATTCGCCTTGATAAAAATCCGGAGTTGAATCTAACAAACAATCGGCGACTAGGGTTCAGTGCCCGGGGTGAAACACCCTTTTCTCAAGGGAAAGGTCGTGTACTGTTGATTTGATTAGGGAAGAAGATAACGTGACGCTGTAGCCAAGGATAATTCACGCAAGTTGATAAATGGAACCTCATGGACGTCTGGATGTGATTTTCGGTATCTGAGAACGACAGTCAATGTATCCGACAGAGAAACTGAGAGCCATGGTATGAAAATATTGAACAAAAATGTGTATTCAATGTAGTGGAAGTCCATCATCTGAGATATTTTATTTTTATTACTTTCTCTCGTACAGCTTTACGAAGTATAAAGGTGTCCCTTCATACCCGCATACGGAGAGGACCACAGTGATCGGAAGGTCGTGAAACATGACAGCCAATATTACACATTTCGACATGCTGGTTTCCGAGAAACATAAATGGAAATAGCTTGCGTCACGACATCGCGTGCGAACTCGCGAATGATTAGTTAGCGAAAAAAACAATTCACTCACTAGTACGACGTCTGCCGTTTGAAAACAATTGCGCAATAAGCAATTACAAGTAGAGCTGGGGCTGGCGTACACACGCACAGCAGCGCTGCCCTTGCGACATTCCCCCAATACCAAGTACTACTCGCGCAACTTTTCTTGAACGATGACCTTGCTTCCCCTCCCTTGAGCAATAAACAGGCAAGAGCTCGCAGCGAGCACTGATGACAACGTTCCAAGCATTAAAAACTTCGTTGGCGCGAAATACAAGCTAGCCAAAGCTAGTTGCTATCATAGTCGAGAACTTCTGTTTAGCTTTATTACCGTTACCTAAAGAAATGGCTGATGTAGGTCCTGGTCCTTCAAGGGAGGCACCTAAAACTCCTATCTAGTGTCCCTGCTGTTGCCTACCCAGAGCGATGACCTGGCCGCATACGCAGCAGGCGTGGCTTTGATTTCCCAGAGGTTAGCATTACTGTCAATACTTTAGTGGCCAATTTTGTAACTAACACCCCCACTCCTCCCACATTTCTACAATTCATCGTTCAAGAAAAGTTGTGCGAGTAGTACAACTCATAATACTTATCTGTAGTAAACTTCTCTATTTCCGCCAATACACATGGTTGCTCACTTGGAACTGTTGCTAGCACACCATCGCAACATTGAACACTGCCAGCGTCAAGGTGTGTTCTAAAAGGTCGTGTTTCGTTATCGCTGTAGCAACTGTAACCCGGCGCGTTGAACGTTCTGTCCTAGTAGAGCGTGATGTAAAGTTTATGTTTGCTACAGCATGCAATTAAATCGTGTTTTTGGCGTTGTTAAAAAGATGTCGCCACCAAGAAAATCGACATTGTAACAAATTGTTGCAACATATAGTACGGCTGCTGGAATAACTGCAATATTTCGACAAAAGAAATCTTATTGCTGGGCCTTGGTTCCAAAAAATGGATATATAGGCAGTAAATCACGTACGTCCTCAAACATGTATAGTCAGTATCCAGGTTTTGTGGAACCTTGGAATCGAAAAATCGATTAACTGCAAATCGTATGTCGGTCTGTTTCTGGTCAAGTGCCAAAACCGTTAAGATGATTTTCTCCAAAACGATATTCCCCGGTCGATATGACGGAGCTTCAGGCTCTGCGAGTTTCAAACGGATACTTTGATTTTTCGTATGATAATCAAAATGAAATTCGATCTAGTGTCAGTAAGAAAATATCCTTGATTTTCTCAATGTGCTCCATAGATGCGATGACCTCACCTTCTGTAGGTGCGGATATCAGCGCCAGTAGCAGCACGGTCCGCAGCCACGCTGTCGCCCGCGCCGATCTCCACGGCGACTCCTTCACCGCCATCGGTTCCTCAGACGACCTGCACAACGACAGGCCCTTAAGGCCCATTCACAATGCAAACATAAGCATAAGCATGGCGTTAACATAAAAGTTAGGACTACGTCTACAAGTGGACTCATTCACAATGCGTTCGCATAAGCATAACACGTAAGACGTTAACTTAAGAGCTTGCAAGCTTCAAGCTTCTGTGCTTATGCTTATGTCAGACATAAGGAATGAGCCAATCACAGTTCGATAACTAAAAAGGCGAACTATTCTTTAAATCGATTCTCATATCCAACCAATAGTAAACTAGAATATTGTCATAGCCAATAGAAACTCTTATTTTGCCTATGTTTATGTTCGACATTGTGAATACGCCAACTCTTCGCTTATGTTAATGTCTATGTCTATGTGTTATGCTTATGTTTGTGATTGCATTGTGAATGAGCCTTTACACTTCGGGTTTTATAGCATGGCGTGTAAGAGCTTTGCCTTCACGATGGAATATGACACGTTTTTCGCACCTTTCCCGGTCGTGCCGCTAGATGTCGCTTGATCTGCAGCACTGCTTCATACGGTAGCGATCATGTGACATCTAGCGTCATGACCGAGAAATACGCAAAAGGTCGTATTCCATCGTGAAGACAAGGCTCTCACGCGCCATGTTATAAAAACCGAAGTATAAGTCGGCGCGACACTTTTTTTTTTGTCATTTTTCTGTTCAGAAAATGAATGGGAAAAGGGATGTGCGTTTCTATGAGATTTTCTTGCGGTATCGAAAGTGGATGAACGAGATATAGCGTTTTATACATTTCGTTTCGTTAGTTTTCTGCATGTAATCGTAATGAAAATATTTCCTCAGGGCGCCGCAAAAAGCGCTGAAAATCAAACAGCTGAACATTGCATCTGTGGTTACAAATTAAGTTATGTTATTTTACGACATCAGAGAAAGAGGTGACATTAGAGCACTACACGTTTTATTTTCCAGCACACTAATCATTTCACATTACAATTCAACATATTAGAATGCTCCCAAACTGTACAAAAAGAATATATCGCACCATGCGCATAGCAAACCGGGAAAAGTTTCAGAAAGTGACGCCGGGAGGGCCGCAGTCCAAGTGGATGGAATCTGTACCGAAAAATGAAGCATGAATCATTTTTCAATACAAATTACATCCTGTCTGGTCTTCATTTTTCTGTACCGATAAAAAATGATGAAAAAACGACCGTGTAAAACGGGCTTCAGGGGGAGGAAATCTTCATTTTTAGAAGTCCTACATTTCTTTCATACACCCCTTACTACCGCTCTGTTTATATCAATAATTACATTTTTAATTCGTGCTATTTACTATATTATTAAATAGTACATTGTCTTATTGATACTGAATGACCGGTACACAGTGGTAACTATTGTAGCGGTAGATGGTTTCAAATTTCAGAAAAATTAAAGCAGTTCAAATATCTTATATGGACACACACTAACAAGATGACGTTTAAGCAATGTTTTGAATTTTGAATCATTAGCTAATTTTATGGTGACTAGGAGATTATTAAAAAGCTGAGCTGCAATGCAATAAGGATTTTTCTTAGTTCAGAAGGATTAACGAGCGCAACGATGCAATGTTGCTATCTGGTGACGTCTTCTTGTTAGCTCCTGAGTTGTGCGACCATGCATTGTTCTTCTGAAGACCAAACAACATTACACGTGAATTTTTAATATTTCTGAAGCAACCAATTCCTAACTGTATGTTTGGTGTCCTGGATTTGGTGTTATGTAACACCAATAGCAGATAGCAAATAACCACGACGTCAATCTCGATCAGGTTTTTCTCCAGTTTCCCTGTTCCATTGAGCAAATGCTGAGATGGCCCCTTGATTTGCTTCTGGACGTAAATGTACCTTCACTATGCGCACGTTTTGTTGAGCTTTCCTTTTGCTTGTAGTGGTAGTAGAGCTTAGGGTGAGTTTCTCTATTTTGTTAGCAATACAGAAAAATCAAATCTGCAGTTCGTTTACCGTTACAAATAAGGTTTTTATAATTCGGCAACGCAAATATCTAGTTTCTGAAATGTTAATCTCTCGCTTGTTTTAAATTTTTTATTATTATTATTATTATTATTATTATTATTATTATTATTATTATTACTATTATTTCTAATATTTTTTCATTTTTTCAACTATTAATAGTTAAATTGTTAGAAGGGATTTTGAAACTCAAGAAAGCGTGCGCAGATGATTTTCTCCCCCATGTCACATACAGTTTTTGCCTGTTTTTGACTAAATAAATAAATTTAACCCTGCTGTGATTCAGTAGTTGACGAACTGGTTCTCCGCCTCTCACTATAATAATTCAGTTATTTTGTGATATCCCGAGGTGTACGCTGGTTTCCGCTGCCTTCATGATTTTGTAGTTTATTTTAACACTTAGAAAAAGGAATTTGTGTGTGCAATGAAGAATGTATTTTGGAGAATCGCCTGTTGAAGATCTCGGATGGAAGCAAATCTCCTCCTATCCAGACAACTGAACTGCTTAACATTAATCACTCACAGAAGATTATTCCACTTTATATATTTATTTTATTCGGAATTTAGACTATTTTACATCAGAGACCTCCGTGGTGCTCAGATCATCATACCGTTAACCCCAATTATGCAAGATATGAACTAGCAAATATTATTTTTTATTGTTTTTGTGTAATAGTAAATTATTACAGACAAATTAGAAAACTTGATGCTATGTGGCTAAGCCGAAGACCTTTGAGCCATTACAATACCTACATTCTACCACGTTCTAACCTTTCGAATTCTGGTATTCACCCCAAAGCACCATCCCACCTCACTCCCTTCTACTATCACCGTTTTTTTTTTTTTTTTTATTTTTTTTTTTTTTTATTACAAATACAGTTAGGACTTACCGAGTTATGGAATATGAACAATGAATGATCAAGCACAAACACCCAAGCTCTACTTCGTCCTCGAATCCACTATTCTTCCAACCAATTAAAGCGATTTTGCCGACGACAACACGACATCGGTAATGAAACGGAATGATTATCATCGGCACTGAAAATATGTTTATGCTCATCTAACTCCAGCATTGGTTTCTAACCTTCTTAACTGTGAACTAGGAACCTTAAGACATTTTTTCACGTACAATAATTGACCGCCATCAGTTTTTTGCTTACGAGTTTATACTTCGATGGAGGCCAGATTTCAAGTTGTACGGATGCATATTTTCCTAGGCATGCTCAAAACGGCCGTGCCTTACCCCAACAGCGTTGATGTCTTTCGCCGCCTCCCGTGCACCGAGCCAATGCGGAATGATGTCCACTGCTGCCCCCGCCCCGTGGACTCGGTGGGGGCGGGATGGAACACGTGTGCAGCAAACAGAATAGCGGAGGGCGGTGCATGATTGACGTGTGAGCGTATTCCCTCATCCGCCAGTCCCTCTCACAAGTTCCTTGCCGGTCTCTGACCGCCCCTCCCCGCCCGCCCGCCCCACGCCCCCCCGCCACGTCCCGCCCCGCCACGTCCCGTCCGCCCTCCCGCCCCTCCCGCCACGTCCCGCTCCGCCACGTCCCGTCCCGCCCGTCCCGCCCCGCCCCACCCCGCTCGCCCGCCCGCTCGCCCCGACCCGCTCACCCCGCCCCCGCTCCGCCCCCGCTCCGCCCCGCCGCTCCGCCCCCGCTCCGCCCCCGCCCCGCTCCTCTCCGCCCCGCCCAGTCCTAACGCGCCGCGCCGCGCAATATTCAAGAACGGGCTCACAGAGAATAGCTACATTCGCCCCGGACCAAACAAGGGCTGGCTTGCGCCACACGGATTCCATGATGTGAAGCACCAGTTCTGAGAGTTTTTGAGTCACGCATCGCTACCAAACAGGTTTTTTTCCCAAAGAGCTTGAACTCTGATTTTGAAATGAATTCGTCTTTATGAAAGGAACAGTACTGCACCACGCACCAGAACGATGACAAACTAGTGGCGCTACAATAGTACATACTTTTTCTTATTGTTGGTAACTGTTACGTAATATTATAATAATGCAACTACTTTCTCACTAGAATTTCACACATCACTTGAAAAAATTCTAACCAAACGATGTATGGAAAATACATACCAAGGTTTTTTACACATGTTCAAATGAAACTATCGTTCAATTGAAATCGGTGTATTCATGTATTCCGTGAATTCAACTACATACAATAATGGCCGTCAACGCTATCCAACGCGAATTTTATCCGCAAATAAAATTAGAAATAATGAAGATGTAGTCAGAATAATGGGGTGAAGCTGTTTTTAGCGTCTTCAAACATCTATTAGTAGATCTAGGGTTGAGGTGACAAGAGTAATATGTAACAAGTATTATTTTGTCTTTTTTTAAATCCTACTCCTTTCAGAAATATTAACAATTATTTTTTCAGAAGAATCTTGCGTGCCGTAAAGTTTCAACTTTTTTTGTGCATCTACCGTTTCCTTTAGAAAAATACAATTACACGAAAAATAAATCTAGAATGATGTACGTTCATGTGATACAAATATATTTTTTAATTATTTAAATATTAAAAATAGATTTTAATGTTTAAAATACAAATTTTCGTATTAGGCCGAAACTTGAATTTATTTTAAAATCAGAGGTGCAACAGAATGGCACAGACTTTCTCGTACCGAATTTTCCTAATTTCCTTGGTATGGTCTGGCATTAAGGTCGTGCTCCATTCTCTGGCAAGTTACCATTTATCGTCGCCCAAAGTACTTTCTTTGACATTTTCTCAACTCTTTGCTTTCCTAGTAGTACAACCGAATTATTACTTCAAGAATATTAAAGAAGAGTAAAAATTCGTCCAAAATAGAAATTTTTATTGAAACATTTGAAGCGGTTATTAATAAAATGGCGATGAGGCATTACATGTAAATGTGAAATTTGAATCTCTTTTACAAGAATCTATTGAGTTTTCGAAAAGCTTCATTTGGAATCATTGGAAACACTTCCACTCACAAATGTAATAATGCATACAAATCGATACATATCGATACAAATCGATACAAATCGATACAAATCGATACAAATCGATGCCGTCCATATGAACGGCGTGAGACATATTTCAATAAAAATACATTTTTGAAATTTTGAAAAAAACAAACACCGAAATGAACTCTACGTCATATTAAACAGTGCAATTAGCACTATTCGTTGAAAAAAATTGAAGAAAAAGAATTGGAGCAATTTTTGAGGAAATGGCGTTTGAGCGTTTCTGAAAATGGGGAATTTTGAAAAAATTTTGGAGAAAGTTTATTTGACACTATTTAAAGCACATGTACTTATAAACGTAATAATGTGAAGAAACTGCCTCTAATGTAAATATTACCGACGTGAGAGACAAGTCAAAAAATTACATTTTTGTAAATTTTGAGAAAAAAACAAAAGAATATAGCAATATGGCGTTTATGTCACCGTGTAGAGTTTGTTTGGCACTAACCCTACGAAAAATTTAAAGAAAAAATTTGGAGCCGTTTTTTGAGAAAATCTTGTTTTGTAATTTTCTTAAATTGAAAGTATTGCACGCACTATTGCACGAAAACTACTAAAATTTTCAAAAAAATCTACATGACCTTAATGAAAGAAGTATTAATGGGCAACAAATTTCATTTGAAGAAAAAATCTTTGTCCAATTTTGTAGGTATGGGAAGACGCCGAAAAATTCGAACTTTTGCAATTTTCGAAAATTCAGAGTTAACTGTGAAAATCGGACCTATGCCACACCTTTATAAGTGTATTTTACTCTATTCTTACAAGAAATTTAAAGAAAAATTTGGAGCCGTTTTGAAAATAAAAATTGAAAATATCCGAGGGGCTGCATGTAAAGTACCCCCAAATTTTAAAGAATGTTTTTAAAAATTTCAAAGCTTCAACTAGAACCAGATGGACATGGATTTCTTCAATTTGGAAAAGATCGTACGTGTAGTATAGGCGCTAGAATTAATCACTATGACGGACGGACAGACTGATGGACGGACGGACGGACGGACGGACAGACAGACTGACAGAGTGACGGACGGACAGATGGACCGGAAGGACGTTTTGAAAAAACACACCCTTTCGGTATCAGGGGACCCCAAAACATGTATGTCCGTTGAAATCTCGAAATCGATTTTCCGCAGCATTACACAACTTTCCCTACACTTCGTATATTACTCCCGTATATACGTATGTATACGAGAAAGTAAAAATACTCGTGTATTCCTATCTTAATGTTGTACTACTTTAGAGTCGTGTACGTTTACCAAATTTTAGACAAAAGTAAATAACATTTTAAACTATTGGCGCCATAACAGCACATTCTTTCTCGCATTTATATTTTCGAAACTTCAGAGTTGAACGAAAATAAGATCCACGCCATTCTTTTAAGCACCCCTTCTTCTATTCGTGGGAAAAAGATAAAGAACAAATTTGAAGTGGTTTTTGAGAAAGAAATAATTTGTTTTAAATTGCCCATATTCTGCACCAAATGACATGAAAACTACTCATATTTTCGAAGAAATTGAACGTGAACTTATTTTAAGGCTCATACCTTATTTAAGGAATTTTTCGAAAATTTGAGTATATTTAGCGTAATTTTCCGTGAAATATATGTAATTTTTAATTTTATTTAAACATTTTTTCTTATTGACTTTTAATTTGTACCAATTTAACATGACTTGATCATGGACAGAAATGCGTTTTTGCAGCAACCACAATAAATCAATCGTGTCACTTCCCTGTACGCTGGTTTGGCGTCGCGGCACGCAGCGCAGGTCACGTTCGTCGCCAGCCACCAATTTGCACACCCTCAGTGCGCAATTACCGCAAAGCTCCAGCCACCATATCAGAAATCATTTCACAGCGCGAAGCTTACACAACACAATGTTTAAAATCACGGCGCGTAGATGCACTATATCCTTTTACAAAACAAAACTTCACTTGCACTTCCCTTCAATATTCAGACGAGATCGCGTAAAATTCGTGTTATTAAACACGATACAAAATGTCCGCCTACTAGTGCTTCAGGCCGCGATCACAAAAAAAAAACTATTATCCCGCATTGCCACTATTTACTAATTATGCGCCACTATTTGCCAATACAAGTGCACGTTTTTTTTATAAAGTTCGTGCGCCATTAAGATAAAAATAAACTGTTTTTTAAACTATAAATTTCGAACAATCATAAAAATGCGGCATCTAACACGGACCTCCCGTTCACACACTGCTCGAAACTTTCTCTACTTGGGCATTGTTGTCCTCAGCTTATATATTTTTTCCGCCAATAGAAGCAAATCACCCGCTTAATGCGCCGAACATCATAACGAAAAGTATTTCTTCTTTGTATTTATTAACGTTTACCTGCCTTATCATTGCCTCTATATTATGTCCGAAATTTCTCTGATTATTGTCATAGTGTCTGCTTCGCCTCTCAGCGCCTAATTTAAATAAAATATTACAATTCGCCGCTCGTCGTCCTACCATGACGTCAGGACAATGTGTCTCTTGTTTCATGTCTTTACTAAATAACAATTTTAACACAATTTTTATTTCGCCTCCTAGGCGTCCTCCAAAATTGTGACTACTCTCAAAAATTTCTATAATTTTTGCTGTTTTGTTTTGCCAAATCTTAACCCGATCCCTTTACGCGTTCTCTTACTATTTATCAAAAACACTATTCGTAATTTGCTTCTTCTCGGCAACAATAGCGTCTACATGCTTTTTTTATTAAACTGAGATGCACGATTACTAAAATTCTCGAATTAAGCAAACTCCTGGTCCGATTTTGTTGATTGTTGTTTCAAATGATCTCGAAACTTGTGCTTTATCAAATGTTCACGTTATGCTTCCCATTCCTCCGCGCATTCATTTAATTTAGAAAAAATGTTCGTGCGCGGCGCTGCCGTCATTTTCCTCTTTGGGCATTTTTGTAGGGATTTTTTTTTTTTTCATTTAAAGGAAATACTTATTTGGTTGATGATTATAAATCATTACAATATCTTATATGCGTTGAAAATTCTTATTTTTGAAAATTGCAAGAGTTCAAATAGTTTTCATCTACAACTACAATTACAAAGTAATATTTTTTTTAATGAAATGTGTTCATCATAACAAATCTTCTAAATTTTCAGTCCCCCATTCTCTCTTTACCATCCCCCTTCTTTAAAAAAACATGATATTTAATTTTTTCGAATCAAATTTTATCTAATTTTTTTATTGTCTTGAATATGGTTGAAAATTCATAAATGTTTCTGTGAAAAAATATCCTCTAAAAAATTATCGCTAGGTTAATAAAATATTTAAGAATACCTTACAATCAATCTAAAGACAATATCTATTCCATCTAGAGAAAAGCCATACCCTATATATCAAATAATAAAAATAAATATCTAACACAGTATTCATATCTAATATAAAACACTCAAGGTGAGCATCATTTCTTATTTATCTTTATACGTATAGCTAAATTCACATAAAACCGTAGAAAAATAATTGAACCAAAAATTTCGAATTTAACACGTATCTGACAGTTAACCAGATTATAATGAATTTCATATAACAATAATAATATTTTTTCAGTCACATATACAATTTTAATCATGTATGATGAGTCAAAATGATGTATGGAGGGGAGTACAATTGACCAAGTTTTTTTGAGTTTGAGAATCTCTACTCTTTTTCCACACAGTATTATGAATAATGATAGAAAGAAGAATTGTAATATTTGATAAGTGTTCACTCCTATGTAATAGAACGGCAGGTGAAAATGATCTTCACATTTGATTTGACTATACTGTTGACAAATAACTCCACTTTCCTCACACCTAGCAAAAAAAGGCTAAAGAAATTTAGTGCAGAAAATGAAGTTACATTTACTGGCCACAAGCATGGCAAGGGACCATCTCAGCATTTGCTGAAAGGATCAACGGAAACTGGACAAAAACCTGATTGAGATGGGGTTTTTGGCCTTGAAGCTGAATTACAATGTGTGTTACAGATAGAAATAAAAATATTATACAGTAAAATAATTGTTTTTGATAGCAAAGGTATTTACATTTCAATATTTCAAGATTGTTTTGTACTGTTCCATTTTTAAAATAAAATTTACCTGGTACTGACATTTTACTGCCACTACTACTGACACAGACAGAACACAGGATATGCACGTAGTTTTTTGCTCTCCTGCAAACTTAAGTTTTTTTTTGACTTATCAGCTTATTCACCGGGATCAAAAATATATTGTCTGACGGGTCTCAATATTGGGTAATATTTAAAGATGTAAATGAAATAAAAAGATAGTTTAAGAAAATGGAAAAATCATGTATGAAGAATGAAATTCTTCATACACACATTCTCATGACATATTCTCCAAACATTCTGAAATGCAAAGCAAGAGGAGAAAGAGAACCAGGGAGGCAAGAAACTCCACAACAGCGACTAAGGGAGTACTGGATAAAGTGAACAGGCCTCTAGGCCTAAATCTTAATAGTTCATCATGATAATGACAATTCATTTGTATTTGAGATATTTGAAAATCTGAAGATTAGAGCAAATCCAGCTTCCCAAAATGTTATTACCTACATTATAGTAAAAAAAACAATAAAGAAAGACAAATGTGTAATTGTGTCTGATTTAAATGAAAAAATGTGTAATTGTGTCTGATTTAAATAAAACCCCAAATATCATTATAGTATCAAAACACACTTTCAGCAGTTACCATCTACCATTATGAGTAGGGATGAATGAATTTAATTCTTCAATTCAATTCTTGATTCTGACACTTACTGTGATAACATACCTTCTTATGCCAAGAACTTGGCATAGAACGTGTTTTTGGAGTAATCCTTCATTAATTATGTTGTTATGGAGTAATCTTTCATTAATTATACTAGAACTTAATGGTCCATAAGTCATGTCAGAAGTCAAGAAGTCCACCAGGCAGTATCTCCATGTTCATGCTTCTCACATACTCTCCTACATCACTACCCAGCGGCCCAAATTGGGAAGGAATTAGAACAGAAATACGGTTTAGGACGCTTCACAGGCGTTGGACTAGCACCTGTGAAGCAGGAAAACGTGTTTTTGAAACAAATTTCACATGATATTGTATGGGAAATCTAGACCTCCTTGGTGAAACGCATGCGACTTCACCTGTGTATTAAAGCATAAGCAAACTAAAAACATGTGTAGAGTCCCCTCCGCACAGGGACCAATTACATTTTGAATGAAATTTTATGTTAATTCATAAATATAGAGAAGAATTTAAAAAATCATCTGTTTACATTCCAAACTCGGTTTACTGAGTTCCTAGATTATTTTATAGTATTTCAATTGAGTTTTGGAGGTGAAAAAAACAAAAACTCAACTTTGCTAAAAAAAAAAACAAAATATTGACAAAGTCATTCTCATCCATTTCAAGAGTTTCAACTTAAGAGGTAGGTTTTATATAAGTTGGCCAAGAGCTACTCGTCTAGTACTCCAAAAACATGAAGTTACTTGGATAAAATGAAATTGTGAAAATTTTGTTCATGGTAAAATTTTTTTAGCTAAGTTAACCCACACCAATTCCAAATAAGTCCAGGATCTTCTTCAGCAATTCCAGTAGGTTTATTCTTTCCAGTGATTTTCTTAAAAATACAAAGGAGAAGTTCACGTTTGGCATGTAAAAAATGTTTAAGATCATGCAAGGCCAGGCAGCACTGTCCTACAAGTCAAAAACCAGCCTGCTTTTTGTAGATATTTATTGGAAGTTAAAATAAAAAATATTTATACACATATAGCCGATGTAGCCTACCTAGCAATGAAGGCATGATGACAATAACGATGATAAAATAAGAATGAAAATAACAGACTGATTAAATTCAGCATTTTTTTCTTTCTGTTCTTTCCTGCTATACTTGCTACTCTGGTAAACCAAATTTTAAAATTCCTCTTCTGTTGTTTGACAAATAACATTATGACATTGTACATTTTTCAAGAAATGAATTTGTATTTCACACCTTTTTTCCTTTTTTACATAATTCAAAAGTTGAAATAGTTATCATAATAATGAGTTCATGGTGGAAGACTATTTCAGTTCATGTAAGAGCAAATACTGAAGGAAATCTATAACAATTTCTCTAAAATGTTTCTTTTAACATCAAAACGTTATTTTTCTAACCTCACTCTAGCAAAGTACAAAGATCAATATTTTTTGTTCCTTTATAAATTATAAGTTGAAATCTTGTAAGAGATTGATAACAATCACTCTTCAATTGAAAAATACACAAAATACTGAAAAGATGTGAAACTTTTTTATATGAACTTCATGAAGAATTTTTTTCTACACAATTTTCACATCTGAAAATTCTCTATACTATTCAAAGTACAGAAGTAAAAATATTTCAGTTGCACCCTTAGAAGACACAATCTAACTGCCTCTATTTGTACTTCATGTTTATCATTAAAAGAAGTCATGATGTCAGTACCATTCAACTACATTACATGACTGCACCTGACAAGGCAATTGATTAGACACAGGAACACCAAGACAGTGATAGATGATAAATGATTAATGTCTAAATTTTTTGCCAAGAAAGCAATACTTAGATAGTCAGATACTCTTTATGACTTATGCTATGACACAGAGCAAAAAAATGTTTGAAATTTTAAAGAAACAGATCAATTTTAAACATATTAAAATCATAGTAATTTAACAATAGCATTGTGTGTGGGAAAAGGGTTACATTGCAGCTTAATAACACAGTCAGGCTCTCCATCACTTTGTAAATGATATTACAACATCAATAGTTAAGTCTTCCATCACAAATTTTGAGGTTTCAACATGTACTATTACAGGTAAGAACACTAGCGTATTTGCACATGCAAACAATTTTATTTGAGCAAGTTATCTATATAATACTTGGTTATGAAACAGTGGCTCAAAAATACAATCTCTCATTTTGACACATTCACATCCATCTAGCATACTTACAACTTCATTCCATGTACTAAATATATAAATATACATTCATTTATACAAAGAATATTCACATATATGTGAGTGTCCATACATACATGTATACACACACACACAAACACACATACGTACACACATACATACAAACCACACAGTGAAGTGATGGAATGTGCCCAGAAAATTTTTTAATTCAAAATGGGACATTGTATCAGAGAAACAATCTATACAATTTTACCACTAACTACAATAACAACATCATTATTAAAAATGTGAATATTACATAATGTGAAACATGGGTTTTACATTACAGAATAATGTAGGAATACATACACATTTCTAAAGAAGTTGTGATGAAATATCTTTCATAGTTTCATGTAAAAATATATTTATATGTTAATTTACAAAAATTGTACATCAACATATCACAAAAATCTATACAAGGTTGAAGAACATTTAAGTCTGGGTAGGCCCCATCTTGGCCCTAAAAACCTCTACATCCTCTACATGAGTGCAGGTATGTATGAGTGCACAAAGTATTACTCTTTCTAGTGCACATCCATCCTCACATTGATGGAATAAGTTGTCACTGGGCTTTGGTTTTCTCTTGCAATGCAGCATATTCCATTGCTTCCTTGTAAATTTTTTTGTGGGCTTCTGACATAATACTCCTTGTTCGTTCCATCAAACTATCAAGATCTTCCACCCCAAGACCTTTTGTGGGTATTGGTGGCAATGCTTCAATAATGATCTTGCCTAGTAATCAAAATAAAAAACATTAACATGATATTTGGACAATGTTTTTGGTTATTCCATGTTTAAACCAAATGTTAATTTATACAAAATAAAGAATATGCAGACACACAACTCTTTCTCATAAAAAACAAATTAACAAACATGTGATTGAATAACAGAGAAGCACATTCCGAACTATATATCTTGCCAAAACAATAAAACTTACCAGACCCAAAATACTTTGTTTTCCCATCTACCATGTAATACGGTGAAAATACCACAGGAAAGATAGGAGCTTGACAAGATATAGCGACTCTGAAAGCACCCTTCTTAAATGGAAGCATTTCTGCAGGATTTTTGTTTCGTGTTCCCTCAGGAAATAACCAGAGTTTTGTCTGTAATGCACATTATTTTACATGAAAATTAAACATTAATATTTGACAAGAAAAATTAACACTCTCAGCACATTTTAAAACTCACATTATCCACCATAAGTTTTGAGGCCCGAGCTAACTGCTGATGAGCTTTTGATGGTTGCACACGATCAATGAAGACAACACCTCCCAACCAGGCAGCCACGCCAAACGGCCACACCCAAAACACCTCTTTTTTGGCTACAGGAGCACATCTCTTCATAACATCCCAAATGTTAAAAATACCTAGAAAACACAAAATATTTAAAAAATTAATTTCACTGTAATAATTAGCATGAAGTCCCCATGACAGTAAATATTTCAACTTTAATTATCTTGGCAACTTCATGTTTCAAGTTTTTCAGAGACTATTTATTATGAGTGTAAACATAAATGTTTGTCAAATTCGATACAACTCTATCTGAATATGAAATTAGATTTGTTTAATACTGAAGGAATTGGGTCAATTAGTTTCTTGTAAATAGATTTTTATTTACATTATTCCTTCATTTTATCATTTCTCTAATTTGGTAAATAATCTATTAATTTAAATCACTAAGGGTTTTGTTTAGAAAGGAATCTGAGCATTCTACAGAACCAAATTTTGTGACTTTTGGTTTAAATGAAAGGTAGTGCCCTGGATGCTATCACTTGCTTGTATTAACCTGTTTTATTGTAAAATCACTAAATATCAAAAATATATTAAAATCAATAGAATGAATACATATCTGCAGTTATTTGTTCATTATGTCATTTTCAAGACCCAAGATCTACTATGATCCATGTAGTTTGTCGTCTTCTTTCTTTCTTTCTTTCTTTCTCTCTCTCTCTTTACTAATTTAACCTTACAAGTATCTATACTGAATGAAGTGATATGGTGATGATGAGGGGTGAAATGGCAAACACAAATACAACCACGCCCAACGTGGGACTGGAACCCGTGGCCCTTCATCCCAAGACCACCACAGCACAACTGCGTTAGTAATCTTGGGCACCCAGATCAGCAGTTTGTCTTTTGCTTTGCAACTTGTAATACATATATCAAAAGCAGTCGATGTTTCATAGTATTTAATGTTCAAAAATTAATAAGCGTTTTATGTGACAGTTGAGGAGTGAAGTTGGTGAATTTTGCTGGATCGCTAACCTATCTGTCATTATCCTTTAAATATCATTCTCTATGGTTTCACGATGACATGGTTAATTTTTTTATGATATTCCACAATGCTTTGGTATTGTTATTAGCATTCAAAACATCCTGATTATTTTTCGATATTTTTACTTGTGCTATTACTTTCTTAAAAATACCTTTGTATTTTTGAAAGTAGACAAAGAAATAGTCTGATATGTTGTACTGTTTAGGAACAAAGTTAAGAGAAGTTACTGTAGTAGTAAGTTTTACACAATTTTCTATTTCCTTGGGTTACCCAGTACTGGATTTCCATGACATGTTTAATCTTTTTTTTTTTTTTTTGAGGAAAGTATGTATTAAAGTAAAATGAAAGTTTTGGGGAAACAAATTATATTTCTATTCTTTGTATCAATAGCACTGTAAACCATGTGGCATGATTTTTGCAGTAAGTAGTCAATAAAAAGTTTGATTTTATCTTTAGTAAATAATCTACTCATACATTGTGTATTATGTAATGTGCCAGTGTTCAAGTTACTGGAATTTTAAGAATTTATGCATTATGGTTCCTGTAACCTAACCCACTCATTATTATTTCTATTATGACAGTGATTTTGTAAATTTTGATTTGATATATTGCATTCTTTGAATTAACATAGCCTTTTTGTGTGTAGGTATATTTAATGGAAATTAAATATACACTGTAATATCTAAATTGAAAGAATGAATTAAATAGAAGAATTGCTCTTTTTCATCAGGAAAATCAATGTTAAAATCTCCCACAACTATGGATTCAAAACATGGGGTACTAGTAACTATACAAATTAGTTAATTTTGTTCACCGTTATCTCTAGATTTTCTAAGAAAGTGAAGTAATCTATAGCACGCTTTGTTGGAAGCCTGTAGATGGAAAGTAAGATCATTTTCATCATAGTAAGATGCAAGACTCATTTCACGAATGTTAACTTGACTTTTGATTGTTAGATTGAATTCTGATTGACATGAAGGAAGAATCAATATTGTTTCTAATGTAAATAAATGAACTTGTAAGGCAGGGCCCTTATTTCATTCCCTTGCTTCACAATAATATTCTGCAAGATAAGAACTAAGAATTTGGAAAGTGCTTAGTTCATTATAAGCAAGGTTTAGATTCTGATGGTCTAAAAATTCTTTGAAAATGACCTATACAATGACTTAAAAATAAGAGGAAAATAACCTACAAAATAACTTGAAAATTAAGAAAAAATTACCTAATTTTTTAAAAAAATACTAAAACATTGTATGAAAATTTTTATTTTATCAATGAATTTTACAATTTTAAATAAACTTTATTTTCATAAAATTATTGAGTCTTCATTTTAGAAGGAAATATAATCCTTAGCTCCGATCTTCCAACCACCAGTTTTGAAAGGTCGAGGAAGATACCGAAGATCCGTGTAATTTTGAGAGTTCGAAAAACAGAGTCCAGTACAGTAATGAATTTAGTCCTAAGTTGATGATACAATAAAAACTTCGTTTTAATATGTCATTGTAAATTCACGAAACATTCACTAACAAAAAACATGAAAAGGAAACAGAATGCGAAAAAATGACATACATTATACAAAGGATAAAAAAAAATGACCTAAAAATTGAAAAAAGGCAAAAAAATGACCCAATAACTATATATTTCTATCATGTGTATGTTGTCATAAACATTGATTTACAAGTTAGCTATGTCTAGAATGCACCAATGAAAAGATGATGTGTCATCAGAATCCAAACCCTAATTACGAAGAAATCAATGTTCTATAAAGCAAAATGCACCTATTTGACTAGGATTAATCTGTAATGTCACCTCAATAAATTCAATTTTATATGAAAGAGATTGACTACTATAATGCATACCTATTACATTTATCTACGTGGATATTTTTGAGCTGATTCTGACTATAGATGCTATTTATTTATCCCATTTTTACTCTGAATGCTTGGCCGAAGGAAGTACTGTGTTCCTGCTGTGTCAGAGAGTGAGGCAGGTGGAAAGGAATGAATAATGGGAGAGGTAGTACACAGGAATAGGTTCTAGGGATAAAGTAAGAGGACTGGAAGGAAGAGCAGAGGATGGAAGAGAACTAGGTGTGGGAGGGGATGGGTCTTGGACAGGAATTGATTTATTGATTGATTTTTTTTTCATGTTTCCGGGCGCGTCAACTGCTTTGGTCAGTCCCGTTAGTGTAGTGCGTGTTTTTTCTCGGGAGATGGCGATGATCTTCCCCCGCTGGATGGCAAGATCCGGCGCTGACCTACTGTCAGCTAGTGGGGTTTCCCCCTAACCAGGACTCTCCCACCAGCGGGGCACCGCCCCAGCCGGGACAAGCTCTAAGCTCCCGACAAGTCTCCCGGAATATGCGGTAGTGTAGTGCATGTTAGTGTGTGTGTGTAAGGGGAGAGGATAGGACAAGGAAGAGAAAGGACAGATAGCGCACGGTCCATGGCCCGTTCGGTAGGGTACTGTTCCGTCATTCGCCTGGTGTTGATCGGAGAAACCACGGAAAACTACCAATCAGAGCAGCCGGCTGCTAGAATTCTCCTCCAGTCAGCGACTGAATTCAACCTAGCTGAAAAGCTAGTGTCGAAAATACTGCCGCTGTCAGAACTCGAACCTAGGACCTCCCAATCAGAGACACTGCAGTGACATCAGGTGGTGCACTGAGCTCCCAGTTGTCAGAAATTAAAATACAATACTTACATTATAGTACTTAACAATGTTTTCTGTTCAATAATACTAATTATAATCATCTGACATGCAGAGTCTCTGATCTATTTTACAAAATTCCATAAGTAATGTAACATCCATTGGGAAAATCAACAACAAAGTAAGACACATTAAAACTCACCCAAAATATCAAGCATTGATTGGTGGTTGGATACAACAACCCCACCACCTTGTTCCTCCGTGAGGTTGTGTCCTCCTCGCAGCTCCCATGATATGCCCATGAGCTTAGTCACATGGCGCAAAGGTTTAACAGCATAGCTGCAAAAAGGAAAGAAAAAAAAAACATATGGCAATCAAACCACAATAAGTTGATGAGAAGGCAACTGGTTTCAAGCTTTAGAATGAACTGTGACAAAACTCTAAACCTCAACATGGTTCAACATAAAGTCGATTGCAATTATGAATTACTTATTTCCTACTAAAATATGGCATATTAAAAAATAAAGTTTAATGGAAAAGGGGGCCGGGAGGGCCCACAACTGTAGTTGCCACCTCTCCTCTTGTTTTAGGCTAACGCCTAATGTTAGTTCAATTTTGGCATACATACTCTACAAAACCTTAAGTTAATAATGGGTTACATTTCGTAAATATACAACCATTCTCTAGAGGAATGAATGCAATCAACCTAAAATGTATTATATACCTACATCAAACTCTTATATAATTCAGGATAATGTGTTTCTGAGCAGTGCACTAGGAGAGCACTGAGCACTAGACATGTCTTTAGTGTACCTGATGCTCTGGGCATCAGGTACACCATTAACACTTTTTAAAAATTGAAACATGTAATATTAATCTCTGCAAGTGAAAAGTGTGATAGTGCGACAGTAAAAATTCAAGTTCTTCTCTAAAATAGAAATTATTATTATTTGATTTGAAACCATCAAATGGCAATTTCTTTGAAAATCACCTATCTGGACTAGCTTGTGTGGAAGTCCTGGAAGTCACAAAATTGATTTCAAAAAAACAAATTTCAATTTACTTCATATATGTGAAACCTGTAAAACTGAATCAGTTGTATGTGTATGTTTTTAGCAGATAATGAAGAATTACAAAATTTTGATTTAAATTTTGCACATACTTAATACTTCATTATTTACAACAGAATCAACAGAGATTCCATGAAAATGGCAGGGGACTTCTCTTGAATTCATTTTTCCTTTCAAAAATTATTTCTATTAGACCAAATAATTTTAATAATTTAGGAATGAAAGCCATCAAAGAATGTCACACACTCTGAAGTTTAATTAATAACTTTATAATTAATCATAATTAAGCCAACACAGACTGATGAATCCAACTCCTTTACAATGATACATTTTACTTTAAAGTTTTCAAGAGACATTTGTATATCCATTTAGAGAACTGTCAATGTAGAAAACCACCGGTTAAAAGTTTGTGGAAACACAAGTCGAAACCACTCATTACAAGCATCTTCTTATGTCGCTGACTAAACATACACAATTCCAAAGATCCTGCCATATTCACCTGTGTTAGAGGACTGGTGCGAGTACATCTATCTGTGCTACTTAACTTACTTGTGTACATTTAATTTAATTGCATGTACCAGGTACAATAAAGGGAGATTAATGTACCTGTACATTACATTTAATTCTTAAATGAAAATCTATGTAGATTTAATGTTCGACTGAACTTACTTTTAAATTCATTAAATTTAATTGTACACGTACATTAAATTTAATTGTACACGTACATTAAATTTAATTGTACACGTACATTAAATTTAATTGTACACGTACATCCATGAAAATTTCTTTCGTGTTCTTTTACATTGAAAGTGACGCAGGAAGCGAGCACTCACTAGTTGTTGAGGACGTCGCAGGGCCGCAGCGCGAAGAAGGGGATGCAGATGACGGCGAAGAGCGACACGGAGCCCGTGTACAGCGACAGGCGGCCGAAGTAGTTGAGGGCGCCGCGGCCGTCGCGCCGCGTCACCAGCAGCAGCAGCGCCCCCCCCCCCCCCCCCCCCCGCGCTCCCGCCTCCCCACCGTCGCCTCCATGCCCTCCTGCGCTGCCGTCGAGTCTGCAACACAACACGAGACGCGCTCGCGTCACTCTCCCGCAAGCGCTCCATTCAATTCGACCACGCCTTATTTCTATTACTAAACAATAATCGATTAATACATCTTTGTTCCCGGTGAATAAGCTGATAAGTCATAAACACTTAATTTTACAAGAGAGCAATAAAAACAACGTTTAAATGAATCAAATCCGGGATTAATAATTAATAAACGAAGGTGATATTCATACAAAACTATTTTTTAGTAGGTTTTGTTTCAATATCATTAATCCGTTATTTATAGCATTAGTTTAAGGCTGTTTTTTGCTCCCCTGTAAAATTAAGTTTTTTGACTTACCAGCTTATTCACCGGGGTCAAAGATATAATCGATGATTATTTGTATTACATTAATATACATCGATTAATCATTCCGAAGGTAAAAATTAAATGTTTAAGTTATAATAAAAATCACGGACTCCGGAGCTATGTACCGGCTACACAGATCACACACAGAGGGGTCGGACTGTCCAGGAAGCAAGCGTTCTGACAGACTGCCGCTCATGACTAGTAAACAGAAGACAATGCTCTATTAACATACCGCAACGGGCATATGGTGTACTCATTAATGCTGTCTCGGTGTATTTGAATTTTTCAATTTTTCACATCTTTTTAATTTCGCACAATTTGAACACAACGCATAAGTTCAATTCAAAGTGCCATTTATTTCCTTATTGTGTCGTAGTGTTTTCTTCGCGTTTGTCAAGACGCTCAGCGCTTTACTCAAATGATAAATAATGGATCTTTCGACGTAAACGGGCCAATATTGTGTTCTCTCCTGTTTCGAGATCCCACATGTCCTCGCTTAACAAACTGTAACTTCATTATCTGTGCACTTCTTCTAGAATTCAGAGGGAAATATAGATGTTCAAATTATCGTTTGCATGTTGTCGCGGTAAGAAGTTATTATTCCTTGACGAAGGACATGATGAATAAGAGACCAAAATTTATTGCTGATTTATCCTAGGAAATAGATTTTATTACATCGGAGCGTTTTTTTTATTTAAAATTCAAAATTCAAGTAGTATATGGCTTAGTGTAGGAATCACAGAATTTGTGAAAACGTGCACAGTATTCACTTTACCCCATAGCACGTTATACACAGTTTATAACTGTTTTTGACGTAAATAAATAAATAAATAAATAAATAAATAAATAAATAAATAAATAAATAAATAAATAAATAAATAAATAAATAAATAAATAAATAAATAAATAAATAAATAAATAAATAAATAAATAAATAAATAAATAAATAAATAAATAAATAAATAAATAAATAAATAAATAAATAAATAAATAAATAAATAAATAAATAAATAAATAAATAAATAAATAAATAAATAAATAAATAAACTGCCACAGCATTCGACAAGGCGTTTAGGCGGCAGATTGGTTCTCCTAAGGGCAGTCGGAGTCAGTGGAACTGGCGACGGCCGCGCTCGAGATCGCTGGGCCACCAAACAGAGCACGTGGCCCACGCGAATTTGGCGCGACTTCACTGGTTCCTCACGTGAAGGAAGGAAAGTTTTACCCGATATAAAACAGAGTCCTGTTTGAACCTCGTTTATTTTTTAACGCTTCGGACACCGCAGATCCTGGAGTTCACCAGTGGAGGTAGCTTCTTTCAACTACACTACAGTGTAGAGTCGTAGGCCTCCGCGGCCGGAGTCAGGACAGCCAAGGACAGACAATCCGGACAGCCAAGAATTCAATTCTACACTACAGCGTGCAAGAACTTTCTCACAAGCGGCTCCAAACTCTGTGTTTTTACAATGTTATTAAAGAAATTATGTGATTGATGAGTTATTGTTACATTATCTCTATGCTATCGTAGTTTACGTTTAAGTTTGCATTGTGAATGAGGCCTTATGCACTATACATGCTATAAAGAATTTTCTTGATGTAAAATTGTCACGACATCACTCGCATCTCAAATTGTCACAACATAACTCAAATTACGCGAATAGTACTAATATTTTGACAAAGTGTACATAAAATGATTTAAAGATCTAATATTGAAGATTAGATTGCATTAAGGAAAAAATCTATCTCTAATAATGATGGTATCGAAAAATTGCAATTTCCGACATTCCAAGGGTTTTAATGAAAATCGGACTTACGCTATATTACTAAGCTAACTTTACTACAGTGGAACAAAAATTAAGAAAAAATTTACTGGTTCCTAAAAAATTAGTTATTTTTGCATAATTTTAGGTTCCATGATAGAATAAACGTAACATTAGTAATTTAGAGGATGAGAAGTTTAATCATCTGAAGTTAGTTAGTTGGTTAGTTAGTTAATGTCTCATTTTACGTGGCGAGACTCAGGCCATCAGGCCCGCTCTTCCGTCTAACCACGCAAATTTCGCTACGCTCCTTTCACCATTCAGCGGAGAAAGGAGGTATTATCTTGGGCGACGAAACAGGCGGATCTCAATTTTGCTCAGAGGCTTCTTTTAGGCTTGAGGATCTTTCACATGCAGTAAATCTGCTACATGTTAGTATCTTTGTAGATTGTAGTAAATCTACTACATTCAATTTAACTTTTGAAATAAAAAAAAATTAAGATAGGCATTGTTTCAAAAAGCTAGTGGAGCTCAAAGCTTTGGATCGAAATTTTGCAACCTTAGGCGGTGTTGTATAGGGAAGTCGGGCACACTTACATAACTTTCTCTTTCGAAAAAAATACTGTAATCCACTATGGTGTATATATTATATCTTGGCATATTTATTATCGTGTTCTTTGTGAATCCTCGTATCTAATGTATAACGCAATTATTCGGATAGGAGATAAATGACATCAGAGGCTATCACTCACTTTTGAAAATAACTTCGATAATGCAGACAGTAAAACTTCGTCACTTCAGAAGCGGATTTACGCAACATAATATGCAACTGACAAGGGCGGGAATGTGCAGGGGGCAGCCGTATTTTGAAATTTTAAAAAAGTTTTAAATTAAATAAAATTGAAATTCCAAAATTTGGTAAATAGATATTTGAATTTCAATTACTTTATCATTATTATCATCAATATTTTTAGTAGAAGTAATAATATGAGTGTTAATATTACATAAAAGAATGAACTTTTGAATGTGATTCAAAATTATTAATCTGAAATAATACACAATAATTCGCCATGTTATCTTCTGTGCACAATAATTCACCGTTTTATCTTCAGATGCATTACTGTTATTAGAATATAATGATTTGGTCAATAATTTTGCGCGACAGAAACCAAGTAAAGAACTTTCATTAATTATTGATATAGTATCGATCAGACCAAGGAAATCTCAATCATGGTTTAATAAAGACAGTTTCGTCAAACGGAAAGAGGCACTTCAGGCTCTACACAGCGCCACGACCATAAAGAAAGTATCTTCTTTCCTCTATGCCAGGACAGAAGAAAGCAAAGAACGCATGAATAACTTTGCAGAGAAAAGGAAAGCCTACAAACTACTTATAAAAGAAAGAAGAGCAGAATGCCTGGAGGAGGCAACTAGAAAAATCGAAGAAGCAAGAGCAGATCTGCCGATCCGGAGGCCGAGATCGCCAAGGCAGTAGTGTCGTAGCGATCTCGGACCGAAGGGTCGCGGGTTCGAGTCACGACTCGGGCATGGATGTATTTGGGTTCGTTCTTTCATCTCTTATCACCATTTCGTTTCATCTTCAGTTACCATAACGTTAACACCAATAGTTGTCGCTAATGGCCTACATGTTGATGCGACATTAAATTAAAAAAAGAGCAGATCTCTTCGTAGCATTAAGAAATAGGAAATATACAGTCACACCCACGGAAATGCCCACAACTGCGTGGGAAGAACACTTCAATAAAACACTCAACAAAGAAAACAAGTAGCTTATAGCAGACACCCAGAAGAACCATACTGCCCAAGAAACGAAATGAACTCCCTCAAATAACACCCGAAAAAAATAAAAAATACAATAAGAAGGGCAAAACATTACCTTCAGGCCGCGATAAAACATATAATGAACACTTAAAAGCCGCACTAGAGATCCCCTTCCACTCTGCACTGAGATGAGATGATCAACAAATGCAGAAGTGAGATAGTAATACCGAATGGAGAACAGCGATCAAAATATTTAAAGGAGACACGACAATCCAAACCCGTGCTGATGCATAGCGCTGGAAAACATTATATTCAAAATATTCACCAGAATCTTTATATCCAGACATGAACAAGAAATGGATACCTTCATAACAGAATGTCAGTTTGTCAATAGAAGAGATAAGGTCACGAACCAGGCGATTAAATTTTCAATAGAAGAAACAGAACACTGAATTGGCCCAAAAGAGGGGTTTTATACAGACTTCATAGACTATCAAAGAGCATTTGATCTGATAAACAAAGAAAATATCATCCAAAAAATCAATAACATGACAGGAGAAACACACTCGCTCAGTGTAATGATAAAGAATATTCTAGCATACAATCAAATTCAAATTGATGGAGTGACCGCTTTGGACGTAACCACTCAAACAAATCAAGTGTTGCAGGGAGACACTCATAGCCTTATGTTGTTCAATATTGCTGGAGCCAACATGTTAACCATTCTGAGAGAACACAAGAAACAACATTAATCACGTTCGCAAACGACATGGCCCTCGGAAGTTCAAACATGGCAGATTTAAAAGCAACACAAATCAAATTAGAGAAAGGGGTTGATGAAAACAGCTTCAGCATCAACATGGAAAAAACGGTGCAGATGATCATTAGAAAGGGTGAAGAATCTCTACAGTGTAAGATACAATGTATCTAAAGAATGAGCCACAGTATACAACAAAGAACTTCAAAAACCTAGGAATGACCCTACAACCACCATTAGCATCAGCGATATTTCACTACTATCACTAGCTACAGCCATTCATCACCACAATTTCCCCTATAATTACCTCCGGAATTGATACGATATGGGAAAAACTAATAACCACTGTTCTTAAGAATATAGAAAAGGTAAAAGACCGCTTTATTAAAGCAGCGCTAGAAGTAGGAAAATAGTACATTGAAGACTGGTATAGGAGTTAGCAAAAGAAACTGTTTACATACAAGACCTACGATGATGCTAATTTCGCTATCTACCGCTCCCTACAACACACTTGAAGATAGAAGAGGTGCGAACAGAAACAAACTTCAACTTTAGGGCTATACTAGACCGAAACTGGGGGGGGGGGGATCTAAAGAAGACCAAAGACACGTCATGCAATACATGGATTCCATCATAGTTGTAAAAAACTCCATGAACCCAGTGAAAAAAGTACCTGTGCAATCAAAAGTGCGATCGATACCATGTACAAAAGTGTTCTAAAAATGAAAAATGGGTTGTAAATACAGTAGTCTAAACAACAATATACATACCTCTGTGAACCTCTCCTCCTTTAATAATAATTAATAGCAAGAGTGAGATGAAATGATTTATAATTTCACTTTCATGA